>CM037160.1:15142512-15253223 GCA_020921065.1 Vaccinium darrowii | reverse complement strand
GAGAGTAAAAAGGAGGGAAAACCCATTTTTAATTCCCAATTTAGCACGACAAGAACAGACGCCATAGTTTTAACAGGAACGAAATTCCCTCATCCTTTTTTTTTTGGGAGGGGGGGAGGGAGGCGAAATTCAGTGACAAGAAACGAGGGTTTTGTACAAGTGAAGTAAACCCACAATAACTTGTTTTGAATTTACGGTTGACACGTCAGTTGACTTGGAAATTCTGTTATAGGAGGAGGAGTTGCGGAAGTCGTCGAAAAAAAAGGGCTAATTTCTTCTTTCACACTGGAATTGGAATGGTCCTGTTAATGGAAAAAGAGTTCATTGCAGAGGGGGTTTCCTACTTGCCTTCCTCATTGGCCCACCACCGCTGTAAAGACCTTGACCCACTGACTCTTCTCTCTATCTCTAACAATCAATTTGTGGAAAAAACTGCCGTTTGATTGCAGGAAGTGTAGTCCGGGGCAAAAGAAAAAAAATCCGGAGAGACCCAAAAGTGATGCCGCTTGGGAACATGTTCATATCGGTGGCTTTGCTTTATTGAGTACTTGTGTCCCTGTATATTTTGAGTAATCGTACAACTGACACTTAATATTGAAATATACCATTTTTATATAATACTTATCTCATTTCATGCATCAATTTCCTTACACAACGTTTACAATCATCAATTTATAAATTGCTAATGCGATTAGAGTATAAACTTCTTACTCATTGTTTTTTTATCATAAAGAGTCTTGTTAACATTCATCCATTAGGTAGAGGATAATGTGACAACCAAGTTTGGATATCAATATACTGTCAGAGATATCAGTACACTTTTTTCGAATATCATTACATTCACTGGAAGTTTATTTGATTGACCTGGGATTTCATCCATACATTTTTTTTTTAACAGAAAATTGGTCTAAAGACCAAGTTTGGAGCTTTAAATGGTGTTTAGTCCAGTTTAAATTATTTTAATGCTTTCAATACATTGATAGAAAAATTTTGATGGCTCAAGGACAATATTAGACAAAAATACCCTTAATGAACCACATCACTCACCCTCACGAATTTCCTGCCGACAAAAGCAAAAATTGTTCCATTTTTTATGTGACCCGTCACATTGCCCAGCCCCTGACAACGTAACCCCAGCCCCTAATGTAACCTTGTCCCATTAGTTTCTCTCTCTCTCCAACAGGAATATCCAAATTTTACAGCAAGAGTCCAATGAAGACTCTGGTTCTTCTTCTTACAGCAAGA
Source organism: Vaccinium darrowii (assembly GCA_020921065.1). Lineage (NCBI taxonomy): Eukaryota > Viridiplantae > Streptophyta > Magnoliopsida > Ericales > Ericaceae > Vaccinium > Vaccinium darrowii. The sequence continues at coordinate 15,251,978 of CM037160.1, read as the reverse complement.
GTCGAATGAAGACTCTAGAGTCTTGCCATTAGTGAAAAAGGAATTTTACTTCCAGATTCTTGTAGCCCATGATCGGACGATCACCGTGGAGCAAGACCCATCGCGAACGCCGCCAAAATTTCGCGCCTGTAAACGTGTTAGATCCAGTCTAAATCTGGTAAGGCGTCGGAAAAAACACCATTGCCGCCATTAAGAGGTGAAATCTGAAAATTTAGTTTTGCTCAAAGAGGCCATCATTTGGTTTTGCTCACAGTGGTTTTTATTTTTTGGGACATAATGAATTTTTTATTTTTAATGATTTTTTTTTAGAACTTTTCTAAATATTCATCTTATTTATTCTATAGTCCACAAACACTTTTTGGTAGAAAATGGATGTTGTTAGAACATGAGCTGGTTTAGATGCAGGGTACAAATCTACACATATTTGGTGATCTGTTGCTGTTATTTGCATGAAACAGAGGCCAGATTGCCACAGACTACCATATATGTCTGTTTTGCTAGCTTGATGTAAAGTACAAATCTACACATATTTGGTAATCTGTAGCTTTTAATGGCATGAAATAGAGGTCAGATTGCAAAAGACTACCATATATGTCAGCTTTGATGGCTTAATGCAAAGTACAGATCTACACATATTTGGTAATCTGTTGCTGTTGTTGGCAAAAAATAGAGGTCAGATTGCAATAGACTATCATATATGTCTTCTTTGCTGGCATGATACAAAGTACAGATCTACACATATTTGCTAATCTGTTGCTGTTATTAGCATAAAACAGAAGTCAGATTGCAACAGACTACCATATATGTCTGTTTTGCTAGTATGATAGAGAGTACAGATCTATACATATTTAGTAATCTGTTGCTGTTATTGGCATAAAATAGAGGCCAAATTACAACAGACTACCATATATGTCTGGTTTGCTGGCATAAACACTCTAATGCACCTTTTATAATTTTCAATATAGTTATAACTATTTTTATACATTTTTTATACATTTCAACACATTTTTTTAAATTTTAACAGAAGCCTATAAGGCTTATTTTAGCATTATTCCTTACTTAAATATTGAATTGAAGTGATTAAATATAAAAAATAACTAATAAGTGTAGTTATGCTAATCAATTACCTATATATTTCCTTAAAAAATCAACATATAAGGGTATTTATGCCATTAATTTTTTGTATAATAGAAAAAATCGACAAATAACAATATATATGCTAATCGAGAAAAAAAATACAAAAAAGACATATTTTGTATTAACAGATAACGTTATTTGTGCAACTAGATCTAAAAAAATTAAAAAATTATTTTTTGTGTTAGCCAAACAAGGCCCTTCCCGAGGGTCAACAGATAAGGTAATCTGCGCAACCAGATCTGAAAAAAAAAGAAAAATTCATTTTCAGTGTTAGCCAAACAAGGCCCTTCCCGGAGGGTCAACATATAACCTTATCTGCGCTATAAGATCTGAAAAAAAAAAAAAATTCATTATTTGTGTTAGCCAAACAAGACCCTTGTGAGGGTATTTTTGTCACCTATTGCGCAAATATCCTGTTTGCATTATGAAAAAAGTTGATGTCCTTGTTGCATGAATAGCCCCTATATTATGTCCTCCCCCAAAACGGACCCTTTTTTTAAATGACAGAGGAGTTATACTCCGGATCCAGAATTCTCTATTTTTCGCAGATCAAATCCTTTTCCAGATTAGCGGCACGAGAGTCATTATTTTCCAAACTCATTTCAAATGGTTTCTCGGGTATTATTATTATTTTTTTTTTCAAAATAAAAACCCATCAACAGGGGATTTTTTATCCAGTAGATAGACAAGGAATCAAGAGCAAAACTTCAAAAAAAATTTTTATCAGAAACATCCCAATTCCAAAAAATATTATTTTGAGAGGAGTGGAGATGCTCTAAGAGCTATCTCGAGCCTTTACATGTACTTTTACTTAAATGTGAGCAAAAATTTCATTTGATATGAAACACTTCAATGAGCAAATTCAGATCTAATCACAAATTTGGGTAAAACCTTCTTGAATGGCATTGTTAGTTTGAGAGGAAAAAAATAGCCTCGTAAATTGTGAGCAAAAGTTTAAGTCTCCTTTGGTTCAGTAAAAACTCAATTTGGTATAGGTTTGAGTCAACAGGTGGAGTGTTGAAAAAGGAGAGTTTTACTTAAATTTTGAGTTTGAGTAAAAAAAGGGGGGGATAAGTGCCGAAGATGCTATAAGAGGAGGATAAAGGCTTTGTTCGGTTTGCTATTTTACCCTTTTTGAGTACAACTTTTCTCTGAAAAGTTTTGGGACCACAATATAACCCAAGTACTGGACCAGTTAAGATTCTTTGGCATTTTGCATTGAAATTTTCTTTCTTTCCCCGCCTCTCTGAGTCTCTGGCACAATTTTGGGCCCCACCTTTATATTTCTAACCACTCATCCTCTAGAAAGTGGTCAACGTGTACAATTTTGGGATCCACCTTTATATCTCTGGCACAATTGTGGATCTCACCTCTGGAAAAAAGGAAAAGTTGACTGGAAAAAAATTCCTTCCCCAAAAGTATTGCAAAGGCTATCCGAACAAGGCCAAAATGTTTCTAAGTGTCAAAACAAGTTTGTTTGTGACATTTACGACATTTACTATATATATAGGGGGTGGATCCATGCACACACATTTTGACACTCTATTTCAGCCCTTGAAACCAAGGGTTGAGATTGAATGGAGAAACTCCCCCCGGGTGTTCACTCTCTCTTTCTCACACTCTCCCTTTCTCTGTCACGTTGAACCCCCTCTCTCTTTCTCCATCACGCTGAACGGGGGGCACAGATAAGGGAGAAGAAGAATCTCTCCAAACCGGACTTCTCTTTCGTATTATAAACCTCATACATTAGTTCCAACAAAGGCAGCTCATCCGCCTCTAATGACAGCGCTCTAGCACCGCCGACACCTTCGACGATGATGAACGGTGTTTTGAGTACTTGTCTGAGACTCTGGGTGTGCTTGCCGATCTATGCATCTCTAATTCTCTCGCTATTCACTTGTGCAAAAAATAACAGATAGAGAGAGAGAGAGAGAATGGGATCAGACGAAAAAGGAGGATTTTAATTGATGAGACAACAGTGGTTGTCCAATTCAAAGCAGCTGACCTAAGTGATCTGTATTTTTGAATTATTACTCAGATCAGAGAGTTTTCATGTTTTCAGATTTCCTACGAATGGTGTTCTATGTGGTGTGTGGAGCAAATTTCACATGATTAATTTTGAAAATTCATGGCCGGTTTCCCCTGATCTCATGTGATGCGTTTTGGGGAGAGGAGGGGGAGGGAGAGAGAGAGAACGCAGGTGATAAGAGTTGGGAATTTTTAAGTTTTCAAGGGCTGAGATGAAGTGTCAAAATGTGTGTCCACGGATCTGCCCTTATATATATCGGTTCCGCTAACCGGTGCTACATAGCACCGTTTAACCCTGTTAATTGTGTAGAATCTGTTACTTTGTGTCTTTTCATTCTGCCACAGGTCATTAAAAGTTTTGAAATTTCAATCCATTTGGTACTCATCACCACAGAGGTTTGAGAGTCACGTGTACTATCTATTCTTTTCCAAATTTACCCTTTCAAATTCATCCTTTCTTTTTTTATACTTCCTCCATTCCAACTTAATTGCTCCCAACGAAAGTCGTGTCATCTTGAACTTCAAAAAAAACTTGCATTTAAAACTAAGACTAAACAGGGAAACAAACAAGGCGGGAATCACCTCAACGGTCGATCTGAGCCGTCCATTCATTCCAGAATCGAATTCCGAGTGGGTCTGCGCGGGAATCACCTCAATCGGAAAATTTTACTTTTTTGCCCTTATTCTAAAATTTAAAATAACAACACAAAAACTAATTTTTTTAAATAATGTGTTTACATTTTTGAATTTTTTTTGCACTGTATTAAAGTTCTCAATGATATCTATCAAACAAGATCCATATTGATAAAAAAAATAATCTTTGCAACTACATTATTTTTTAGTTTGAAAATTGCACGTATTTCGTGGTAGGGTTGCTCAAAAAAACCGGTGAACCGTGAATCCGGTCCGGACCGAACCGATCCGTACCTTTTGGATTTTAACCGTGGATTAATGGTCCGGACACGGATTCAAAAAATAAAAAACCGTGACTTTTGGATCGGACACGGATTTTGATTTTGAAACCGTGGATTAACCGATCCGGACCGTGGGATTTTTATTATATATAATTTTATCACTTTTATAATTATAGTTATATAGATATTGTTAATTTAGTAGACTTATGGTTTGGTTGTATTGTTGTAGGAGTTATGGTGCGAATATTGTTATCTCTATAAAATCTAGGGGGTAAAGTGTTATAAGTGCTACTACATATACTCTCTGTTTGTGAGTGAACTGGAAGTAACTATCCGCTATTGTCTTTATGAGTAAACCGGAAGTAACTATTTGTTATCTTTTGTGGTAATATAAGTTTGCGTCTTTGTTTGTTCAGTTATATAACTATCTACCTTACTGCTTTTCTTGTTTTTTTATTGGGATTTCCAACTTTGAACTTTCTATTTAGTGCATTTGCTCCTTGCTACTGTCTTACTGCCTTTGTTTGTTGTTTTTTCCGAATAAGTTGAAAATCCGTGGATTAATCCGGAACCGATCCGTGACTCGCGGTTCGGATTGGAACCGAACCGTGAGACTTTTGGATTGGACACGGATTGTATTTTCAAAAAACCGTGACTCGCGGATTAGGATTGGATTCATGCCAATCCGGACCGATCTGGACCGTGAGCACCCCTATTTCGTGGTGGACTATCAAATTGGAATGGAGGGAGTATTAAATGAAGGGATTGGGGATAAAATAGAAAATTAACAAACTCAAAATGTAATGGAAAAAAAGTTGGAATATCCAAAATGGACCAACAAATCCGGACGGAGAGAGTATTTCTTTTAATTTTTTGAACTTTTTTGTACTCCCTCCGTCCCATAAAGTTTGATCACTACGAAACTACGTGCAATTTTCAAACTAAAAAATAATGTATTTACCAAAATAATTTTTGAATTTTTTTTGCATCGTATAAAAGTTCTCGATGAGATCTATCAAAAAAAATCCATATTGACTTAAAAATTATTTTCGTAAGCACGTTATTTTTTAATTTGAAAATTACACGTTGAAAATTGCACGTAGTTTTGTAGTGATCAAACTTTATGGGATGTAGGGAGTACAAAAAAGTTCAATTTAGTTTAGTTTTGATGATGTCAGCAGGTGTAATGAGTGGAGAGAGATAGAGAGAGAAATGATGATGTCATCAAAATTAAAACTAAGACTAAACAGGAAAACAAACAAGGCAATGGTTTTTATAAAGACTACTTATTGACCAATTTTTATGTGCAAAATATAGGGTGAGCCTCGTTTAATGAGTTCGATTCAGGCCTCCAAAATATATGAGCCGGCTCTGAGGAAAATGTTAAATATTCAAGATTTCAGTGAGTTTTTTAAATTAAAAATAGAATATTAGTTTGGAGTATAGTTAAATAAAAAAAATTGCAATAAATTTTCTTATAAAAAAATCATTTCAACACTCTTAAACAGAAAATTAGAGGTAGAAGTTGAGTACCTTCTTTTCTTTTCTTTTTTAGGAGTATTATTATTGGAAATGCTCCAGGAGGTACACGAAGGTTGAGGGAAAGGATTTTAGGGTGTGATTTCAAATTGTTTCTATGAATAGGTGGTTTATGTAATATTCCAGAAAGCTAGGGGGTCATTATAACCTATAGCCTAAACTTTTACTCATCCACCCGACAGAAGAAATGTCTGCAGAAGCTTGTACTGCCAGAAGATAAAGTAGCCAGAGTGGCCCCACATATCAAGCGCCATTTGGCGCTGGTTAGCATTTGCGTATATATATATATATATACATGCGCTAAACTTCTAATCCACACCCTTAAAATGCGGACTTCGTCTATACCTCATAGATCCTGATCAAATTTTCATGATTTGAACAGTTCAATGTGTTTTTAAAGGTCTCCGCATGAAATGAGCCAAAAAAAAAAAAAAAAAGGAAAGGGCTTGATCCGAGCAATTTTTCATAAAAACTGTATATGTACAATTTTATGAAAAACTGCTCGAATCAAGCCCTTCTCGGTTTTTTTTTTTGCTCATTTCTCGCGGGGACCCTTAAAAACACGTTTTAAACACATTGGACGGTTTGGATTGTCGAGATTTGGTCCGGAACTATGAGGTCTGGACGGAATCCGTAACTTAAGGGTGTGGATAATCATTGTTAAAGTGATTAATATAATTGTAATAGACTGTCTTTGAGCAACAATTTTAAACAACACAGAGGAGAAAATTACAAAAAAACCCTGATTTTTCAGGAAAACACCTGGACTTCAATCGTCAACAAAGGGAAATGACGATGTCAACAAAACTAAAACCTCAAACCGAACAGGGCCATTACGTTTTTAGCTTGAAAACATTAACAAAAAAATTCAAAATCAAAATGTAACCTCGGTTAATCGGTTATAGTGCGTTATAATTAACAAGATCCGATTCAAACAAAACAACTTTCTATTGCCTATTGTACCCAGTGCCCACAGCCCACCGAGTGGGTGGGAAATCAATATTGAATTGAGAAAGAATGAAACCCTTGAATTTGATTGTGAATTGAGAGAGTTCCAGGTAGCAATTTCGGAGACCCTCGAACTCTTTTCTCCCTCGAAGTCTTTTTTTTTTTTTTTACTCTCTGATGAAAGACGTCAGTTTGTATAAGAGGATTTGTCATTTTGGGCTTTAGATGAAATAGGTTTTGTTATTGTGAGTCTTTTATGCTTTAAACTTTAAGGACTTAACGCTTAAACAGTTTGGTGATTAGTCAACATATACTTTCTTTTTTTTTTGGCTTAACAAAAAGGGGCAAAAAAAAAAAAAAAAACTTAACGAAAAGGGGCAAAACAAGGAGGGACGGAGCATGAGGTGGGAATTGAACCCCAGTCATGCAGGAGTTGGAAGCAGCAAGGAAATCAGCATGCCAAGTTGATCATTGTTAACATAATTGGAACCTTTTTATATTTATAGATAACATAAATTTTTTTTTTTTGGGTTGCCTTGGCCTAGGGGGGCTGCCCTAGCCCAAGGTTTTGCCAGGCTTGGGTCAAGGTCGGCCCTGTCTGCTGATGGGCACTTTTTCATTACCAATGCACTTTATTTGGACCATTTCGCATCCTAGCTATACGGTTTTGTAGGACTTTTGGATGCAGAATATGTGAAGGGTCCATGGGAATATGAACTAAAAAAAGAGAGACCATTTTGTGAGAGGTTAATTTATTAAACAAATGCCCAACTTTATTGTAATGAGGATATTCCTTTTCCTTGGTACTTGTAAGGGCCAGCCTTTTTTTAAATAAGTGATGATTGAAAAAATAAATACTCCTAAAACCAATTGAGACTAATACCCCCACTTAGCACAACAAGAACAGACGCCATAGTTTTAACAGGAACGAAATTCCCTCATCCTTTTTTTGGAAAATCCTAAGGGTACATAAGTTTGGTGTACATAAAATGTACAAATGACTTGTGGGGTCTACTTTTAGGCTCCACACAAATAATCCAAATTGTACCTTAATTTTAAACTAATATTTCAAATGACTCTGCAAAAAATCAACTCAATTGGATATGCATAACTCGTTGATCTAAATTTCAAGTATTCATTCAGAATCCTGCTCTAAATAAAAACTTAAAATTTGGATCAACCAGCTACACATATCCAATTGAGTTGATTTTTTACAAGGTCATTTGAAATATTATTTTAAAATTAAAGAACGGTTCGAAATTTTTTTGTGGGACCCAAAAATAGGCCCCACAATCCATTTGTACATTTTATGTACCCAAAATTTCTATACCCGTAGTCAAGTCCCTTTTTTTGGAGAGGGAGGGAGGCGAAATTCAGTGACTAGAAACGAGGGTTTTGTAAAAATCAAGGAACCCACCATAACTTGTTTTGAATTTATGGTTGACACGGAAGTTTACTTGGAATGGCTATTATAGGAGGAGGACTTGCGGAAGTCGTCGGGAAAGAGAGGGCTGGTATCTACTTGCACATTGGAATGAACGGTAATGGAAAAAGACTCCGTAGAGAGAGGGGGTTTCCTACTTGCCTTCCTCATTGGCCCACCTCCAAAATAACATACTGATACATTGAATCTTCTCTCTCTCTCTCTCAATCTATCAATTTGTGAAAAAACAACAGGGATTGCGCTGGAGGTTTCTCCATCGTTCGTGGACGGATTGAGTACTCTTCTCTCTCTCTCTCTCAATCAATCAAGCGATTTGTGGAGAAACCAGCGTTTACAGATTCCAAACTCAGAGCATCATATGGGAAGTTGTCTTGGTCTTCCATCTGATTGCACCTGTAGTGTACTCCGGGGCAAAAGGAAAAATCCTGAGAGACAGCCAAAGGTGATGTCATGTGAAGGTGTTCATATCGGTGGCTTTACTTTATAGTAGTCGTTCCTGGAAGCCAGAATGCAGAAAAAGATTTGGTTTAGAACATCAACAGGGGATTTTTTATCCAGTAGATAGACAGGGAATCAAGCGCAAAATATTTTTCTTCAGAAACATCCCAATTCCAGAAAATATTATTCTTTGCAAAAATCAACTAATGAGTCTATATGCAAAGTCTTTCCATGGACAACAAAATTAAAATCCTCATTTTAAGAGCATCTCCACTCTTTACCCAAATTTTTACTTAAATTTGGTATAGGTTTTGGCTCAACCATTACTCAAGTTGGTATGACTCAACCATTACTCAAATTGTACGGTGAAAATTTAATCCACAACATTAAATGACAAAAGGGTAAATACTAGTGAAACAAAAGAGCCTTGAAAAATTTGTTCACATCAGATTTAGTGAAACATTTGAGTAAAACTCAAATTTGGTATAGGTTTTGGGTAAGGAGTGAGGGAGGGTTTTGGATGATTTTTACTTAAATTTGAATTTGAATAAGGAATGAAGATACTCTATCTCAAGCCTTTACATATAGTTTTACTTAAATGTGAGCAAAAATTTCATTTGATATGAAACACTTGAATGATTATGGCTCTGTTTGTTTGGACGTAAAATGTTTTTCGGTAACATATTTTACTTATTTTTGGGTGTTTGGCTAGAAAAAAAGAATGTAAAATATTTTACAAATATTTTGCACCATTGGAGTGAAAATGTTTTACTCTCAAATCTTTGGTAAGTTGTTTTCCGAATACCACAATCTCTCTCTCTCTCTCTCTCTCTCTCGTCAGATCATGATCTTTTTTTTTGATAATCGTCAGATCATGATCAAAAAGCATAGTCCAGTCTCTCTTTCTCTCTCTCTCTTCTCTGCGCTACAAATCAATCACTGCCTGCCTTATGCTTCACCGTGTGCGGTTGCAGAAGGAGGGACTACCTTTTCCCCACCGTTTTCCCTTCTCCGAGAACCGGAGATCAGATTTGGCAGTTCAAACGATGTCAAAGCTTTCAGGCGACTTTGGTTGTGCTGTCTTGTGGCATCGAGGTTTGCTTTAGTGTTTTGCGGTGGTTTCGGACTACAATGGTGGGATTCAAATCGAGATCAGGGGTTCTTCGATTGAGATTTGGTTCCGAGGTGAGCCAATTGCATCATTTGGAAGGTTGAATTTGTATTGTTTGATACAAAAGATATGAACAGAACTGAATTTGGAGGTTTGGAGTCGAGCATTTCTACAGAAACTCTAGCCTTTTTGCACGAACTGAATTTTCTGCATGAAGAAGTATTGGGCGTACTGGCCAAACTTTTGCAATTCCTGTCGCAAATGATTCAATCCAATCCAGTCGACTGTCGAGCTCTTGAACTAGACCGAGATAAACAAAATCCCATCAGAATTTGGCCACGACGTCAGCATTCGGTGATGAAAAACGGTGAATAAAATTTGATCTGGAAAATGTTTTCCAAGTGTGAACCAAACACCGGAAAACAAACAAATGGAAAAAAAAATTATTTTTAGCAAAGTTATTTTACAAGAAAAAATGTTTTACATTGTAAAATATTTTACGTCGAAACAAACGGAGCCTAAATTCAGATCTAATGACAAATTTGAGTAAAACCTTCATGAATAGCATGGTTGTAAAATTTGAGTAAAAGTTTAAGTCTCCTTTGATTTAGTAAAACCTTAGGCGTCGTTTGGATGATGTAGAAGGGACCATGACTAATCAATCCGGGGGATGAGGGGTTTAGCCCATGCTTTGGCAACAAAAACGCCCCCCCCCCCCCCCCCCCCCCCCCCCCCCCCCCCCCGCGACTAAATAGCCGCCGGCTAATTAACCAGGGGGAGGCCGGATTAAATACAAGCGCGGGGGGGGGGGGGGGGGGGGGGGGGGGGGGGGGGTGTGCTTGTATTTAGTCCGGCTCCTCATCCGGGACCAAATGACGAGCACACCCTCTGTTTCAAGAAAAAAAAATTGAAGCACAAGAGCACAAACCACTATTGTTTCAAGCAAAATTTTCCAAAATTTTCAGATCTGGGAATTTCAAAATTTACCTTCTTAACCCAGAAACTTCCTCTAGTCGTCAAAGCTCTGATCGTCGGAGGAGGATCGCCGTCGTCGGCGAGTGAGAGAGGATGTCGGATCATCGTCGTCATCGTTGTTGGATTGTCGGCGGCGGCAGTGGTAGAGGTCTATGTGTTCTGGGTTCGTTCAAAACGATGAAGGAAGAAGATAAAAGAGAAAAAAGAAAAAAAAAGAAAGATGAAGAGAAAACAGTGGTCTACTGTCTTCGTTGTTTACAATGTGGTCTCTGAATATGATGCTGTCTCCTTGCCCCTTTTAGTCATTGTATCCTTTTCAATGATTAATAAAACTTTTTTGCCGTGCAAAAAAAAAAAAAAGTGGAGAATTTTATTCGGTGTGGTCATGTTTTATGAGCAAATATTAAAAAAATATTGAAATGTTGGTGGACAAATGGTCAATTGATACTGAACAGTGGTGTTCGTGTAAAGATCAACAATTTTTCATTATTTTTCATTTTTTTAAAATGTTACAATTATATATTATAACTAAGGGTAATAAAGTCATTTGATCTGATTTTACATCATCCACACTCCTTATCCCTCCTTTTTTATCCCTCATCCAAACCATGGACTATTTAATCCTCTCTCCTTAACCGTCACATCAATGTGGGCTCACCCTTCTTATTTAATCACCCCTACTATTTTATTCCCCCTTACTATTTAATCCCGCTCAAACTAATACGTCATCCAAACGAGCCGTTAATTGGTATAGGTTTGAGTCAAGGGATAGAGTTGACTTTAGGAGAGTTCCACTTCAATTTTTAGTTTGAGTATTAAAAAAAGATAAGGGCCGAAGATGTTCTAAGAGGAGGATAAAATGTTTTTGAGTGTCAAAAAAACAAGTTTGTTTTGCGACATTGACGACATTTTAAGGTGCTAGATCTAAAAGACAAATTCATTGTTAAAGTCATTACCATAATTGTAATAGCCTGTCACACAACAAATTTAAACAAAACCGATTAATTTGAACTGGGGCATCTCCAACGAGGACAGTCGAATCCCCTTGGATCTTAGTGGTAAAAAGGGGCATGAATTGTTGATCCGATTTTAGTTTCTATTAGAGGTGGCAAATGGGTGAATTAGATTGGGTTAGGTTTTGGCGGGTTGATATGAGTTATGTGTAGAATATGGATGGATTAAATATGAGCAAATATTATGCCGGTTAAATATGAATGTGTTGAATATGGGTCAAGTCAAATCCGACCCAACCGTTTTTCCTGCCCCATTTCTGAGGCACCATGGAGCTTTTGAGGTTTAGAAGCAGCAAGCCAGCAAGTTGCGTGTGGTTGCAAACTGATGAGAAATTAGAACAATCGACTAGACCAAGTCTTGCCTTGAAGAAGACGTCAAAGAACCCCGAGACTTATCAGCTTCTTCCAAATCCAGCATATTCTCTCTCTAGAATTGATGTGGTCCATATGAGGACGATTGGCTTGTTGCTGTGAGTAGGGATGGCCATTCTCTCCGACCAGTCCGAGCTCGATCCGATCCTTGCTCCGAATAGATTGGAAATTTGGAGATTTGTTTGGGGATTGGATAGGATACAATTTTTTTTTTTGAAAAATTTCGGGGATCTAGTAGGAGGTGGAGATAGGCATATCCCTGCCCCCGAATTCGTTCCCCAATCCATTCCCGTCCTGCCCCGCTTTGTTCTGCCCTGTCCCCGAATCCCCAAAACCTAGGAATCTATTTGTGAGTTATGAAATTTTGGGGTCTTACTAAGCTTAGGGGTCTAATAGATTATTTTGGAATTAGGCACTAGTGTTTGATTTTGTGTTCTATTTTCCTGATGTGGTAGGCTTTTATGACCCCGTTTCAGTTTGGGTTTTAAGTTTTATTGTTGGTATGTAGTAGTGGTCTGTTAGACATGTGATTTTGATCTCGATGGATATGTGTTTTCACTTTCTATCTCGTGTTTATGTTGGGCTATGTATGTTTGTATTTTTGTAACCATAGCTGCACGTATGTTTTTTGCAGCACTAATTTTCTATTCTGGTTGATCCTATGGTAGGAATTGATGAATAACACTATTATTGTTGTTTTTTTAAAAAAATGTTTGGATCCTCGAATCTCTGTGGGGATCCCCCTTCCTCATTTGGAGTGGGGATGAAAGATGAAAACGAAACCTTGTTGGGGATCAAGGAACGAATGGAGATGGGGAATGGGTTCGGGGTCGGGGATGGAGATAGTACTATCCGGCTCGATCTGCTTCCATGCCCATCCCTGATTGTGAGACCGTCTTGGCTTTGTTCCCGAGTCTGCTCAACGATTTAAATGACTCAGTTGAACTTGGTACTGAAGCTTCGTTTCAAATTTCGGTGTTTAATTTGTGTTTTGGTTGAATTCATTTTGGGTTTTGCTATTGCATGGGGTATTCAATTGTGTGTTCAGATTTGAGGAAAAGAAAAACATATCCGTTTTTTAAATTTTTGGGTCTAACCCATTTTGAACCAATTCTAAATCAATGTATATATGTATATGGGTAAACCCATATTATGACCCATTTTATAATATGGACAACTTGAATTAGTTATAGGTGAACAAGTTTGGGCAAGTTCCTGCGGGTTCGAAAGTGTCACCTCTAATTTCCATAGCCAAATCCAACGTGGATTTGACACGCACCAGTTGGTGTCAATTTGGCAGGATATGTGATGGAGGACGATATTAACTAAGCAAAGAAAATGAATAAAATCTTTAGGAATCCACATCAGGAAGTGTTATGAGAGAGATGCAAAAGGGCTGGTTGATTTTCTTTCTGGAAAGGTTGCAGGTCGTCAGGATATCCAACTTCTGGTATTGGATATTTTACAGCTTTGTAATTTTTCTTTAGATGTGTTTTCCTTTGCTTTTGTTGGGAGGAAGTGTAATACTATTGTGGCCCATGAGTTGGCCATAAGGATTGTAGTTTGGGAAATTGCCCCACTTGGGTAGCAATTCTTCCTTTGTGGTTGTGGGATCTTATTTGTAAAGAGAGATGCCCTTGTTCTTGATTTTCTTTCTTGAATGGAAGGCATATTTCGTTTGGCAAAAACAAAAAAGAAAAAGTGTTATTTGGCTTTTTTTTTTTTGTCTTTATTAGGTAAACTTACTCTTGCATTTTATATAGTTCTTGATTTTCTTTCTTGAATGGAAGGTATATTTCGTTTGGCAAAAAAAAAAAAAGTGTTATTGGCACTTTTTTTTTATTAGGTAAACTTACTCTTGCACTTTATATATAAAGACAAAAAAGAAAAAGAGTGTCAATAGAAAAGGAGAGTGTCAATATCAATTCCCATCCACATCTAGGGGTTGTAAAGACTTCCATAGCATTTTGCTGTTAAAAAAGAAATAAAGAAAAGACTTCCATACTAAAGAAAAATTAATGCCATACCATAAACAATATCTCAAGAGCCCTTGAAATATGCTCTTTCAAATGATAATTACAGACAAAAGTAAGATACATTAATAAAGAATTGTTATAGGGTCCATTATAGCTTTTTGTAACACATCTAGTCCACCTAATGTTTTCATAACATCTCTAATCCACCAAACCACTTTTTTTATTCTCTTAGGTCCATTCTATTTTTTTACTAGACAAATGTATCCTTACATTAAATTTAATACATAATATACATTTACCGGAAAAGTCGCCGGCGCCGGAAGTCTGCCGGAAAAGTTCGCCGGAAAATCATGCCGGCTCCGGAAAAGTCGCCGGAAAATTAGACTTCGCCGGAAAATTGATCGGCGTAGATGTGGTTATCTGAACTATGTCATTTTTTTAAAAATCCTACTTAGGATCAGATGTGGTTATCTTGACTCGCAAGAGGTGGTTATCTGTACTCATAAGATGTGGTTATCTGAGCATATTTTTTTTTAAAAAACTTACTTGGGATCAAGCCCTCAACCACCCAAGCACTACAAGGTAGCAGCACAAACCCTCTGTTTTTAACATAAAAATTTTACTGAAAATTGAATAAAACAAAAAAACCACTTTTTCAAATGGAGGTGGTTATCTAAACTCATAAGAGATGGTTATCTGAACTCATAAGAGGTGGTTATCTGAGCTAATAAAACAGAGTACATTCATCACAAACTCATCCAAACGACAGAAAAATGTAGAATCGCAATATTAAGTAGTACTAGAAATCAGACGTTAAATTTGTTGGGATGAAATCAGACGTTAAACGCCGTCGATCGTCGAAGAGTAGCCGGAACAACGACGACGGCATAGATCTGAAAGGTTTTCCACTCGAACAGGGATTGTCCATCGCCGGAGTTGCAGAAAATGGTCGAGATGACGGCGGGGAGAGAGGAACAAGAGTGACGGCGGCGAAGAGTAGCCGGAACAACGACGACGGTGAAAAACCAGGGTTCCCTTAAAATCTGTTAAAACCCTAACAGTATGAATGCAAATCACTAATCAAATCAACCAACAGAAAATTATGCAAGCAGTCAAAACCCACAACACAGAGATATACGTGGAAAACTCTAAATGGGTAAAAAACCACGGGAAGGAATCAAAATCACTATACTCATTGTGCAGTTACAGATATACCTATCCAAACGATGTAAATCACTCACAACGTTCTAAGTATCACCAGCCGAGTCACACGTACACCGCACCCAGTGATCTTGATCGCCAACGCCTTGAAACGCACAAGCCTTCCTTAGATACTTTCGGAATCCTACCAAAGAACTCTAACTGAAAGTTGATTGTTGAAGCATTAAACCCCTTGAAGATGAACTCTAAGCATCCGGCCTTCAAAGATCTTCAAGTTCCACAAACCCTAGCCGCCACAAGTGTTTTAAGGATGAGTAGGAGTGCAGAGAATAAAGTGTGGCTGCTCAAATTTCGTTTAACCTAGTTGATGCGAATATATAGGCGCATAGCGGTTGCTCAAGCAAGAACCAAGTTGCTCGAGCAACTAACGAACAACAGATTTGCTTGACAGGTTGCTTGAGCAAGTCGTTGAGCAACTTCTGAACAAGTAAAATAACCTACTCAACTCGCCACTAAAATAAATACTACCGCACTCTTAACCATTACATAAAGAGATGATTCCTTTCCACACCTAAATAGACACTCTATAAAATAAAATTACAACTCGATGTAAATGTGTGTTTTGTCAAACGGAATTGCCAAAACAAAGGAATCCGAAACTTGGTCCTTACAATCTCCCCCTTTGGCACTTCCATGACAAAACACACTACAAAGGCAATCTATCCTATATGAACGAGTTGTAGAGAGCCTGCAAACAAAACTCAACATCCAAATATATTAGAACATTAGGCAACCTACTCCCCCTTTCATCATTCTCCCCCTTTTTGACATGGAATGATAAAGGGCGAATAGGATAAACAATTAAGCAATAAATGTAAACAAATGAGTGCATTGAACAATAAAAGCTCAAGAGAAGCAGCCAAGTGAGATATTTAAGAGAGAAGCGAACACTAGCACAAATAGCATGATGCCTAAACTCAATAGCAGACAAAGTACTAAAAGCACGCAAAGCTCAATAAAACATAATTAAACTCAATGCTAAAAGATTATAAATTTTTTTGAAGATATGAGCATGAGAATGTTTTAGCGCAAGTATTATATCATGAGATGCAATGAACAAGACATCCAAACTTTAAGATACAACTTGATAATAGAACACCATGCAAGGCAGAAGAAAAAACAACAAACCATGATCAACGACATATGAGGAAAGTGTGTGTGTGCATCCATGGCCTAGATATCAGGTTAGCTCAATTTAGGACCCATATTCTCATGAACAATAGGAGTATCAAGATGACGCCCCATCAAGAAGTCAAACCAAACTAGGTCCTCAATGATTTTTTGTTGATAAGTACTTGCGGAGCTCCCCCTCAACTTCTAATTTTTATTCTATTTACAATGTATTCTCTTTTACTTACCCCACTCGCCGTTTGACGCGACCGTCCGGACTGGATAGAGCCGAATGCAACCGGTTACTAAGCAAGTGGTCCAATACTAATACCACATTTTCCATAAACTCTCATTTTTTTATATAACCTCACCGATGGAAATATTTTGTTCATTGTATTTTGCACTATCATCGGCGGCTTTCACACTACTAGGACTTTTGTCCTATAGGTAGCCCTTTCCTCAAGTCATTCATTCTCTCAATTCTGGACGGGGAGATGAAGACAAAAAACAAATGGTGGTGGATGGATTTCAACATCACATTTGGAATTCTAACCACGGGTCAATCTCAAAAAGAAATCTCAAGATACAGACCAAGTTTATGAGAACAAGACCCCTAATTGTCAACCATCTATAATAGCCATGAATAAGTGTACAGAATGTCGGATACTCATGGTTTATTGGCATTCAAATGTTCTTGCAGGGAGAATACCAAAAAGAAGTGCAATAAAAATAAGGATGAACATGTTCATAAAATCCAATGATATTCAACTACGCACTAAAGACTATCATGCTCAATCCACACAACAACTGATACAAGACATATTTTTGAAATTTTTTTTATAAAAAAACTCAAAGAAAAACAAAAATAAGACAACTATGAAACAAACTATAAATTAAACTCCATAAATCTAGGTATTAAGATATGTATGATCAAATAAACCTAATTTATGGAACCAAAACCTAGCCTTAAAAGGCAATGCCAAACTCTCCAAGTGAACTATAGTCATCTAGAGAGTCAAGATCATCGTCAACGCGAGATACTAAATCACTTTTACGAACCCACATCTGTCTAGGCTTGCCCTTTTCAACACTAGTCTTTTTAGTAGTTTTGGGTGTTGGATTTCTCGAAGTAAAATTAGCATGCGAATGAGTTTTATGTCTAGGCCTCTGAAAGTACTCCCTATGATTATTCATGTTATGGTAGCGGGGAGGGGTCCTATAATAACCATGAAGGGCAAAACAGTAAGGACGAATATGGCCTCTAATTCCACAATGATGGCAAATTGGCACAAAACTATTATGACCATAAGAATGAGCTACATATACATCATGTGAAGTGTTCAACTCATGCATTTTCCTACAGTTCGGTCTAATGTGGCCAGTCATACCGCAATAATGACAAGTAGGAATGAATTTAACAACAGGATTAAAAACCTGATACTTAGCTTTATCAATAACTTTAGTTTTTACCTCCTTGCGTTTGAGATGTCCGTTTACCACTGTTGTCGTTTGCTTCTTTGCCACGGGAGAATTGAGCCTGTTCTGCATGCCATTAGTATTCTTCTTCTTATCTTTATGATTGGTCCCTTCTGTCCCAATTTGCGGAATTGAAGATGTCGCATGATAACCCAGCCCTGAACGATCGTTAGGATGCCGTTGGATGGAAAGAATATGATCCAACACTTGGGTCCCTGTCTTTGTATCATCCTCTAATTTTTCCTTCGACTTTGCACTAGTCAAGGCTTTATTTTTCTCAAGAAGGAGCTCAATTTCTTTATTCCTCTCATCCCTTTCTTGAGTGCGTTCATTCAAAATAGCTTCTAAACTCTTGACCTTATCAGAAAGCTTATCATTCACCTTCATCAATTTTTTACTAAAAGCATGAAGTTTGTTGTACTCCTCTTTGATCTCATTCATGTCATCACAACTTTCTGCCTCACTATTATCCGTCTCAGAACTACTCGATTCGGAAAGACCCTTAGGATTTAAGGAAACTCCGAAAGCCAAAAAGTTTCTATCATTATTTTCTTCGCCACCTTCTTCTTCATTCGATTCATCAGAATCGCTATCATCCCACGTTTGAGCAACAAAAACCTTCTTTTTCTTTTTGTTAGCACAATCTAGGGCATAATGACCAAAACCATGACACTCGAAACACTGTGGTCCCTCAGGTGGTCCTTTTCCCTCTTTTTTAATTTTTTTAGAAAATTCTCCTTTTCCTTTATCATTTTTCTTTTTCATACTATTTTTAAATTGTTTGAAAAAGGCTTTCATCTCCTCAAAATCGACATCACTATCACTATCTGAACCTTTCTTATATTTTTTTTGAGTACTTTTAAAAGCAATTGAAGACTCCGAATGTTTCATTTTAGGCTGAACAGGTTCAGATTGCAATAGGTCAGCCTCATAAGTTTGGAGAATCCCAACTATTTCTTGAACAGATTTTTCTTTTAATTTTCTCTTACCTTCCAGCATAGTTACTTGAGTTTTAAATCTAGGAGGTAAGGAACGTAAAATTTTCTTAATAATACGAAAGGAAGGAATTGGCTCACCCAAGTTCTCACAGCTATTGACGATGGCGATGAGCTTGGAGTAAAATTGATTGAATGTCTCCTCCTCTTGCATTCTGATGGTCTCAAACTCCGTAGTAAGCCTTTGCAGCTTAGACTGCTTAACCACGTCTGTTCCCTCGTGACAAGTAACCAGAATGTCCCATGCCTCTTTCGCTATTTCACAGTTAGCTATTTTCCTGTGCTCATTAATATCAACAGCAGAAAATAAAATATCAAGTGCACGGTTGTTAGCCTGAAGTAATACTTTTTCGGCGACTGATAACTCAGATTGGGGTTTTTTAACCTCTTTGTCCTCTACTGTTTTCATGGGTCGAGTGTACCCCACAATACATGAATCCCAAATTTCTTCACCTGCAGATCTCATTATAGCCTTTATTCTGGATTTCCAGTAATCAAAATTATTAGCATCAAGTATAGGCAAATTTCTAGACACGTGATTCATATTCATACTCATGATGGATCTGCTCTAGGAAAATAAATCCTAACTGAAGGAGCAGCTAGCTCTGATACCAATTGAAAAACCAGGGTTCCCTTAAAATCTGTTAAAACCCTAACAGTATGAATGCAAATCACTAATCAAATCAACCAACAGAAAATTACGCAAGCAGTCAAAACCCACAACACAGAGATATACGTGGAAAACCCTAAATGGGTAAAAAACCACGGGAAGGAATCAAAATCACTATACTCATTGTGCAGTTACAGATATACCTATCCAAACGATGTAAATCACTCACAACGTTCTAAGTATCACCTGCCGAGTCACACGTACACCGCACCCAGTGATCTTGATCGCCAACGCCTTGAAACGCACAAGCCTTCCTTAGATACTTTCGGAATCCCACCAAAGAACTCTAACTGAAAGTTGATTGTTGAAGCATTAAACCCCTTGAAGATGAACTCTAAGCATCCGGCCTTCAAAGATCTTCAAGTTCCACAAACCCTAGCCGCCACAAGTGTTTTAAGGATGAGTAGGAGTGCAGAGAATAAAGTGTGGCTGCTCAAATTTCGTTTAACCTAGTTGATGCGAATATATAGGCGCATAGCGGTTGCTCAAGCAAGAACCAAGTTGCTCGAGCAACTAACGAACAGCAGATTTGCTTGACAGGTTGCTTGAGCAAGTCGTTGAGCAACTTCTGAACAAGTAAAATAACCTACTCAACTCGCCACTAAAATAAATACTACCGCACTCTCAACCATTACATAAAGAGATGATTCCTTTCCACACCTAAATAGACACTCTATAAAATAAAATTACAACTCGATGTAAATGTGTGTTTTGTCAAACGGAATTGCCAAAACAAAGGAATCCGAAACTTGGTCCTTACAGACGGCATAGATCTAAAAGGTTTTCCACTCGAACAATGATTGTCCATCGCCGGAGTTGCAGAAAATGGTCGAGATGACGGCGGGGAGAGAGGAACAAGAGTGATGGCGGCGAAGAGTGGCCGGAACAACGACGACGACATAGATTTGAAAGGTTTTCCACTCGAATAGGGATTGTCCATCGCCGGAGTTGCAGAAAATGATCGAGATGACGGTGGGGAGAGAGGAACGAGAGTGACGGCGGCGAAGAGTAGCCGGAACAACGACGACCCCACCCACCTCAAACTCGCCGTCGAGATGATCCAGAGCTGCTGCTATTGTTCCGTCTCCACTCACCCAGAGAACAACGGGAGTTGCTGTTGTTTGGTCGCGTATAAGTGGGGGTAGTTGGGTCTTTTGTTATTCTAGTGGATCTTATGTCTTAGAGAATATTTGGGTGGACCTTAGACTCTAGGAAATTGCTATAGTGGACCCTATACCAACTCTCCCAAGTTTAGGTTTTTATTCGCTTCCCGTGCATGAGTCTTTTGCTTGGCAGTGGAAGGGAGTTTCGAAGGGCTTTTCTATAAAAGTAATCAAATTTGTTGGATTTCATATGTTTAAATCCTTTATATTTTTCCTTAGCCCTCTCCAGTTTGCTATATTTAGATGTTAAATTTTTGGTTTAATAATCTTTTAAATGAAATTACAATGGCAGCACCAGTTTTCGAACACAATAGTTGAAATTCCGAATTTTGTAAAAGTAGGTACCGAGCCGCAATACTTTCAGAACGTTGCATCGGTTTCCCTCTGAAAATCTGTAAGTATATTACGGTTACCTTTACAAACCTTCCATCTTCCCAATTCTACTTGCATTTTACAAAATGTGCGAGAGACTCGTGTATGGATATCCCATCTTGCAACTTCTATGAGGTTTAACTGATTTTATTAGTGGATCAAACATGGGTTAGAACAATGCTCAATAACAATTTGATAGAATGCATAAATGAAATTCTAGTTAAGAAACATTTGTGATTATGTTTCAAACCGTGCTAGAATGGGACATGCTTGAAATTTTAGCGACTGATGGTTTTAGTGTATCTTCTTTTCTATTCTTCTCTCTCTCTCTCTCTCTCTTCTGTTGCAGTGGAACTCAGACTGCAAATTGTGGATTGGATCAATTTTTACTCCGGATGGCGGTGTTCACACAATCTTTCTTTTTCACTGTTAATTATCAGATAGTAGTATTCAATGATTATTTGATCTTTATAACAAAACTGGAATTTCATTGAACTCATCAAGAGAAAAGCCATCTCAAGAATTGATGAAAATGGAAAGAGTTTACAAGATGAAATCGTCTAACTAGAGAGAGAGAAAGTTGTTTCTCTTATTTTCTGAATATCTCAAATGAAACCCACTAAACAGATTTTATATCCATGTTTAACAAAACAGCTTAGCACTAACTAACCACCTAACAAACTATTGCCCTCTGATAACCTCTGTTGAGCTGGCACTCGTTGGAGACTTGTTGAGTTGGCACTACTAGAGAAAAGGGTTTTTGCGTCAAGAGCGCCCCGTCGCAAAAGGTAACAAGGCCGACGCTAATAGTCTTTTGCGACGGCCATGCGACGGCAATGTGGGGGACGTCGTTGGTGGGGTCTCAAAAAGTTTTTTGCGTCGGCAAGGGCCGTCGCAAAGTAATTGCAACGGCCAGAGATTCCTTTTGTGTTGGCGGTTATCTTGACTCAAAAAGATAAATATATATATAATTATTAGCATCGGGTGGCTTTGCCGTCGCAAATGCTATTCCTTTTGCGTCGGCAAAATGCCATCACCATAGCCCTGCTATATAACTCATGTTTTTGCGTCCGAGTTGCGCCGTCACAAAAAAGAAAACATCCAAACCTGGCGTCAATTGTGCTGGCTTCCCCCTCCCCCCCCCCCCCCCCCCCCCCAAATTACACATACTAAGAGTTTCTGAGGCATAGAAAACAACCAGGAAGCATCCAAACCATGTCCTCATTCGTTTTGCTCATACAGAAACTCTTTCATTCATAAACTTATTACATCCATAAATTGATCCACATTCAATTCCAAAAGGAGAGATCCAAATAACATGTTCAGGAAATAAAAGCCAAAGTTGGCCACGCCAATAGTATGTCAAACAAAGTAGAAACCTTGGATTAGTTTAAGACGTACAATAATGCAAAATAAATAGAATCCAAAACATTGCAGCTTCTCAATCGATACTCACTTTAGTCCTCGACAAACACCTGAAAAAGAGATACAAGAATGAGGCACTAATATGTATTTATGTAGGCATTTGCAATCACATGGAAGAACAAAATTTTATCCTAACATACATCACAAGACCGCAAGCAACAAAGTGGCCAATAGTGTCTGCTTAACTGTATAAGCCAAAATCACATTCCTAACTGTTAAGCGTTAACTTTAGATTTGAGTTCAATCCATAAAAGAGCCAAGAAGCAAATGATAGTCTCACAAGTTGAGTATTAGAAAAACTGCTGATAAATCGAAACAAACTTGGTATCTAACATTACGACATCAAGCATTTAGGTTATTGGATACTAGAAATTGTACATGCCTAAAGGCACGGCACCACATTCATTTTTGGAAAGCAGTTCTGTTCTCTGAGTTTGTGCATGTAAAAAAATCCTGCCATAAACAAAATTAAATTTTAAGACACCGAATTCCAAAGTGGCTTGTACTTAAGGTTCACGCATCACACTTATGACTAAGCTAACTTCAAATTCATGATTGAAGAAAGACAAATGACAAACATGAAACGCCTACAAATTTCAATATAGAAAATAACTAAAGACAACTAACAAACCCAAGACCCAGACAAAGAATCAAATAGTTTTAATCTTACATGAATCTCACCTACGTTTCTTCATCATCATTCCCAGTGAGGAGTTCCAAGACCCTTAGAGTATTCCTTCACAACTTCACTTCAACTACATCCTTTGAAAATAATCTGCACCAAAGCAAACATAAATTTAGCAACCCACCGTAATGGGGAAATTAAGCATAAATAAAAATAAGTTCTTTTCATACCCCCACTATTCAGAGAATAAATTGGGAATTGTACCAGATACATATACAAAACTGTCTCTAGAACAAAAAACAGTTAATCTTTGTTTACTTGTTTTTTAGACCAGTTAAACTTCAAATCGCCAGAATAACTAAGCTCTCTAATCGGCCTTCAACCTTGAATGTACTTTAAAAGGGGACACAATCAAGCTCGTTAACAAAAATAACACATAACTGGAAGGCTAGGTAAAAAACAAACGGACCATGAAGTTGACAATTGACAAACTCTCTTGCATGATGTGCACTGCATAGTTCTTTCATCCCTCCATGCCAAAATGTTACTCATCCCTTTGAACTATCTTGCAACAAATTCAAAAGTGACACCAATTGTGCTTGTTTCTTTAATTGACCTCAACAATAAGATAAATCAGCCCCAAAGTCCATAACATAAGCTTACCTGGAACACATGGATTGTCATGAACTGTTATAACTTAGTCACGGTCTGTCTACTTCACTTGTTGTGTCATTTGATACCCCTAAAAATAGGCAAAATTAGGATTATTTTAACCGTTGGGGCAGTCCACCCTGAATTGGGTATTGAGCATTTAAGTTGGGGTGAGGAGAAGCTCATTCACAGATCCAACGCTCTGGATATTGAACATTCTACTTGAACGGTTATGATTTATAACAAAAATAAGGGATTCAAAAAACCTGAGCTATCTTGTTATAGAGATATGATTCAACATAATGAGCTTTCGTTCCCACTCAATATTACGACTATCCAAAGAAAACTTGAAAGATTAGATTAGTCCAATTAACAGGGGCTACAGAGGGCCAGAGCTTCGCAGAGAAAAGAGGAATTTTCAATGATTCGGGGAGATGGGAGGTGGCTGCCCAGTATTGGCCTTCAATGGCTTATCAACTCTATCAGTCAATCATACCACATTAGAAATCCCAATACTGAAGATCAAAACATCCATGTAAGCATCTACATTTTATTTTTTTATCAAATGTAGGCATCTACTTCAGTCTCACCTATCCCACTCCAAACACTAGGTCAATCCACCTCTAAGATCCTACCCCTTCAGCCAAATGCTAACACCTGTAGGTCCATTAAATAACTGATTCATGCTAGGATTAAGCTAAACAACTGCCACTAGCAAGAGATGATCAATAGAAGATTATGCAAAGGAGATCTGGTGCACTGGTTAACACGGAGCAAGCAACCACATATACTAGTAACAGAAACTAGGTTTAAGTCCAACCTGAATAGCCAAAGTGTTTCCAGCATGTTTCCCACCACTTATCAGACAGAACACAGGGACAGGAAGAATCATGTTGGTTCTACCGGCACTACAACAAATATGAGTTTTTATAACATTATTTGATAGCATTCTTTTGGGAATGTTATAATAGATGACCAATTATAGCATTCCAAATGAGGAAACACACGGAAGCAACAATTATAGCATTCTCACAGGGCAACAATAGCGTTCCTATAAAATTTTAGGCGCCAAGTGTGATTTTATTGGGCGCCAAGTGTTGGCGCTCCAAAATTCATCAGGCACACTTGTGAAAATCTGAAACCTGGCCTCTAGCTCCTATCTCTCTCACTCTCACTCTCACTCTCACAGACGTACAGAATCCACTCACAGATCACCCACCAACGATCGACCTCCTCCTCCTCCTCCTCCCTCTCTCTCTCTCTCTCTCTCTCTCTCTCTCTCAATCGACCTGCACACATCAAAGTGGAGATGCTCTCCCTCTTCGTCCCCTGAAACTGAGCTCTCTCTCACTCTCACGGACAAAACCCACCCACAAACCACCCACCACCGATCGACCTCCTCTCTCTCTCTCTCTCTCTCTCACAATCGACCTGCACACATCGAAATGGAGATTCTCTCCCTCTTCATCTCTCGAACAAACCAAACCTAGCGACAAAACCCACCACCGATCGAGGTATGTTTCTTTCTCTCTCATTCTCTCGATATGTATGTGTATTTATACACATATTTGATCAAAACAATAGGGTTTCTTTTTAGTTTTTTCACAGAAATTAGGGCTTGTACTTTTTGATTGTCGACGATAAAAAAATTAGGGGTTTTCTTTGTTTTTTTTCCACTGAAATTAGGGCTTATAATTGTTTGGTTGTTTTTTTTGTTTGGGTAAATTGAATGGTTGTTGATGAACACATTTAGACAGTGTGTATAGTGGTATACTCACACATGCATTTACAAATTTTTAACCTGAAGTTGCGGAGAAGAGAGGTGGAATGAGGCCATGATCTGTAGTTTGGAATTTGATTGCTCTTTGCTTCTTCTTCCCTTGAACTTCGTTACCTCACATTAAGTGTACTTAGGACTCATAGCCTCTTCTTTGTGATTGATTGTAGGACAAAGTTATGTGAGATAGAGGGGCTCCAATGCTCTTTCTCTTTTGCCTCATTATGAGGAATAGGATTATGGTTGTTGTCAGAATGCAGCTTCTTACAGGAAAGTAATAGGTTTGCCTGTTGAAACTTATCCTTAGAATTTGTCATATTTTTGGTACTAGAAAACTAATTGTAAACTAGAAAAAGAGCTCTGTAAAGAGATTGGAGCTTTAGCAAGGCAAATAAGAAAAATTAGTCATGATGTGTCTAGGATTTTGGTTTACCTAAATTATTGGACTAGTAATACCGTGTACTCACAGCTCATGATCTCTTGACATAAGTACATTTTAAGATTGTAATCTGTAGAAGTCCCACGTTCTAGGTAACAAAGGTGGATACACTATGTTGGCTGGTTTGTCTGGAGTCACACTATAAAGTGCAATTAAATTTCTTCTTTTTGACAACTAAACATTACCGGAAAGTATGCGCAGCCTTGCCGTAGATGAATTTGAAGTTCGGGATTCCTCATTCATACCTTCTTGACTGGATCATTTTTTTTTTGTCGTCGTAATAAGCTCGACTGTAGCTAGGTAGGAACATAGCACTTGTAGTTACGCCGGGTACGGTGGGTTCGGATACCAAGTATGACAAAGACACATCGGCTACATTTCATTTGTTGATATGGGATGAGTACTTCTGTGCATACAAAAACGGTATTCCTGCTGTGTTTTTGATGTACCAAATAATATATATAGGTGCCTAATGCTTTCGTCTTCTCTTTTTTTCCCTCTCAATCCTTTGATCTTATTTTCTCCTTTTGTTCTTACTTTTTACGACATTTACATACATGTGAGATAACTAATTTTATATTTTAATGTACCCCTGGAGGCGGGAGACCGCTGAATGAATAAGATCATGTTCCTCTTTGGAGTTACGTTAAATAGACCAAGATGAAGTACTCTCACTACAACAAACTTGCCTTTTTATAACAGTAGATCATAACGTTCTTGTAATTTGTATAGGTTTTAGTTTGAACTTTGAACTATGTGTTAGTCAATCAGGAACAGTTTGCCCCTTCTGCATTTTTCTCCCCAACTATTAACCCTAAAGTTTGCATTATTGATTCTCAATCCTTTAAAAAGCGTGATTCTTTGATGCGACCTACTTTATCCATCCAAAAGTAGGACTTTCTTAATCGGGGGTTGCATATGAAGCATTGGATGGTAAATCCACTACAACAAATGGGCTTGCATAGCATAATTTAATAGCATTCTTTCACCTATGCTATAAAAGAGGACCAATTATATGAGTAAAAGTTCTCTTAATCTATGGATAAAGTTCTCCCTTTCATAATAATAAGGGTTGCTTCCAAGCCCCTTTACTTTCTATTATATTAGTAAAGTGCTGGAGCGCCCTTTGTATATAACGGTGAGGCCTCTTAACATACCCAAGCCCCCCAACAAGCTCAATAGGATTTTAACAAAAAGAAAGAGCAATTGAAAAGAAATTGCTAGAGTTTGTGTTACAGTTTGTATATGTATTCATCTCAATTTATGATATGTCTTGTGTATTTCATGGTATTTCATCTTATTCCTTCAGTAACATGCTTGCACCGGGGTTCTTGGCCAAGCAAGTGCAAAAAAATGGAAGGAAAAAGCAAAGAACGATTCACCAAAACACAGAAGAAAGTAAAGGTAAAGGTACTAATGAGAGAAAAAAGAAGATTGGGCGTGGAGATGGTGATGAAGACTATGAACCATTCAATGGTGAAGAAGGGCTTCATTTTGATGATGGAAATGACGATTCCTCCAGGCTTCAAGCGAAAAAGGTAATGGACGTTGGCTGTTGGTTGAACTTCAAGTTATATATTGAGCTCTGATTATGATTTTCATTGCATGTTTAGATCAATGTTAACGATTTTGCCTATTACAGTTGTGTTGTGAGCTCGTAAATCTATAGCTTACTGTTGTTTGTTTTCAATTAAGTCTATGAATCTTGTTGCCTCTCCAAAAAAGCAATTATGCAAATCAAAGACTCATTTTTTGGTACCCGGTGCATGTAGGACAGATGAATTGCATGTACTCGAGGAATTAGTTAAGTCAAAATGTTTCAGACACATTCAATAACCAAAAAGTCTTTTCTTTTTTGGTGTTTTCCTAGGCAATTTACCTAAAATACCATAACTACCATATCTGCTGCTCTTATGGAATCACAATTACATTCTTTACTGTTCAATTTTGTCCAGATTATGGACATGAGATATTCCATATCTTTGGGAATCAGTGACAAATTATGGACATGATATTGACATCCCATCTATGGCTCATCAGGGCTAGCTGGATACCAACATCCCATCTATGGCTCATCATATCACAATTTCCAAATTTTCATTAATAGCTGATAGGCAGGGTATATAGTGTGCATATTAAAAAACTTGTTTCCTGTTTTGACAAGGCATTTATCTACATCTATATTATCCCAAGGGGAAGGGGAGGGGTTGGTGGGAGTTGAACTCCCAACCTTATAGATAGAGGTGCTCCACGGGGAGTGAGCCCAACCACTGGGCTATCCCTCAACATCTCAAAACTTCTTTCCTAGGGGCCAACAATCTTAGATGGGATATTAAGATATGAAAAACATTTCTTTTTTGGTGTTTTCTTTGTTTTTTTTTTTTTCCACTGAAATTATGGACATGATATTGACCTTTTTGACTGGTACATTCATACTTTAGCAGTTTTGGCGAGATGCCAAGTGATTCTTTCTTTCTTTTTGCTTTGCCTTTTGTTTTCTTGATCTAGGCCGGTGTCCAATTATCTCTCTCCCCATGATTAAGGAAAACAGCCTGTTCTGAATGATTATTCCTTTATTTGAGGGAATGAGAATTCCATTTGGAATGACAGTTCCTTAAATTTTTGATACACCAAACATAGGACTGTTTACATGACAGGAGTAAGACAACATTGCATTTGACCCCTCTCCAGTAAATTAGTGACAGGAGTAAGATAACATCAACAAGTAGTATTCTCATAAGATGTTTTACTGTTCTCACCAAATGTCATTCATGAATCTATCATCCAAGTAACTATAGTCCAGACCGTCTAGAAACAGACCTTGCAGAAGTTCTTTTGAGCCTGCTCAATCGTAACTGTTGGCATTTTTCCATGAACAAAACATATCCAGGTTGGCATCTTTCCATGAACAAAACAAAAGCCACATTTTTGCTGCTTTGCTTAGTTAGATCTTTAGTGTTTGGAGGTACAGTTGCAACTTATATTTTGTCGGCTTTGGTTTCAATTCCTACATTGTCTTTCTATGCACTGCAAAGTTGTTTTGACTATGATTGATAGACATTAGACATGAGACTTGTCTTTAAGATATCTAATTTGGTTTTATATGTATGTAATTTGCATTTTGGTATGAAATTGTTCGGTGCCTAGAGAGAGAGAGAGAGAGAGAGAGAGAGAGAAGCCGCTAGGAACACTGAAATATTCACTTGTTGCTGGTATATGAACACTGAAATCTTATCTTTTGGGTCTCATCCTTATTCTGAGACTCACACCTAGTTGCTGCTGAAGAGTTGCTGAGAACATATTGCTATCACTATTAAGTTTTGTTGTGCGTTGTACTCTAGAACATATTGGATGGATGATTTTGATGTTGCTGCTGATTCTGCTAGATTGCTGAAATCTTATCTTTTGTGTTCTAATTTTTATAGTGAAAGTTTTGTCCAGCTAAGAGCAAGTTCACCTGTTGCTTTGGTTGCAAAGATGGCTTTGCCAAATATCCCAATCATTGCTTCCTTTTTGTTTTTTCCCATTTTTTTTTCTAGGTGAAAAGAATAGATGCAAGAAAGAAGAATGATTGTTCTATTGCTCAAGAAGAAGGTAGCAGCCCCCAGGAAGTAACCCAAGCGCAGCAACTCCCCACCTCACCCACTGAACAAACAATCTCTCAGAATCCCAAACGTAAAAGAGGCCCAACTAAGCTGAAAACCATTGCCATAGATGGAGGTAGTAGAGTTGAAGTCCTATTCGATGAATGTGGTCTACCCATAGGTGATGGATCAAAGAAGTTATCTTCCTTTTTAGGACCTCTAGTGCGAGAAGTTGTACCATATACACTTTCAGATTGGAGACGACTTCCTTCTACGTTAGCAGAAATCTTATGGCAATCCATCAAGGTAGAGTACATGCTCAAGTTTAATTCTTATGGCATTATATCTGATGAAATTAATTTGTATTGGAAATTGCATTTCAGGCACGATTCAAGTTAGATAAAGAATGGGAGAGACAACAGGTTTTTAAGCAAATGGCCGAAGATTGGAGAGCCTCTAAGTCAAGATTAGTCACGAAAGTAAGAGCCGCTAAAAATGAGGAAGAAAGGCTACGACTCCGGCCCGATTGTATCAAATCAGTCCACGATTGGAATGATTTTGTGAAGGAAAAGACTAGTCAGAAATTTAAGGTATATAAAGCTTCATATTGGTTTTAAATTCTGATTAGAAATCAAAGAATCTGTTATTGAAGCATGGATATGATATGAAATTATGATTGAATAGGTTAAAAGTGATGGTTTTATGAAAATCAGAAAGAAAAAGCTCCCGCATACTATGAGCCGTAAGGGATATGCACGGTTGAGAAGTGAGCTGGTAATATCTACATTGATTTAGTTTCTTATATATGCTTCCTATTAACAAGTAAAACCAAGTGTATTTCTAATCATGTATTTGTGATTGTAGAAAGCAAAAAGTCCAAATCCCTCTTCCATTACTCGAGTGAAAGTTTGGACTGAGGGACACAAAAGAAGGAAGGGTGCCCCAATCAACACCGAAGTTGATCAAACGATTGTGAGAACAATCATATTTTCCTTTAAAGTTTTTTGAATCTGTTGTGAATCTGTATTTTGGATTTTGTTTGCTGCATTCTTGAATCTGTTGTGAACAATTGTGAGAACAATCATATTTTCCCATTTTGTAGAAGGAATTGGAAAAGGTTGAGCAGGATACACCAAAGTCATCTTCAACTAACCTGAAAGAAGATGTTCTTTCCAAAGTACTTGGTCCTGAGAGGCGTGGATGTCTGAGAACATATGGAAAGGGAGTCACGCTTTCTAAATTAGCTATAATTTCGCAAGCTAATAGTCGCACAGCTCAATTGGAAGAAGGTCAAATTGCGATGAAGGCCCAATTGGCAGAAATGCAGAATGTAATCATTGAGTTACAGAAAAACCAGGCAAGGAGCTTGTTAGTTTTGTCAAGTCTAGTTATTTTGGACTAATGTTAGAGTAGTGAATATCTTTTTCTTGTTTCAGAATAATGCAACTAAGGAAGGACCAACTACGCAAGGACCGACTACGCCCATTGTTTCTCCTGCGGTACATGTATTTTCTATTTAAGAGTCAATTTGGAAATATATATAAAGTTTTCTACTGAAGTGTGCCGAAATTGCATTGACCTTTGCTAATTTGTGCTGTATTGACTTGTTGGTAAAGATTGTGAACCCCACTTGCAATGCCAAGTGCAAGTTGCTAGATTGGATGGGGACAGGAGAAGTTGTTGCTGAAGGGCGTTTTTCTTCAAGCGATTCAAATGCATTTGTTCATCATGTTCCGATTGGACCAAATACAATGAGGGTTTGGGTTGATGTAGAAATGAAACGTGATCGAGTATATCTATGGAGGTCTACAGGTGATATGACCACAATTGCCGAAGCTCTGGGAAGTACGGTCGCATGGCCAGCCGACAAAGTTATTTTTGCCTCTTCACCGGAGTAATGTTCTTCCATTCCCTTTCTTATACGGAAAAGGAAATATTTGTCTAATTGCTAGATTTAACACTTAAGATGTTTTTCTTGAACTGAAGACTTCTTCAAAAATTTAAGAACGTCGCTTCTATTTTGGTTATGCAGTTTAAGAAAGTCACTTGTAATTGCATATTCTGTTTTTAATATGTGGACACCGAGTCGCCCATATCTAGACACCGAGTCACCCAGATTTTGTTTCACTGCGCTATGTTCTAGCGAGAACTTGAGCGACCAACTATTTTTCCATTTTGATTTCTGCCTGTACTGGACAATGTTGCAACATTATTCGAGTCTGAGATATTATAGTCTGAGATATCAAACCATTTTGTCAGCTTTTAAGTTCGATGCTGTAGTAGCAACTCTTATTTTTTATTTTTCACTTAAATCTGAGGGAGACAAGTATATGATTCTGTAGGGAACAGGGGATCTGATGACTATGCTGGTGCTTGGATGGAGCAATGTAAGCTTGCAAGTATTCCCGGTTTGCTGTGCAATGTTTTAGTGTTACTTTAGTTGATGTTCATGTTAATGCCTTATGTTGTGCTTTGAACTTCTGATGTCTTGGCTCCATGCAATATCATTCGATTTGCTATAATTTTAAGCATTAGAGTAGGCATTGACCAAGGTAGAGTTGTTACAGGTCGAACGAATTCAAGTAACCTCTTTACTTCACTGTGTGCTTGGAGCTCATTGTGTGCTTGGAGCTGCCCCCCAGATCCTGCAATTAAACTTCAAACCTTAACACTTTGAAAACTCTAAGAAATCTTAAAAATTAGAGGGAATCACTTTGGCTCTCTCATTTCTTGAGCAAACTTGTTATTCTTTCTTCACTCACTTAAATTAGTGGCTGACAAGGGTATGCAACTAAATTCATAGGAGAATACAACACCATGCCCCAACACCACAAAATGCAGGTTTATGAGCGTTGCTGATGGTAAAGGAATGCTACCAAAATCATAAGGAAATGCAATACTATGCCCCTACACCAGAAAATTCATATTACGTATAGAATGTTTGTAGTATTACTTTCAATTTTGAATACGGCTACGATACTTCGGGGATACATGAGGGATACGTAAGGATAGGGCTGGGATACGTGAGGCTCCATTTCTTTTGATATTTCTTAATTTTGGGTGGTATTTTTTCTCCTTTCTAATCGTTTTTTGTTTTATCTTTGTTAGTTATTATTAAATATTCTTCTTAACAAAACAAGTCATTGTTGCTACCCGTCTCCGATTGTCTTTTTTGAAGAAGTCTTTATCTTTAGTTTGCGATAGGTTCTGCTTCTAGTGTGTGAACTCTTTATGATGAAGTTATGATTAATGTTTGGTTCTTGGTTGCTTGGATTTTCCATCACAATGTTCTGATTACTTGTCAAGTATCAAATATTTGATCGTAATAATCAGGTGAATTTTCTATCTCATACATTTGGTTTTACTTTTGTCTACTAAATTCATGGAAATAGCATTTTTTTTAGAATTGTATCCTTAACCTACTTCTCTAAGTTCTGTTGTATAGTTGTATGCATATTTTATGGTACCCACGTATCTTGTATCCTTATTCATGCTTCCGAGGTCAGACCATTTATTAGGTTAGGATGTCTATGTTTAGTTGTGCCTATAGATAAAAGGTTTTTTCCCCCAGATTTGCAGGTTATACCTGCAAAGATGAAAAAAGGTTCATAGTATGTCATCTTGTGCGTTCATGGAATATGGTAAAAGCCCATCGCAGAGCTGCGTAGGAATTATTCATTGCATGATTTTTCGTTGTGCAATTTCAATGCATGCTGTTTCCTAGGAATAGAAATGTCAGTCCCTTCATTTGAAAACTAGATCTGTCCGGACATAACATGATTGTAAAGTGATTGTATTGGAGTGCAGAGCTCATGAGACTATGCATTCTCTAGTTCATTTAATGTCCATGGTTTCTTGATTATTGAATTAGAATCCTGGTAATTTATTGTGTTATCTTCTAAGTCTCTTTTTTACATTGTATGTAGGTCGATTGTTTGAAGAGAAGATGGATAATTCGTCACTTTGTGCTCAGATGGATATTATGATTATCTTGCTAGTGACGTTGGTTTTGGAACTCGATTGAAGTTTTTGCATCAATGTCATCACTTTTTGTATCAACATATATATGTAATTGGGCAACTTAGTTTTGAGATACTTGAATGTCTACTTACTTCTATTTTGACTTGACCGGCCAATGTTAGATGAAGATGGCTAGCTACTAGTAGGGGTGCACACCGGCCCGGTAGCCCGCCCAGCCCGCCCAACCCAGCCCGATTTTTTTAGGGCTTGGGATAAATATTCAGGCCCATAGGGCCGGGCTGGGCTGAGATTTTAAGCCCGTTTACCTAATGGGCTGGGTTTGAGAAATTCCTCTGAAGCCCAGCCCAGCCCGGCCCAGCCCGATTTAAATAATATGTTATTTTAATAGTATATGTAGAGATTGATGGATGTTGGAGAGTTCCATCTTTTTGAGTATTTTAATTGCACTTTAATTTATAAGTCTATTTTTAATATTTTTGTAAGAATTTAGAACTATAAATATATTATTACGGTTGTGAATTGTAATTGCGATCGTTATGGTTGATTAATTTAGGGTAGTGATAATGTCAAAACTTTTTTTATTGTGCCAAAACTCAAAAACATAAAGAGTTTGTACTTTACACATGAGTTCAAGCATTTCATGCACTTGAATTTTGGCACAATCAAAAATAATTTTGGCATTAGCACTACCATTAATTTATTTGTGATTCTATGTTTTAAAAAAATAAATGAGCTTCTTGGACGGGTTTGGGAAATTAAAATTTTGTTTGGGTTGGGTTTGGGCAAATTAAATGAAGCCCGACTATAAATGGGCCGGGCTTGGGAATGCATAAATCTCGTTATTATCTAGTATATGTAACGCCCCGCATTTTTTGGGAAAAGCGTTATGGATTATTATTACAATTTAAAGTCGGTCTAAACAGTAATAATAATAACCAAAATACATATAGATGGTCTATCCTTCACAGATTACAAAAAGGTAGACTGGGTGGGTTCTATGGCTCCGCAAATTCCTCCGCCTGGTGGATCCCCATCTCGGCAGCTCCTCCGGCTCCGTGTTCTCCATAGAGGTCCACCTGTCCAACGTGATAATCTAGCATAATACGCAGAGTTGCGAAGCAACATCGTGGTATTATGCCAGGGCAAACCGTGAGCGAGGACGCTCAATAGATACCTTACCCCAACTTTAAACTAGCAATTCTAGAACAATATTGTAGGTGGCAAGTAAATAGTTGAAAATCATTTCTCAAAACAGTAGGTTCATGCGTGTCAATGCATCAATATCAAATCAGATCAAATCAGAGTGCAGCTTTAATAAAATCAGTATCTCGTTTCTTTTAAGAAAAATCAGAGTATAGTATTAGTATCTCGTTTCTTTTAATAAAAATCAGAGTACAGTATCAGTATCTCGTTTCTTTTAATAAAAATCAGAGTACAGTATCAGTATCTCGTTTCTTTAAACAAAATCAGAGTACAGTGTCAGTATCTCATATCATTTTCTCATAACAGCATTCTTCTTCAAATTTCAACCATGTCAACATCTTACATCTCTCGAAAGTTATTGGCCCGTTCTACAACCCCTTTCTAACGGTCACCAACCTTTCCGTTCGAAGGGTCGGCCACCCATAAACTGACTCCTGCAGTATGAGGTCCGCTAACTCCGCGTCACACACGACATAGTCCCGGCTACCCATATCACTGAATCCTCACCAGTCTGTTTATGAGGTCCGCTTGCTATGTGTTGTACTGAGTAAGTTCTAACCGTCAAATTCACCCGCGGAATTTGAGGAGAAACTTCAAACAGCACTACCGTATAGTTCCATTGAGCTTTGACCACCAGTTCACCCCGGGGAACTGAGGCGGGACTCCAATGGCAGTATTGTTTATAGTATAGTTCCATTGAGCTTTGACCACCAGTTCACACCGGGGAACTGAGGCGGGACTCTAATGGCAGTATTGTTTATAGTATAGTTCCATTGAGCTTTGACCACCAGTTCACACCGGGGAACTGAGGCGGGACTCTAATGGCATCAACATCTCAACTTTCATCACATCAACATTTTCATTCTCATCTCTATTTCTTCCATTTAAAAACATTCGATCACTTTCTCGAAAAACGTGTCGTGTCGTATCGTCTCGAAAAACGTACACATGTCGTATTACATAAAAATCTTCCGTTTAGAAATCGTTTCACGATAAACTTCTCGTTCAAAAACATTTCATGATAACCGTGTTACTTTAGGTATAAAATTTCGTTGGTGACTTTCTTTAGACAAATGAGATAACCAGGAGAGTCCCAGGCTGGATGGCCGCACGAATGCAGTTACTGGCACCATTCCTTTCTTAGACCGCGCTAGGCATATCTTTTTTGACAGACCCTCAAGGGTGTTAGCCTTGGGTTAATCTCAACAGTCCAAGTACAGTCAAAACATTTTGAAGTCGCTTTAAGAAAAGTTTAGTCGGCTATTTTCCAAAAATCAATTGGGCAGCATAACGGCGTAAATTTGAAAAGTCCATTTTCATTCGGGCATTATAACTGGATATTTTAGGTTTCCAAAAGTCCATCGGGCATTATAACGGTGCATTTTGATAAGTCAATTTCAAATCGTGCATAGTAATGACTAAGTGTGTTTTTCAAAGTCTAATTGTTCATAAAATCACTAATCACCAACATAATCACGTTTAATCATAATTAGGCATGTTTAAGCAAAATAATAACCTCCTTAATATGAACTAGTAAATACTAATCTAAAGTTAAGATAAAGTATCTACCTTAATTCCGATGATTAGTCGGAAGCCGATAAGCTAGTTGAATTCCGGCGGCGTAACGACTAGTCGACCTTTGCTCGAACACTTTCTTGCTAACTTATTCTACCTTTCTAAGATCTAGGGGTGGTCGAGAGTGGTGGAGTGTGGTGGTTTAGGATGAGTTTCAAGAAGAACACTCAAGAACTCATTCAAGAACACTAGAAAGCACAAAGTGGAGAAGTTGGGAGATTTTGGTGTAAGAAATGAAGCAAGGTGAGTGAGCTATTTATAGAAGATTGTAATTGGGTAAGTAGCCTACCTTGTTAAGTAGTCAAATTTTCTTTCTCCTCATTAATTCAAAAAAAAATACAAATTAGGTTTAGTAAAGTCAAAATTAGTAGGAAGACAAAATTGAACACATGTCTAATTAGAGTTTTAAATAGGCTAAGGCTAGTCAAAATATGACAAAATAGGAGTTGGAAAAATTAGTAGGTCTTCCGGATGCGATGTAGTGAAATACCCGGTGTGCACGCGTTGATTTTACGGCGCGGAAAAAAAAAAAAAAATAAAATAAAAAGGAAATAACAATCTCATTCAAATTATTTAAACTAAATAATAATTTGTTTTATTTAGCGATATTAAAAATAACTAATCGAATTAATAAATCGAAATTTTTATTCACGAAATTTCGGGTTATTACAGTATAAGCCCGGCCCGAACCCGGCCCAGCCCGATGTATGTGCACCCCTAGCTACTAGTATGCATGTATATAAGGAACAATGTGTTAATATATAGTATTTCTTATTGGCAATTTGGCTCAACGATTGATTTTTGTTTTTGCTTACGACTATGATATTCAAAATGAAAGGATTGGGATGGAATGAACGGTATAGGATCATCAAATCTAGAGATTATAATTGGAAAAAAAATTAAAAAAAAATTATTTCTAATATATAGCATTCAATAAATGCTATAGTAGGTCTTCTATTGATAGCATTCATTTATTGTTATAAAATCTCTATAAGTTATAGCACGTAATGAATGTTATAAAAACTCAGTGACTTATAGCAGGCAATGAATGTTATAAAAACTCAGTAAATTATAGCATTCAATAAACCTTATAAAAACTCAAACAATTATAGCATTCAAAGAATGTTATAAAAACTTAGTTAATTATAACATGCAAAGAACGTTATAAAAACTCAAAGAATTATAGCATTCAAAGAACGTTATAAAAACTCAAAGAATTATAACATTCAAAGAACGTTATAAAAACTCAGTGAATTATAACATGCAAAGAACGTTATAAAAGATTTTGACCTTTTATAACACCGGCTGTGTTAACGTTCATAAGAACGTTATCTAAATGATATTATAGCGTTTTTCGAACGCTATAAAAGGTGTTTTTTGTTGTAGTGCGGGGAGATCAGCGATGTGTTTGTAAAGTGTGACCTGAGGACAAAATTTTAATAACAAATTATCAAACACAATACAAAACATTAACAGATTGGGAAAAAAAGGACATACTTTCCAAAATCAGCTTCAATAAAGAAAGCACGTTAGTCGATTGTTAAGCCAAACAAACACACACACTCTCTATGTAGCTCTCCTCCTGTCTTTTTATTCAATTAATCGGTACTGATCCAAATCCAAGGATTACATGGACTAATATAGTGCCCAACACAAAATATATACTATGCTAAACCTCCAAATCTTAAAAAAAGTACCAATTTTCTTAACATAGAAGGCAAAGAGATCAATGAATTAGCATGACAAAACTCTTCCTATTGACCCAAAAAAAAAAAAAAAAGAAACATATACTCATATTGGAGAGATTGTGCAGATACATAATGCTAAAGTTCCCCTCTTGTTTGCGAGTATATACGTCACGCTAGGTTTTTGTCCATATGTATAACAGAAACTCTAATTAACCCTAGCTCTATGTTTTGTTTCTTTTGATAAAAAAAATGCTTTTCTTCTTTTACTGCCCTTTTGGATGGTGAGATAAGAGAGGGGAGTCCTTTTCTCGCCTTCTTGCCCAATCTCATGACAAAGGGGAAGAGTCAATCAAAAAATTCCTCTATGCCCTCTAATGTTATATATAGGAATAGACTATCACTTTGTTACACATCTAAAAATCATTTTTTTACAAATAGAAGGCAAAGAAATCAATTAACCGGCATGCATCAACCCTCTTTAATTAAAAAATAAACAAAACGTGTAATATAATCATAGTGTAAATGAACTTGCAGATCCAAAATACTAAAGTTCCCCTCTTGTTTGAGACTATAGACTTCACCAAAGGATTTGTCTCTGTGGAGCACAAACTCAAAAAAATTGATTTATATTCTACTTGACCCCACCACTTGTTGACATTTAGCCTTCTTTTTTCTTCTTCGCGGGTTAACAAATTTTTGGTCAGGGTTCAGTCTCAATAACAAAAGTTTAGTACTCCTTTGTTAGGGGAAAAATTGTAAAGAACTCTTGCGCTCCATTCCCAACAAAGTTAGGTAGCTTTCGCACACCTCGACTAATCATGGTTAAGCTGAACATAGCTTCGTACTAAAGTTGATTTTTTTTTTTTTTTTTTGCAATTTACATGATCTATGCAGTTCTTAAAATTTTCAGATTTACCATTTGACAAAACATGATCAGTAATCAGGTCAATAATCAAGAAAAAACGTTTCCCATTTATCGCAGTAGAGAAGGCTGAACCACCTAGTTTGATGGAGTAATTAAAAACAAGCTATATATATGTTCCAATTCCAGAGGCAGCTCTCTATATTAAAGAGTACGACCAATAACCTCCACTGTACTTCACAACTTCAACTCCCAGACGAGCCACGAGTAAATTTCCAAATTTTTGAGAGAATTGAATACTATAAAAAGAACATCTAGCTACACACACACAGAGGATGGTCAAGTACTGAGATGAACATAAATTTTTTAACTAGAGACACTACAAGAAAATGTGTTTTTTTAGTAAAAATGTGACAAATACCAATATAGATTGAAAACATACAGAAGCATACTACTGGAAAGAGAAGAAATTAACGACAGGAACTGAGGTCCTTTTCGAGCATACGGATAGTGGAATCAAGTGGTAGTACCAACGCCGTGGTGTTCGACGGGTTCCTCGGTGCTTGTAGTCTTCGATCATCAAGTGCTACCTTCTATATATCTCGATCATTGCGGTGCTTGGAGTCTTCAATCAACAACTGCCACCTTCTATATATCTCGATCAGCATCAAAAAAGTTGAGGGAAAAGGTGAAAGCATCAGAGAAGGAGAGAGAGATTTGGGTTTTGGGGACAATCGTTTGGGTGGCATCAGAGGATGTGAGAGAGAGGTTAGGATTTTGGGGTATTTTGGGGGCAATCCTGTTTTAGGGCAAAATGAAAAACACTTGAAATTTTGCCCCCAAAAATTAAGAACGAAACTCAAAAACTTTTCGTCCCCCGCCAGTTTGAAAATTGTTTTTTGTGCTAAAAGGAGTATTTACGTCCGGGGCTTGTTTTGCTGTCGCAAATATAACTTATTTGCCACCAATTTTTTACGACAAGAATATAGCTGATGCAAATTGATACTTTTTGTAATAGGATCAAGGGACGGATCCAAGGGGGGCATGCGGGGGCACGTGCCCCCGCTGACCCCCACTTGCCAATGAAAAAAAAAAAATTTATGGGAATGAGTTTCGTATATATATTTTTTGTGTCAATGCCTAGTAATGTAACCAGCGTGTGGTATGGTGGTAAGACACGCTACCTCCAAGCAAGAGGTTAAGGGTTTGACTCCTCTTCCTTCTTTTTTAAGCCACAAAAGTTGAAATGTTATCAAATAAGAGTGATTGTTGAGGTTTGAACCCTAGATCTTTTGGTTCCAAAACAAATTGCCTTCCCTCTTTGCCACTAGACCAACAACAATCTTTGTATAACAACTTGGTAGTTTTATTATATATTTTGAACCTATAATGGTAATAACAAGTCCCCTAACATTTTTTTCCTGGATTTTAATTTCTTCCTTCTCATAGGGTGGCATCCTAAGGATAATATTGTAATAGGATGTCTAATTAAAATTCTCTTTTTTTTTCAAAATAAAAACCCATCAACATGGGATTTTTTATCTTGTAGATAGACAAGGAATCAAGAGCAACACTTCATATTTTTTTTTTTTTTATCAAAAACATCTCAATTCCAAAAAATATTATTTTGAGAGGAGTGGAGATGCTCTAAGAGCTATCTCGAGCCTTTACATGCACTTTTACTTAAATGTGAGAGAAAATTTCATTTGATATGAAACATTTCAATGAGCAAATTCAGATCTAATCACAAAATTGAGTAAACCCTTCACAAATTTGGGAGGAAAAAAATAGCCTCATAAATTGTGAGCAAAAGTTCAAGTCTCCTTTGGTTCAGAAAAACTCAATTTGGTATAGGTTTGAGTCAATGAGTGGAGTTGATTTTGGGAGAGTTTTACTCAAATTTTGAGTTTGAGTAAAAAAAAAGGGGGGGATAAGGGCCGAAGGTGCTATAAG
Organism: Vaccinium darrowii; assembly: GCA_020921065.1. Lineage (NCBI taxonomy): Eukaryota > Viridiplantae > Streptophyta > Magnoliopsida > Ericales > Ericaceae > Vaccinium > Vaccinium darrowii. The sequence goes on along the minus strand of CM037160.1, from coordinate 15,211,313 downwards.
AGGAGGATAAAATATTTTTAAGTGTCAAAACAAGCTTGTCTGCGACATTTACGACATTAACTATATATATATATATGTATATTAGATGATCTAATGAGGAGTCCCTCATTAAAATTCCGTGAGGACCTCATGGATGGGGGTCGAATCACGACGATCCGAACTACTCAATGTGTTTAAAACATGTTTTTAACGGTCACCGCGAGGAATCGCCCAAAAAAAAAAATACCCGGAAGGGCTTTATTCGAGCATTTTTTGATAAACTATATATGTACGGTTTTTATGAAAAACAGCTCGGATTAAGCCCTTTCGGGTATTTTTTTGGCCAATTCCTAGCGTTGGCCTCGGAAAACATGTTTTAAACACATTGAGCGGTTTGGATCGTCGATATTTGATCCGGAAAATCAAAAAAGGGGCGGTCCTCACGGAGGAGATCTGTGAGGGAGTCCTTAGTAGATCATGATTGTGTGTGTGTGTGTGTGTGTGTGTGTGTGTGTATATATATATATATATATATATATAATGTGCCAGATCTTAAAGACATAATCATTGTTAAAGTGATTACCATAATTGTAATAGACTGTCTTTAAGCAACAATTTTAAACAACACCGAGGGGCAAATTTCAAAAAAACCGTTGAATTTTCAGTCAATTTTCAAAAAAACACCTGAGACTTCAGCTGTCAACAAAATCACACCTGAACTTTATATTCCATGAACAAAAAAACTCCTATCGTACCATTTCGTCAATTTCTTGATGGATGGCGCTTAACGGTAACTTATGGGTAAAATCATGATCCAATGGCACAATGGATCAAGCAGTTACGGGTATCCGATTGGGCTAATTTTTCACGGATCCGGGGACCTTGCTTTTCACCCAAAACGACGTCGTTTTGCTTATTTTCTTGGTATACCTCCAAAGCTTCCAAGGGCCCTTTTTGGAGAGTTAATTTCCCAAAGTGGCTAAACCCTAAACCCAATGCCTAAACCCTAAACTCAAAGTGCCTAAAAACGAAGTGCCTAAATCCAAGTGCCTAAACCAACAATATCCTAACCCAGGATTTGGGGTGGGTGCTATGCGGTAGGTGTTGTGTGTCGTGTTGTGCGGCAAAACTAAGTCATTTTGCTTGATTTTTGTGCACACTTCCAAAGCTTCTAGGGGCCTTGTTTGGAGGAAGAAAAAACCATTACAAAGTGCCTAAACCCTAAACCTGAAGTGCCCAAACACAAAGTGCCTAAAATCTAAGTGCCTAAACCCACTATACCTTACCCCAAAGAGTCTAAATCCCGTAAAATTGAACTCCAAAGTTAAACCCCACACTTAACTCTCCAAATAGGGCCCTTGGATATACTAAGAAAATGAGCAAAACGACGTAGTTTTGCCACACAACACCTACCGCACAGTGCCTCCCCCGGATTCCCTAACCCAAAGAGCCTAAATCCCCTAAAATTAAATCTCCAAATAGTTGGAAGTTTTGAAGGTATACCAAGAAAATGCCCAAAACGGCGACGATTTGGGCGAAAAGCAGGGGCAAAAAGCAAGGTCCCCGATTTCATTTTTCATAGGCCCACTTAAAAAATTATTTAAAATTAGTGAACGATTCGGATTTTTCACGTGGGACCCGTAAATATGTTCCACAAACCCAATTGATTAAGTTAAGTCCCTTGTGCATAGATGGGTCTGGGCGGCCCATTTACGGGTCCCACACAAAAAATCCAATTCTGAATGAAAAATTGAAACAATGGATAAACACTTACGGGTATGCTATTGAGCTGATTTTTCATGAGCTCACTTAAAAAGTTATTTTAAAACTAGTGAACGGTTCGTATTTTTCATGTGGGACTCGTAAATGGGCCCCACAGGCCCATCTGTGCACAAGGGACTGTAAAACCCCAAAGACCCAATTGATTAAGTTAAGTCCCTTATGTTCATAAGGGTCTGTGGGGCCAATTTACAGGTCCTACACGAAAAATATGAACCGATCACAAGTTCTAAAGTAACTTTTTAAGTGGGCTCATGAAAAATCAGCTCAATTGTATACCTGTAAGTGCTTGTTCAGAATTTCGATCCTTGAATTATGAATGAAAAATTGAAACTATGGATCAAGCATTCACGGGTATCCGATTGAGCTAATTTTTTTGATGAGCACACTTGAAAAATTATTTTAAAGTTGATGAATGGCTTCGAATTTTTCGTGTGGGACACGCAATGGGCCCCATAGATATATCTGTGCATAAGAGATTTATGAACATAGTCGTCGGATTTCAAAACATTTTACTGTTAAGCACCATCCATCAAGAAATTGACGAAATGGTATGGCAGGGATTTTTTGGTTGACGGAATATAAAGTTTTGGTGTAGTTTTGTTGATGGCTAAAGTTCAAGTATTTTTTTGAGAATTGGCTGAAATTTCAGGTTTTTTTTTTTTGGAATTTTCCCCAACACCGATTAATTTGAATTGGGGCATCTCCAACAGAGATAGCCAAATCCCCTTGGATCTGAGTGGTAAAAAAGGGCATGAATTGTTGATCTGATTTTGCCTTCATTTCCGTTAGAGGTGGCAAATGAATGGATTGGGTTGGGTGAGGTTGGGCGGATTTATATGTATTGAATATGGACAAGTGAATATGGGAAAATAGTATGCGAGTTAAATATGGATGTGTTGAATATGGGTCAAGTCAAACCCTAATCGACCCGTTTTCCATGTGTTGTTGCAAACTAATGAGAAATTTGAGCAATCGACTACACTGAAGACTGTCGTAGAGACCCTAGACTCTGCGATTTTCCATCACCAGGTCTCGCCTCGATAAATACGTTGAAGAATCCCAAGACTTGTTGGCTTCTTCCTAATACAGCCTATTCTCTCTCTAGAACTGACGTGGTCTACGAGGATGATTGGCTCGTTGTTGTGAATAATCCTTAAGGGCCCGATTGGCTCGTTGTTGTGTATTGTAAGAGCGGATTCGGGGGTGGTGCTGCCCCTAAGGGGCAGCATCCATGTTGTCCTCCCAAAACTACGTAGTTTTGATCCATTTTTCTAGAGACATAAGGGAGTTGTTTGGCCTCCATTTTTCCTTGTTTCTCCTTGATTCAACCCAACAAAAGGACGTCGTTTTGATGTTCCAAACAAAAACTCAGCCATGAATGTAAAGACGCTGCAACATTACAGTCCAAAATTATCTTCAAATCTACTGCCATGTACAAAGGGGGAATGAAAAATAATACTAGGCATAAGAATACAAAGCCCAGGTAGCTGTTAAAAAATGTAAAAAAAAAATCTACTGCCACGCACAAAATTCTATGCTTAATTCAACCTTGGAGGTCAATGTTAAGACAATAATTCTATGCTTGCTGGCAAATGTAAGAAAAAATATAGTAACAAATTTATCACAGTAGCATTTAGCTTCGCAATCAAAAACCTTCACAAGTTTCAATCCTCCACAAATATCCACATATACAAGAAAAAGAAAAGAAAGTAGATCAAAACGACGTCGTTTTGGTGGGTTAAATTAATGAGAAATAAGGAATAATGGAGGCCAAACAGCTACCTTTATGTCTCTAGCAAAATGGATCAAAACTACGTAGTTTTGGAAGGACAACATGGATGCTGCCCCTAAAGGGGCAGCACCACCCCCGAATCCTGTAAGAGCGGCTTTGATCTCGAGTCTGCTAAAGATTTAAATGACTCAGTTGAACTTGGTGAAGTTCTATTTCAAAATTTGGAAAATGCTACAATACACACCTCTATTTGGGTGTATATTATATGCATCCTATAAAAGTTAGGGGGAAATGACCAAAACATGGTAGTAGGAGCAAATAATGACTAAAAGGTGGTCATGGTTTAGCAAATTCCTAAGGCATGATAAGGAAAAAAGAAATGACAAATACATGGTATTTTTCACGTTCATTGACAAAAATACCCACCAGTTGTAATTCCCCCTTCCCTTTCTCCAAACCAAGCCCATTCCCTGGAGACGCTCTGACCAACTAAAGAAATTCCTCACCAAATGTAACCCACCCATTCCCACGTCGCCATCGAATGGAAGTATTTAGCCGTGATCTGCTCTGAAGATCTCGATCTTGATGTCAGCACCGCTGTACGACGTCGTCTGGATGAAAGTCATCGGCATGACGGTCGACCACAGATCGAATGATCTTGAAATCCATTTCAGATTGGTGCGCCGTTGAAATAAATATCAATATTATTTCGATCGCCTCTTAAGGAAGCTGTTGAAATCAAAGATTACCATGGTAGAAATCCAACACCAGTACATCTCTTTCCATCGTCGTCATTGTCAATGATACTGTGGAGGTGGGAATTAAGCCTAGTCATCTGAATTATTGCGCTGCGACCGCCAAGACCATGAAGATCTCTCTCACAGCCACCGCTATTGACAATCCACTCTATTTTTTCTATTAAAAAGAAAACCCAGTAGATTTTACTGAGGAATACGAACTGGATTTTGTTGGTTGATATTGAACTGTGTGTATGGTGAGGGCTTTGATGGGGGATTTTGTACAATAATTTTTTTTATTACAAGGTGTAAGAGTTTTTCATTTACAATTCAATGCTCTTGCATGCACGGTGCAATTTTAAAAAAGATTTGATTTGATCTTGCAATACCAAGGCGCGTTGGACTAACGTGAGTGCAATGTTTTTATTGCAAGATGCAAGGTTTTTTCATTTACAGTGCAATGTTGTTGCATACACGGTGCAATTTTGAGATTGTTCGTCCAAAAAATTTGATTTGAATATGTCTGGTGCTTGTTTAAAAGTGCTAATGGTGAATATGTCTGGTGCTTGTTTATTTCATACACAGTGCATGTCAAGCTTATACAAAGAGCACGTTTTTTTGTTGCTCGGAGCAAGTTTTTCAGTGTCAGTGACAATATATTGTTTTGCATGTTATAAAAATAGTGCAAAGGTCACTCCACTGACAATAGAATGTGGAGTGGATGGACTTGTATGCATGGTTCATGCCATCTAAGAACCCAAGGAAATGATAAATAAAATTTCTGGGAAGAATAGTCAGGTGCTTGTGGTTTCATACACAATGCACGTCAGTGTTATATAAAGAGCATGTTTTGTTCTTGCTCGGAGCAAGTTTTTCAGTGTCAGTGATAGTACATTGTTTTTTATGTTATAAAAAGAGTGCAAAGGTCACCCCACTGACAATGGAACGTCGAACGGATGGACTTGTATGCATGGTTCATGCCATCTAAGAACCCAAGGAAATAATAAATAAAATTTCTGGGAAGAATAGTCAGGTGCTTGTGGTTTCATACACAATGCACGTCAGTGTTATATAAAGAGCATGTTTTGTTCTTGCTCGGAGCAAGTTTTTCAGTGTCAGTGACAGTACATTATTTTTCATGTTATAAAAGAGTGCAAAAGTCACCCCACTGACAATGGAACGTCGAACGGATGGACTTGTATGCATGGTTCATGCCATCTAAAAACCTAAGGAAATAAGAAATAAAATTTCTGAGAAGAACAGTCTGGTGCTTGTGGTTTCATACAGAGTGCATGACAAGGTTATACAAAGAGCAAGTTTTGTTGTTGCTCGGAGCAAGTTTTGTTAGATTGTGGACGTAAGGTGTCAATTTACGGGGAGGGGAAATTATTGGGGATTTTTTTACCTGGGGGTATTTCTGTCAGTCGAAATATTGGTACCATGTATGTGGAATTATTTTTTTCCTTCTCATGTTATTGGTCATTTCCAAAAACCTTACCATGAAATTGGAATATTTAGTTTTAAAAACCATGTTTTGGTCATTTTCCCTAAAAGTTACCAATTGATTACCATTTATTAATAAAAGTTACGATTTTTTTGCATAAAAGTTATGAAACACACCAAATGTTATGAATAATAGAACAAGTTACAAACCATATAGCTGAAAAATTATGAAACACTAAAACATGTTATGATTGTCAATGAGATGTCACAATATAGACTATACAATAGGTGCCTTTAATGAGTGTGTATTCTAGTCATTCCCTTCAAATTTTGGTGTTTAATTTGTGTTTTGGTTGAAATCGTTTTGGGTTTTACTGTTTCATGTGGTATTCAATTGTGTGTTCAAATTTAAGGAAAACAAAAACATATCCGTTTTTTAATTTTTGGGTCTAACCCATTTTGAACCCATTCTAAATCCATGTAAATCCATGTGTATTTTGGTAAACGCATATTATGACGTATATTATAATATGGACAAAGGCAAGTTTGGACAGGTTCATGAGTTAAGCTAGAAAGTGCGACCTCTAATTTCCATAGCCAAATCCAACGTGAATTTGACACGCACCAATCGGTGTCAATTTTGGCAGGAAATGTGATGGAGGACGATATTAACTAAGGAAAGAAAACGATAAAATCATTAGGAATCCACATCGGGAAGTGTTATCTGTTGGCACTCCCTTTATTGTTTTTATTAAACTTGCTCTTGCACTTTATATATAATGACCAAAAAAAGGAGTGCCAATAGAGAAAACGAGAATGCAAATATTAATTCCCATCCACATCTAGGTGTTGTAAAGACTTCCATACCATTTTGCTATTAAAGAAGAAAAAAGATAGAGGCACTAACACTTTGTACCAACAATTATACCGATTCTCTCACATGAGATATGTGGGACCCACATATAAGCGGTAGGTCTCACATATCTCATGTGAGAGAATTGATGAAATTGTTGGTACAAGTGTTAGTGCCTGTGACAAACCTGTAAAAACAAGAAAGAAAAGACGTCCATACCAACGGTCCAATACTAAAGAGAAATTAATGCCATACCGTAAACAAAATCTCAAGTGCCCTTGAAATACAAAAATATGCTCTTTCAAATGATAATTACAAACAAAAATAAGATAAAACAATGCTAGCTAAAGCAAATATATATTACACCAATAATTATCCTCAGGGATCAAATGAAAATAGCCTACCTAGAGGCGTTCAAAAACAAAAAAAGTTAAACGTAGTACCGTAGGATATAATTTGACAATATGATTGGAGAGAGGTTAAAATTGTTGTGTAATTAAAAGGACTAGGGTATTCTTCTGACAAGTTTAGGGATTTTCCGCTTCCCGTGCATGAGTCTTTTGCTTGGCATTGGCATTGGCATTGGAAGGGAGTTTCGAAGTGCTTTTCTGTAAAACTTGGTACCAACCTAAATATTGCAATCAATTTTCGAACACAATAGTCGAAACTTCGAATTTTGGAAAAGTTGGTACCGAGCCGCAATACTTTCTGAACGTCGCATCGGTTTCCCTAGGAAAATCTGTAAGTATATTATGGTTACCTTTACAAACCTTCCATCATTTTGTAGATTGGCACAATTGTTGAGAATGGGATAGACTTACTGAAAATCTGTGATTACATGTGCCTTTTCTAAACGTTCATATCCTCCCAATTCTACTTGCATTTTACAGAATGTACGAGAGACTCGTGTATGGATATCCCATCTTGCAACTTCTATGAGGTTTAATTTCAACGTTTAATTGATTTTATTAGTGGATCAAGCATGGGTTAGAACAATGCTCAATAACTGTTTGATAGAATGCATAAATGAAATTTTAGTTGAGAAACATTAGTGATTATGTTTTAAACCATGCTGGAATGGGAAATGCTTGAAATTTAGCTGCTGATGGTTTTACTGTATCTTCTTTTCTATTCTTCTCTCTCTCTCTGTTTTTTTTTTTTTTACTGTTGCAATTGAACTTGGACTGCCAATTGGGCATTGGATCATAATTTACTCTGGATGACGGTGTTCACACGATCTTCCTTTTTCACTGTTAATTATCTTATAGTGGTATTCAATGGTTATTTGATCTTTACATAGTTTATACGATTTATATGTTTTTTAACCTAAAAAGATAAAGGGTATTGGAGTCCTCGTTGATCAGGGACATCAATAGTTTGATCTAGGCTTATTTGTTAACTTTTTTAAGGGACCTGCGATGAGATTTATGCCGTTGAGGGAATATTTGTACACCATTGGTTCTTCGTTTGTTTTGTTTGATAATTTGGTCTTTAATTTTGTCCTAGAATTCGTGAGATTCATTCATTGCCATGTGTTTCCAAATGGTCCAATGTTGGTAAATAGATTTTGGATGGATTTAAGCAGCGCTCGTTTTGGATAGTCTGTGTGATGATGTAATGAGTCAAATGACGAACAAAATGGATAGGACGATTGTCTCTGACTTAAGTCGAGTTTGTCACTTGTGAAAAGAACATGGGATGGGGAGCCTATAGCGAAGAGGAAAAGCTGCACTGTGCAGCCTTTGTAAAACGATGTCGTTGGGGGCAAGTCAGGTATTGGAATCACTTCACATTGTTGTGTGGGTTTATTGAAAAGAGCATTTATTAAAAAAATTATCTTGACACCTATTGCTATCTAATCAGTATAATTTTTTTTAATAAATATTCTTTTCAAAAAACCCTACGATATATGCGGGTTAGATCAAGAGAATACCGAGCACACAATTCTTTAACTTCTTTTCTTCAAGATTCTTTCAGATTTTAGGTCTGAATTCGAAATGAAAAATTGAATGAACATCAATTACTTACAAATGTTGGATTGGGCTACATTTTCCAACATCACTCGAAGAATTGTTTTAACTTTGGTATGGATCGTTTATGTGAAATCCCGAAATGGCCCACGTACAATGATGTGAAGTCCTTTACTTGACTTGCCGACGGTGCAACTTTTCCTCTTCGCTATAGGCTCCCCGCTTCCAAGAAGATGAAACTGTGAACAAATTATAGGACTCAAATACTTGACGAATAAGAATTTTTGAACCAAGGTTGAAATTTCACATGAGAGGACTCATAATTTCTTGACAAAACATTACAAACTCACCAAGTTTCTAGTGATATGTGTCCACAAAGCACATAAATACAAACTTACCTAATTTTCATAGGAACATTTTATGCTCGTGGGAAGTAGTGGACATTTGCCTTATCCCGTTGAAGCATGCATGCATTGTCACAATTTCATGACATGTGTAGTAGACGAATCCACCGATGGTCTTGAGGGAGAAGACAAGAAAGGCTTTGGTGGGATTAACAAAGACTCCATGCTCCCTTCTAACATCTCCACCACTCGACTCATTGATGGTCGGTGCAAAGGATCGGTTTGTATGCACCACAGTCCAACTATTATCATCTTCCTCTTGCACTTGCATTTGCCTCATTATCCCTAATGCCATGCAATCCGAGGTCTTCATCTAGCTCAAGACGCTTGTATACCCAATGTGGAAAGTATATTTCACTTGTATGATCAACATCGTCACTTATATTCTTTCTTCCTCCAACAATTTCTAGAACCATCATTCCATAGCTGTACACATCAGACTTGTGTGACACCCCACCAAAATTTCTGGAAAATACTTCTTGGGCAATATAGCCTGCTGTTCCTCTAGCACCCAACAACGATACGATACTCTCTTTCTGTGGGCACAGTTTAGCAAGGCCAAAATCAGAGATCTTTGGGCAAAAATCCTCATCTAGAAGAATATTATGAGGCTTTATGTCAAAATGCAAAATTCGTGTGTTGCAACCACGGTGTAAGTACTCCAACCCTCGAGCAATACCAATCGCAATCCGGTACAATGCTTCCCAACCCAATTTGCGACATTTCGAGGAACCACCATCATGTATGAATTTGTCGAGAGATTCCTTAGGCATGAAATCATATATGAGTGCTCTATGGGAACCCCCAAAACAAAACCCACGAAGAGTCACAATATTTACATGAGAAGTTCTACTAATGGTTGCAACCTCGTTAATGAACTCATCTCCATTGCCTTTCGACCCTTTCAGAACCTTCACTGCCACGAGGGAGCCATTTTCTAACTCTCCTTTGAACACAGTACCAAAGCCTCCCTGACCTAATTTGGTTCTAAAGGATTTGGTAATTTTCTTAATGTCGGAATATGTGTATTTTATTGGAGAAATAGATCCACAAGTCCTCAGAAATGCCTCAATGTTTCGGTAGTTTTCCGTCTTAGTTTTCCAAAAGAATGTGGATTCACTTTGTGTGAGTTTCTTGAAGATAATGCAGAACAACAGAATTACCATAATCCCAGCACTAGAAACAGCTGAAGAACAATTGCAAAGAAATTGTAAGAGATAGATTACGAGGGATTGTTCGTGCCTAAAGGCACCAAGCAACACGCCGTAAAGAAAGTTAAAATTTGTGTAATTTTTTCATTAACATTGAAGAACTTTAGCGTACAATTTCTTAAAAAAAAATCCGACTAATTTAAAGAAATAGGAGTAATTAAGATATGTAAATTGGTGCAAATAAATTAAAAAACTTACGCACAAAAATGAAATTACACACCTTTTTAATCTGTCGCTAACGTAAGATATATAATGAATGAGCAAATAAAAAAGGCAAGGACCAAAAGATAATCGACTGAAAAGGAAAACACGTGATAGGCAATCGACTGAAAAGGAATGTAGGTTTCTAGTGCGAATGGAAAAATTAAAAGGCAATCAACTGAATAGGAAAGGAAATATAGTTAAGAGAATCAAAGCTTGGAAAACTAATTCATTAGTTTGGATTAGAAAACATCGTCTTAACCGAAATAGAAGTCATCCATAAATAGGGAATAATTGAACGGCTAGGATCTTAATGTAAAGGCGATTAGACGGCTGTAGAAGTGCTCATGTAATTTACTCATGCTAACAGCTATGGATCAAAGGTGTATTACCTATTCCTAGAATCAATCCCAAGTGACTTTGCCCTGCAAACAATGTCAAGGAGAAAAGCGTCAGCCAATCAAAGTTGTTTACTCTGCAAAATTCTGAATGCATGAGCTTAACTAAAGGGAAAACGACCGTCTCATTAAATGGTTATGCAGGACACCAGTTGGAATTTTCGTTACTGAAAACCTAGAGATAACCAAATCCTATGAAGCAGCTTGATATAAATTGAAGTGGTTTTTGATAGAAATGTCAGTACCTCTTTCCTCTGGTACATTTGAAGAAGGTGAGATTGGTGGAGATGGTGAAGGAAATGGAAAGTGATATTCAACAGCGAAATCAGAAGTCAATAATGAGAATGGTTCAATAGGACTCTTGTCCTCATCTGATGACACCCCTGGCAGTTGAAAACGCGCACAGTTTCTCGGCACACTGTCTGGAGTCAGAACTGTATTCTTCCGATACAAATAGAAGGCAGCGGATTCATGGCAACCTTCGCCCAAATAACGAATGTAATCATCATCATGGTCAGGGCCGCTGGTGTTGCATTTGATGGAGGTGCGACTGGGGGAGATAGTGTAGGGAATAGGATCATTATTTGGAGGATGGAAGTAACTGAAAAAATCGCAACTCTTTTTCTCGATAAGGCTTTTTAGCGTTGGGTCACTAATATTTATGGCTTCCTCATGGATGCTGCTAACTAGAATAGATTTTCCCTTCTCGCCCAATTCAACTTCTGGAACTGGTTTACTACAATTTACGCATAAACCACACCCGGGATATGTGTCGTTTGTAAAAGGGAATTTGATTTGACCATGACGTCCGCAGTCGAAGGAGAATGGACAAGAAGAACCAGAAGAGAGCAGCAGATGAAAGACAAGAAAGAAAGAGAGTAAAAAGGAGGGAAAACCCATTTTTGATTCCCAATTTAGCACGACAAGAACAGACGCCATAGTTTTAAAAGGAGCGAAATTCTGTGAGTAGAAACGAGGGTTTTGTACAAATCAAGGAACCCACCATAACTTGTTTTTAATTTATGGTTGATACGTCAGTTGACTTGGAAATTCTGTTATAGGAGGAGGAGTTGCGGAAGTCGTCGGATAAAAGAGGGCTAATTTCATCTTTCACACTGGAATTGGAATGGCCCATCATTGCAGAGGGGGTTTCCTACTTGCCTTCCTCATTGGCCCACCACAACTATAACGACCTTGACCATTGACTCTTCTCTCTCTCTCTCTCTCTCTCTCTCACAATCAATTTGTGGAAAAAACTGCCGTTCGATTGCACGTAGTGTACTCCGGGGCAAACGAAAAAAATCAGGAGAGAGCCAAAAATGATGCCGTATGGGAACGCGTTCATATCCGTGGAGAATGCTCGAAAGAGAATAGGTTCAAAACATTAACAAGGGATTTTTTATCAAGTAGATAGACAAGGAATCAAAAGCGACACTTCATATACCCCCTCCGTTCCAATTTAAATTTCTTCTTCGGGAGATCGAGCTTTTTAAGAAATTAAAATTTGTGCTCTAAATTTCTAAAAGTAACTTTAAAAACTGTGAAGTCAATTAAATATATTTAAATAGTTTATATTTTTCAATATAAATCTCACAAAATATGTAATATGAATCTTGTTTGATAGAGTTCAATTAATTCTATTATACAAAGTTTTCAAAATCATAAAAATATTATATGTTGAAAGATATTGTCAATTTAAGAATGATATGAATATAAAAACCTGTCAAATTAATTGGGAATGGAAGAATACTTTGTAGGGGGTAAAATTGAAAGTTTGGTATGTTTTGATTGTTATTTATAGAAAGTGGACACTTATTATGGGACATCCCAAAATAGAAAGATGATCATTTAAAATGGGACTAAGGGAGTATTTTTTTCAGGAACATCTCAATTCCAGAAAATATTATTTTGAGTAAGGAGTGAAGATGTTCTAGGAGCTATCTTATGTACTTTTACTTAAATGCGAGCAAAAATTTCATTTGATATGAAACACTTCAGTGATCAAATTCAGGTCCAATCACAAATTCAATAAAATCTTAATGAATAGTATGGTTGTAAGTTTGGGAGCCAAAAAATAGCTCCGTAAATTGGGAGCAAAAGTCACAGTGGGCTCTTTATATTTGGCACCTAGAATGACTCCTAAAGTTGACACATAAGCAATAAGTGGGGTCCAATTTTATTTGTTAAGGACTTGGTAATTTAGGAGTATGAGAGCACTCCAATGGACTCTCTAAAAAATTAGCTCATAGATTATGTCCTAAGATTATATATGGACAAAAAAATGTAAGTGGGTCCCCTATTCCCCCCTCCCTCTTCTCCTTTTCTCTCTCTTTCTTCTCCTCACTCCCAACTCCCTCCCTAAATTTAACTAATGTTGTAGGAGCCATGTTAAGTAGCTTCTATGGATAGTTCATTGAAGACCACAATTGAGCAAATAAATTGCTAAATGTTAGGAGCATAGTTTTAAATAAGGGTATTGGTGTATCGGTGTCGGGACGTATCGGCGATACGTCGCAGGAATCGGGTGTAGCGGCCGTGAATTTTTTAACAAAAACAATCCCACATGTTCCAAAGATGAGATGTCTAGTCTCTTTGCAAAAATCAACTAATGGGTCTATATGCAAAGTCTTTCCATGGACACAAAGTTAAAATTCTCATTTAATGGTAAATATTCGAAGAGCTATTTCGAGCCTTTACTCGTACTTCAATGTGGGTAAAAATTTCATTCGATATGAAACACTTCAATGAGCAAATTCAAAATCTAAGCACAAACTTGAGTAAACCTTCACGAATAGCATGGTTGTAAGTTCGTGAGGACAATAAAATTTGAGTAAAAGTTTAAGTCTCCCTTGATTGAGTAAAAACTCCGTTTGGTATAGGTTTGAGTCAATGGGTTGAGTTGATTTTAGGAGAGTTTTACTTAAATTTTGAGTTTGAGTAAAAAAAGAAGAAGATAAAGGGCTGGGGATGCTCTAAGAGGAGGATAATATGTTTTCAAGTGTCAAAACAAGTTGGACGGAGGAATTTCATTGATATTGCAGAATCGAAATTTTGCATAGGAAGAAGTCCACAAAATAGGTATGGCTGAGTGGTTGTTACTGTAGGAAAGAAAATATGTTAGGGCTCTATTTGTTCAAATGTTTGACGCAAACATTATGAACTATACAACCATTGATACATAACACAAATGAAAGTATGATATTTGTGTTCAAAGTAGAAAGCCGCCCCCAATACAACAGGAAGCCACTGACCCATGACATCAAATATCTCCACACCTAAGCATTGTATAATTTGTATGTATACAAATAACAGCACATTAATTATACACATTCTCTCTATAAGTATCTGATCTGCAACACCAACAAAGATATTAGATATAGAGTACAACATTTCAATTGATCCTCCGATCCTTTCAAAGTGAAGCATAATGAAATCACTGAAATGAAACCTTACACACTGGAGATGGAAGCGGTAGAACTACTAGACCATCAGTTGGTCACAGAATCTTGTGAAGGTGGTACCTTGCTACTATTCAGCAACTCAGCATTATCCCCATCGGGTGAGGGAGGCAGCATTTCTCCAGTTTCGTCATCTTTGTACTCCTGGATTTCCTTCAAAGCTTCCAAAACCTCATTCATTCTAGGCCTCATTTCCTTTTCGAGTTGCAAACACCGAAAAGCCACCTCTGCAACCGAGGTAGTCATCCTCTCTACCAATGAATCAGAATTGAACCCAAGAGCTGGATCAATTAACTCGTTGAACGCACCTTCTTGGATTCTGCTTATTGCCAAGTTGGCCAAATTGATCTCATGCCTATGCCTACTAATGTCAACAGCCGGCAGTGATGATATAAGCTCTATGAGAACAACCCCAAAGCTATAGACATCGCTCTTATCAGTAAGTTGGTAACACTGGTCGTAATCCGGATCAACATAACCTGGAGTCCCCTGTGGTGCGGTTGACACGTGACTGACATCAGTAGGGAAGAGCCTTGAGAGCCCAAAATCTGCAACTTTGACGCAAAAATTGTTATCAAGGAGTATATTGTTAGTCTTCACATCGCGGTGGATGATATCAGAAGCATGGAGGTAAACCAATGCACTGGCAGTTTCAATGGCTATGTTCATACGAATAGGCCATGGGAGTGGGCGATCCTTTGCTCGATCACCGTGTAGATGATCAGCAACGGTACCATTGGGAATATACTCGTAGACCAGTAGTAGTTCTCGGCTGTGGCGTGAGGTGCACCCATAAAGGGTGACAAGATTGGGGTGGCGCAAGTGCGTCAGAATTTCAATTTCGTTCAGGAATTGGGCCACTCGCTTATAGTTTTTTTTTTTTGATAATCAAAAAAATTTATTAATCTTTGGAAACGAATTACAAAGATTAAAAGGATCCGAGACTAGAATCGCCAAGGACCCAAAAGGGAAATAACAAGGAAACACCAAGGATGGCAAGGAGCCAGCCACAACACTAAAAGAGAATAAATCAAGAAACTAAACTCCTGAAAGGCCCCAAAAACCAAACCCAAACCAAGCCAAGAACACGCAAAAACAAAAGAACCACAACACAAACTAGGAAACAACTCCACCAAGCCAAAGCCAAACAAAACCCCCAAAAAAACCGCAGCCTCGAGACTCCACCACCCGAAACGGAAATATTAGAATTCTACAGAAATGGAGGAACTTTCCTCCACTACATCAAGAGCTCTAATATCTTGCTCAGAAATTTCAACTCCCTGCAGCTCTAAATATTTCTTAATATTGTAGCTCTCTCTTCAGAAGAATTTTACACCAAGAGAAGCACATACTTCCATACTCTCACGGGCTTCCTTGACTAAAATTGCTAACCTTTTACGATTGTCCGTGGGTCCATCAAAACTATCATTCTTCAAAGACTTCAATTTCTCCTCTTTTTGATCCCGGTTAACCGACTTGGAAAAGATGGCAGTTTTCAAAGGATTTTTTGTCCATAAAGGTTTCCTTTGAAAACCTTTTTTAGCCCGGGCTTTCTTCTTATGGCGCTTGTACTCCACAAAATCAATAAGGGGCTCTGTAGAAACAAGATCAGCAGAAAGGGAGTCATATGAGTCAGAATTAACTGCTGCCTCCATAGCTACCGACAACGATTCATCAGAAGCCAAGAGGGGAGGACGAGAGAGCAAAGGATCCACATCAGCAACAAGATTACCGATAAAGCTTGGAGACTCACCGAAAGCTGACGTCACATCCTTACTGGAAAGGGTAGGAAAATCAGAGTTTGCTCCATCCTTGAAAGAATTATTCTCGGCTTGAGAATACTCATTATCGGGGGTAGATATCACTATTCGCCCATTATCCTTTACTGCCGAACTATAGCCAATAATAAAGGTCCCATCACTTGGCCTATCACCAATATCTACCTCAGCTTCAATTCCCTCTTCTAATGACAGGGTCTCCTTAAGAACCTGTGAAAGCTTGCCTTCTTGAACACTCATTGATACATTCTCCACAAGAGATTTACTTGACTCCACCTTCCTGAACGATTCCTCCTCCTCTATTCTGACAATGTATTTCATTCCATTTTCAACTAGTTCAACATTCCCTTCTATCCTTTGGAATTGGTTAGTTGCAATCAAGATTCTACCCTTTTCGTAAGATCCACCTTTTAGAGTATTTTCATCCACCTCTAGAAAATCACCCCAGATACTACCAATATCTTTGAAAGTTTGCGAGGACCATGCACTTAGGGGCATCCCAAAGCATGAGATCCACACAAATAGCTCCTCTTTGGCTTGCTCGCCATTCCAAGCTTGAAATTCCACAAACCAGTTCTTCACCCAACTTTCTTTTAAA
The DNA here is from genome assembly GCA_020921065.1 of Vaccinium darrowii. NCBI lineage: Eukaryota > Viridiplantae > Streptophyta > Magnoliopsida > Ericales > Ericaceae > Vaccinium > Vaccinium darrowii. The sequence goes on along the minus strand of CM037160.1, from coordinate 15,194,769 downwards.
AACATGTCTCTGGTTTCTACATTGACAAAAGTTATAATCACATACCTTCCGCCAATCGCTTTGATTTGAACGTCATGAACTTTCTCTAAATTGAAAACACTTTCCAGATCTTTTACAGAAACAAGCTTTCGGATTTTCGCAATGGCGCTCCTGAATAGCCAACCGTTCCCAATCGAGTGACACTGAATACTTTTAGTAACAAATTTCTCTCCAAAACAATCCACCCCTCTAGTGTCTTGAGTCTTAATAGGACCAGCAGTAACAGAGGATTTTTTACCAGTAACAATTTCAGCAAAAGAAGGATTATTAGTATTAGCAAGCCTACTATGCTTAATGTTAACATCCTGAAAATCAGAAGCAGCAGGATTCCCCTGACTAACATTAAAATCACAAGGCATTCGCTTAAAATCCGTAGAGTCGCTGGAATGAGCAAATCTAGCTAGTTTCACCTGAATACGAAAATCTCTGATAAGCAAGCCATGAAGGTCCTGAACAGCACTTAGAGCCATAGCTCTAGACCTAAATCTGACAAATCCAAACTTAGTGTTGAATCTAAGGCTTCGCTTATTGGGAATGAAAACATCCACCACATCACCAAAACCCCTGAAGATTTGATGTAGCCAAACCTCATCCATTTCGATCGGAATATAGTTGTGCTGGTATAAGCGCTTGACTGCAACTTCCCGCCCGTCTTGGAGTTTTCCTGTTTCAGAAATACAAAATATGATTATGCAGCACAATATAGTGCTAGTAATGCTATAGTCCCAGAAAACAGTCCAGAATATAGTAAAGCAAAACTATGATAGGGCTCACCATGGTATACGGTGCCGAAACCTCCATCGCCCAATTCCTTGAAGGGATCAAAGTTATGAGTGGCTTCTTTAAGTTCAGAGAAGGAGAAGACAGGGATACCAAAGAAGACACTGCCATCTTCAAGGTCTTGTTTTGAGAAGCGATCAGAAGAAGTGTTCCTCCAAGTGGTATATGAAGAAAAACAATTCCTCCATTTCTTGCGATACCGGACGAAAAGTATAAGCAAGCAAGAAAAAAGGATAACTCCGGGTATAACTGGAAAAAATAGAGGTGTATTCAGGTTTTGGGTCCGTGAAAGGATTTAATACTTCATAGGGGAAAACTATGTCTAATTAAGGTTGCATACCGAAAACATCAGAATCGCGGATGATTTTCCTTGTTCCATAAGATAAATAATCGTAATTTACTCATGCTTACAGCTACTAGTCAAAGGTGTGTATTACCTGTTCCTAGAATCAATCCCAGGTGCCCTGCAATCATTGTCAAGGAGAAAACCATCAGTCAATCAAAGTTGTTTACTCTGCAAAATTATCAAAGATTGAGCTTAACTAAAGAGACAACGACCGTCCCATTAAATGGTCATGCAAACGTTCGGGCCTAGTGGTTAAGTTGATGGTAAAAACAAAATGATCACGTACACAGTTTATTCAAATCTTAGAAATTCTTTTACATGTTTCTCACATACACAGAGACTATCCAGGACCCCGGTTAACATTTTTGTTAATACAAACCCAGATAACCAAATTCATATGAAGCAGGCTGCTATAAATTGAAGTGGTTTTTGTTGGAAGTAGTATAGAAATGCCAGTACCTTTTTCCTTTGACTGATGAAAATCAACAGAGAAATCATAAGTCAATAATAAGAATGGATCAGGGGGATTCTGGTCCTTAAGTGATGACACTACTGGCAGTTGGTAAGAGAAGCAGTATGGCACACTGCCTGGAGTCGGAACTGTATTATTCGGATACGAATAGTAGACAGTGTACCCTTCGCAACCTCTATAACGAATGTAATTACCAGAGAAGTACTTATCACTCTGATCCTCATGGTCAGGGATGCTGGGGATGCATTTGAAGAAGATGCGATTGGGGGAGATAGTGTAGGAAAAAGGATCATTATTCAGAGGATGGAAGTAACTGAAAAAATTGCAATTCCTGGAATCGATGAGGTTTTTTAGCATTGGGTCACTAATCTTTATGGCATCGTCATCGATGCCGCTAACTTGAATAAATTTACCCTCCTCGCCCAATCTGACTTTTAGAGCTGTTTCATCACAACTTAATGGCAACAACCCACAATCGGGATCTGTTTTACTATTGGTAAAAGGGAATTTGAATCGACCATGAGTTCCGCAGTCGAAGGAGGATGGACAAGAAGAAACAGAAGAGTGAAGAACCAGAAGATGAGAGACAAGAAAGAAAGAGAGTAAAAATGAGGGAAAAACCATTTTTAATTCCCAATTTAGCACCACAAGAACAAACCCTATCGTTTTAAAAGGAACGAAATTCCCTCACCCTTTTCTATTTTAGGGAGGGAGGGGGCAAAATTCTGTAAGTAGAAACGAGGGTTTTGTAAAAATCAAGAAACCCACCATAACTTTCTTTGAATTTAGGGTTGACACGGCAGTTGACTTGGAAGCGCTATTATAGGAGGACGACTTGCTGAAGTCGTCGGGAAAAAAAGAGGGCTAATTTCTTCTTCTACGTAGGAACGGTCAGTAGGGAAAAAGACTCCATTGATGAGAGGGTATTTCCTACTTGCCTTCCTCATTAGCCCCACTACCACTATAACGACCTTGACCCATTGAGCACTCTTCTCTCTCTCTCTCTCTCAATCAATCAGAGCCTCATATGGGAAGTTGTCTTGGTCTTCCATCTGATTGCACCTGGAGTGTACTCCGGGGCAAAAGAAAAAATCCGGAGAGACAACCAAAGGTGATGTCATATGGGAAGGTGTTCATATCGGTGGCTTTACTTTCTTTTTTAAAACATAATATATACTGTATGTATAGATAAATAATTTTGCCATTTTTATAAATATTGCGAATTTGATATTTTGATATGAAAAGTTATACTGTTATCTCCTACATTGAATCCAGTGGTTGTTTTTTAGTTTGTGGTTTTTTTTTTTTTTTTGTATTAGACTTTGATGTACTACTGAAGTATTTGTATTCTATTATATAACTGAACTAAACTGGCTTTGTTTGTGAACAAGATGATGAACTGTCTTTGTTGCCCACTATATTATTACTAAAGTGTTTGTTTCAATGTTGAGTTTGGGTTTTTAAAGGAGTGATTTTTTTTAGAGTAAGGCTGAGTTTCTTGTTTGATTTTATCAAATGAGAAAGTTTGATAAAATCCCAACTTTTTCAAAAAAACAAGGGTTGATTTTATCAAATTTTGATAAAATCTTTTGAAAAACTAGGCCTAAGTTGAAAATCCATGGACAAACTGGAACCGATCCGTGACTCGCGGATTGGATTAGAACCAACCCGTGAGATTTTTGGATCAGACACGGATTTTATTTACAAAAAATTGTGACTCGCGAATTAGGATTGGATTCAATGCCAATCCGGACCAATTCAGACCGTGAGCACCCCTAGTCAAAACTAGAGATTTGTCCACCACTTGAACTAATCCTTTAGGTTTTTGAAAAAATTCATCTTAGCATATAGTGACTCCGGTACACACTTTGTTCATAATCTTCGCCTTGAAATTTACGCTATGTTGACATAATATTCATCTTAGATTGGAGAGTAAATTACAAACCAAAGATTACACCCCGACTTGATGTACTCTCCAATCTAAGTTCAACCAGAAAGGATTACCAACAAATGACAAAAAGGCGTACGAGTTTATGGAAACAAGTAATGAAAATAATATGGAAACAGATGGAACACATTGAATTGGCAACAAATTGAAACGAATCTTGATATCATCACTTTTCTCATATCGCCAAACAAAAAATAATAACATAAGACATGAACTTACAGAGCAGAATCCAGCGTGACAAGAAGAAAAACTGTGGTATCTACCGAATACAGATATGATATATCTTGCCTCCTGCGTCTTTTTGTGTTGTGTGATTGTTTCGTCTTTCTTTGTTGTTTGTTTCGATCCGGTAGTCTTGTTTTTGGCATAACAATTTGCTTGGTTCTTCAATTAAACTGCTATTTCTCTATTTCTTAAGCTAAAGCTTTCCCAAATGCAGAGCAACTTCCTATGAATTGACTGTTTTTTTTCCTTTGTCATGGTTTCAGGAAGAAGGAGAATCACTGGAAGAAAAAGATTGGCATTGATTCTTGGAACAGGTACTATGACCATGAACAATGTTTGTTAAACTGATTAAACGTATGATCCACCTATTTAAGAAGCTCTCTTGTTTATGACTCTGATCTCTTACCACCTACTTGTCTTCCCATTTTAAGGGGGAAAAAAAGAAGGATTCAGTCCATTGCCAATGGGTAATGCTAAGTGCCCAGAATGGGAAATGTTTTTACTTGTCAACAATTCATGCCCCATTTTTACCACTGGGATCCAAGTGGATTTGGCTGTCCCGTTGGAGATGTTCAAGTTCAAATTAATCGGTGTTGTTTAAAATTGTTAGACAGGAAAACTACAATTATGATAATCACTTTAACAATGATTATCTTTTAGAACTGGCACCTTGTATATGTGTGTGTGTATACCAAATGTGGCAGACTAACTTCTTTTGATATTTAAGAACTTTTTCTCCTCCTCTTAGAGCATCTCTAGCCCATATTATTATTATTATTATTTTACTTAAACTCAAAACTTTGCATATAGACTCCTAAAGTTGGTTTTTGCAAAGAGACTTTTTTCCTTTTTTGAATGGCTTTTGCAAAGAGAACTTCACATCTCATCATTTTTTTTTTTCTTTTTGTGTCTCATCTCCTCCTCTATAAATGACCCTCTACAGTAATTCTACGAGTGCAGGATCCGCTGTCCCCCTTTGGTGTCCCCCATTGGTGTCCTACCCCTTCATAGCTGCCATGTGGCACACTGGAAAACCTATTTTAGTCTGTGAAACCCATTTTCCTACTTGCCTTCCTCATTAGCCCCACCACCACTATAACGACCTTGACCCATTGAGCACTCTTCTCTCTTCTCTCTCAATCAAACGATTTGTGGAAAAACCAGCGTTTACAGATTCCAAACTCAATCAGAGCCTCATATGGGAAGTTGTCTTGGTCTTCCATCTGATTGCACCTGGAGTGTGCTCCGGGGCAAAAGGAAAAATCCGGAGAGACAGCCAAAGGTCATGTCATGTGGGAAGGTGTTCACATCGGTGGCTTAGGCATAGTTTTTCAAAAGATTTTGTTAATTCAATTGCTAAAATCAACCATAATTTTTATAAATGAGTTCAGTAGGTGCTAAAATCATGATTTTGAAATCAAAAAATGAAGTGGTTCCGAGTATAGTTTTTCGATTTTTTTTTCGCACCAAATTAAAGTACTCCTCGTGTACTTTAAATCAGTGTGAAACATTCAAAAAATAATACACGGAAACACTTAATCTTTTGATTTGAAATACCATGATTTTCGCACCTACTGAACTCATTTGCTAAAATCAACCATGATTTTAGCAACTGGATTGCTAAAATCAAATAGAAAACGTAACCTTACTTTATAGTTCCTGGAATCCAGAATGCGGAAAGAGAATTGGTTCAGAACGTCAACAGGGGATCTTTTTTTTTTTTTTTTTTTTTTATCCACACAGACAAGGGAATCGGAAAATCCTTTTGCACCGACCACGTACCGACGGCGTCGGGGACGCCGTTGTGGGTACCAACCGATCGATCCGAGCCGTTCATCCTTCTCAAAATCAAATTCCGAGTGGGCCTCCGCGAGAATCGAGGCAATCGGACGGCTGTATGAGCTCGATCCAAAATCACCCCCATTTCAAATGGGGGAATGGGGGTGATTTTGGACTGAGCTCATACAGTTGACCGATTGCCTCGATTCCCGCGCTGGCCCACTCGGAATTTGATTTTGAGAAGGATGAGCGGCTCGGATCGATCGGTTGGGACCCACAACGGCGTCCCCGACGCCGTCGGTACGTGGTCGGGGTGCCACAGTTGGTGCAGGTAGAAGGGTTCCAAGGGAATCAAGAGCAACACTTCATAGTTTGCTTCAGAGACATCCTATTCCAAAAAATATTATTTCTTCCAACAAAAACAATCCAATATGTTCGAAAGATGAGATGTTTGAAAAGTCTCTTTGCAAAAATCAACTAATAAGTCTACATGCAAAGCAAAAATGATATGGGTACACTTAACTTGCACCCCACGTGCACACCAAGGTGATGTGACAGACAAGAAGAAGACCAATGCGTGGCCCACCTGAAATGATGGGCTTCTCCTTATCTGCCACATCACCTTGGTGTGCACGTAGGGTGCAAGTTAGGTGTACCCATAGCATTGTTGATATGCAAAGTCTTTCCATGGACAACAAAATTAAAATCCTCATTCTAAGAGCATCTTCACTCTTTACCCAAATTTTTACTTAAATTTGAGTAAAAATTTGGGTAAAAACTTGAGTTGATATGGCTCAATCATTACTCAAATTGTAAAGATGTTATTGGCAATAATATCTTCTCTCCATGCTTCAATTGATTAATAAGATCCACTAAATGAATATTGGGAATCCAATCATAGCGCCGTACTCCAAAAAAATCAATAACAACAACTTGATTTTGCGAGTTCTCCTGGTTTTGTACTAGCTTGGCATTTGGTTGCATTGGTTGACACATTAATGATCAACCCATTTAGAAAGGTTGGTTTGACCGTATAGCCATCACATAAGGTGACAGCTTCAATCACATCTTTTGAAAAACTGTGTTGGTCCTCAATAACTTGATTTCCAACATCAATATCAATTTTATGCTTATCACCCACCTCCATATCGATTTGCTTAGCATTAACTTCAATCACAATGTTCGCTTTGCCACTACTGCTCACGTCAACTTTCTCTTTACCATCAACTTGAATTACCTCTTCTTTATAACAACTTCTTCAATAACATTATCGACAGATGGGTTGATTGTAATTTGGTGCTTTGACTCATATATTTCCTTTAGTAATTGCTCATAATTTCATGGCAAAAATCTCTCCATCATAAGTTATTTAATGCTTGACCATGCACGAATCAGACGCTTTCCCAATTGCTCTCTTAAATCTTTGCATATCGAACCACCACCGCAGTGCTGGCCCCGTAAGTTTTACCAGCAAATATTTTCACCTTTTTTTGGATGGTTTTCACATACTCAAAATAATCTTCTATGTCTAAAATCCAATCTAACACGTCCTCAAAATATTCTTTGCCCTTGAATTTAGGTAAATTGTCATAATACCGGAAATCAACACGATTAGCTAGGTGTCTCTCAACTATAATATGGTTACTGGGCTGGCGTTGGGCAAATTCCATCATGGATTCCCAAACCTGGTCAAGAGGACGGCATTGGGCAACTCCAATCGCGCTATTCTCTTCAACCCTTACTGGTCCTTGGTTAAGGGTAAGAGTCAATTGTCGTTGCGTTTCTTGAATGTTCGTTAACTGTGTTCGGGTAGCTTCATGAAATTCACAAAATTTTGCTAATTGGGTTTGTTCTTCTACAGTTGCCCTGAGATCAGCAAGCCCCTGAGCAACGTCACGGGTTGTGTCTTCAACTTTGTTAGGTGCCATCGAGCAAAAAACGATCTTGCTCTAATACCACTTGACGCAACGGAATTCAAAAGAGACTAGTTAGCGTACTATTGCAAACAAAGATAGGTCTTGAATCCATGGGGGTTCTTGAATCCACAAGAAGAAAGAGATAAACTCTGAAATTATATTCAATTAAAAGCTAAATAATGCCATATGCTTACATCCTTATGTATAAGCTAAACCTTAACTCAACTAGGAAATAATATAATGTTGCTAAAAAAAAAAAACAATAAAAGATAACTCAAAAGACTAATAAAAATAAAAGATTTTGCTTAACCTCTTATGAAAATTAAGACTAATACCTAATAAAAAAAATGCCAAAACAAGTGGCAGAAAATTTGATGCAGGACAAGATACTAAAGGTTTTAATTTGTGGAAATGTTATTTTATTAATAGATTGATTTAGAACCCTCCCAATCTATTAATAAAATAACATTTCCACAAATTAAAACCCTTAGTATCCTTCATCATTGACAAAATTGTTGAGAATGGGATAGACTTACTGAAAATCTGTGATTACATGTGCCTTTCTAAACATTCATATCCTCCCAATTCTACTTGCATTTTACAAAATGTGCTAGAGACTCGTGTATGCATATCCCATCTTGCAACTTCTATAAGGTTTAATTTCAACGTTTAATTGATTTTATTAGTGGATCAAACATGGGTTAGAACAATGCTCAATAGCTATTTGATAGAATACATAAATGAAATTTTAGTTAAGAAACATTTGTGATTATGTTTCAAACCGTGCTGTGATAGGACATGCTTGAAATTTTAGTGACTAATGGTTTTAGTGTATCTTTTTTTTCTTTTCTTCTCCCTCCCTTTTTTTTTTTTTTTTTTCTGTTGCAATTGAACTTGGACTGCAAATTGTGCATTCGATCAAAATTTACTCCGGATGGCAGTGTTCACACGATCTTCCTTGTTCACTATTAATTAGCTGATAGTAGTATTCAATGAATATTTGATATTTACTAAGTTGATACGATTTATATGTTTTTTAACCTAAAAAGATAAACGGGTATTGGAGCAATTTGTCCTCGTTGATCAGGGACATCAATAGTTTGATCTAGGCTTATTTGTTTTTAGGGACCTGTGATGAGATTTATGTCGTTAAGGGAATATTTGTACAAAATTGGTTCTTCGTTTGTTGTGTTTGATAATTTCATCTTCAATTTTGTCCTAGAATTGTAAGATTCATTCAATGCTATGTGTTTCTAAATGGTCCAATGTTGGTAAATAGATTTTGGATGGGTTTAAGTAGCGCACGTTTTGGATAGTTGTTTGATGATGCAATGACAAACAAAATGGATAGGACCATCGTCTCTAACTTAAGTCGAGTTTGTCACTTGTGAAATGAACATGCATGGGAAGCGGGAGCCTGTAGTGAGGAGGAAAAGTTGTACTATGCAACCCTTCTAAAACGACGTTAGATGGAGGCAAGTTAGGTATTTTGGACTTCACATCGTTGTGTGAGTTTGTTGAGAAGAGCATTTATTAAAAAAATTATCTTGACATCTATCAATATCTAATCAATATAATTTTTTTAATAAATATTCTTTTCAACAAATTCTACGATATTTGCTAGTTAGATAACGGGAATACCGAGCATACAATTCTTTAACTTCTGTTCTTTAAGATTATTTAGATTTTAAGGCCTGAATTCTAAATGAAAAATTGAATGAACTACATCAATTACTTACAAATATTCGATTGGGCTACATTTTTCCAACATCACTCAAAGAATTGTTTTAAATTCGGTGTGGATCGTTTGTGTGGAATCCCAAAATGGTCCCCGCACGGCGATGTGAAGTCTAATATATACTTGACTTGCCCACTGTGCAACTTTTTCTCTTCGCTACAAGCTCCTAGCTTCCAAGAAGATGAAATTGCAAACAAATTATAGGACTCAAGTACTTGACGAATAAGAATTTATGAACCAAGATTGAAATTTCACATGGGAGGCCTCATAATTTCTTGTCAAAACATTACAAACTCACCAAATTTCTAGTGATGTGTCAACAAGCACATAAGAGATACAAACTTACCTAATTTTCACTGGAACATTTCATGACATGTGTAGTGGACGAATCCACCGATGGTCTTGAGGGAGAAGACAAGAAAGGCTTTGGTGGGATTAGCAAAGACTCTAGGTTCCCTTCTAACATCTCCACCACCCGACTCATTGATGGTCGGTGCGAAGGATCAGTTTGTATGCACCACAGGCCAACTATTATCATCTTTCTTGCACTTGCATTTGCCTCATTATCCCTAATGCCATGCAATCCGAGGTCTTCATCTAGCTCAAGACGCTTGTATACCCAATGTGGAAAGTATATCTCACTCGTACGATCAACCTCGACACTTATATTCTTTCTTCCTCCAATGATTTCTAGAACCATCATTCCATAGCTGTAGACATCAGACTTGTGCGAAACCCCACCAAAATTTCTGCAAAATACTTCTGGGGCAATGTAGCCTACTGTTCCTCTAGCGCCAGTTAATGATATGATACTATGTTTCTGTGGGCACAGTTTAGCAAGGCCGAAATCAGAGATCTTTGGGCAAAAGTCCTCATTTAGAAGAATATTATGAGGCTTTATGTCAAAATGCAAAATTCGTGTGTTGCATCCACTGTGTAAGTACTCCAATCCTTGGGCAATACCAACCGCAATTTGAAACAATGCTTCCCAACCCAATTGGCGATACATCAAGGAACCACCATCATGTATGAATTTGTCAAGAGATCCATTAGGCATAAACTCATATATGAGAGCTCTATGGCAACCCTCAAAACAGAATCCAAGAAGAGTCACGATATTTACATGAGAAGTTCTACTAATGGTAGCAACCTCGTTAATGAACTCATCTCCATTGCCTTTCAACCCTTTTAGAACCTTCACTGCCACGAGGGAGCCATTTGCTAACTCTCCTTTAAAGACGGTACCAAAGCCTCCCTGACCTAATTTGGTTCTGAAGGATTTGGTAATTTTCTTAATGTCGGAATAAGTGTATTGTATTGGAGAAAGAGACCCACAAGTCCTCAGAAATGCCTCGATGTTTCGGTAGTTCTCCGTCTTACTTTTCCAAAAGAAATAATTGAGTTATTTAATTTGGTGCAAATTAATTTAAAAAGTTATGCACAAAAGTAAAATTACACACTTTTTTAATTTGTTGCTAACGTGGGATATTCAATAAATGAGAAATAAAAAAGGCAAGGATTAAAAGACAATCAACCCTCTCTGAATGAAACCAATTTAATAGGAATGTAGGTTTTTAGTGGGAATGGAAAAATTAAAAGGCAATCAAAATTGGAAATATAGTTAGGAAATCAAAGCTTGGAAAACTAATTCGTTAGTTTGGATAAGAAAACATTGTCTTAACTTAAATAGATGTCATCCGTAAATAGGGAATCATTGGACGACTAGGATCTTAACGTAAAGGCGTTTAGACGATTGTAGATGTGCTCATGTAATTTACTCATGCTAACAACTACGGATGAAAGGTGTCTTTACCTATTGCTAGAATCAATCGCAAGCGACTTCGCCCTGCAACCATTGTCAAGAGAAAAGCATCAATCAATCAAAGATGTTTACTCTGCAAAATTCTAAATGCATGAGCTTAACTAAAGGGAAAACGGCCGTCTCATTAAATGGTAATGCAAACATTCACCCGTTGTGGTTAAGTTGATCATAAAAACAAAATGATCGCACAGTTTATTCAAATCTTAGAAATACTTTTACATGCTTCTCGCATACATAGAGACTATCCAGGACCCCAGTTAAAATTTTCGCTAATGAAAACCCAGAGATAACTAAAGAGACGACGGCCGTCTCATTAAATGGTCATGCAAACGTTCAGGCCTAGTGGTTAAGTTGATGGTAAAAACAAAATGATCACGTACACAGTTTATTCAAATCTTAGAAATTCTTTTACATGTTTCTCACATACACAGAGACTATCCAGGACCCCGGTTAACATTTTTGTTAATATAAACCCAGATAACCAATTCATATGAAGCAGGCTGCTATAAATTGAAGTGGTTTTTGTTGGAAGTAGTATAGAAATGCCAGTACCTTTTTCCTTTGACTGATGAAAATCAACAGAGAAATCATAAGTCAATAATAAGAATGGATCAGGGGGATTCTGGTCCTTAAGTGATGACACTACTGGCAGTTGGTAAGAGAAGCAGTATGGCACACTGCCTGGAGTCGGAACTGTATTATTCGGATACGAATAGTAGACAGTGTACCCTTCGCAACCTCTATAACGAATGTAATTATCAGAGAAGTACTTATCACTCTGATCCTCATGGTCAGGGTTGCTGGGGAGGAGGCATTTGAAGAAGGTGCGATTGGGGGAGATAGTGTAGGAAACAGGACCAAAATCTAGACGATGGAAGTAACTGAAAAAATCGCAATCCTTCAAAGCAATAAGGCTTTTTAGAGTTGGGTCTCTAATCTTTATGGCATCGTCATCGATGCCGCTAACTTGAATAAATTTACCCTCCTCGCCCAATCTGACTTTTAGAGCTGGTTCATCACAACTTAATGGCAACAACCCACAATCGGGATCTGTTTTACTATTGGTAAAAGGGAATTTGAACCGACCATGAGTTCCGCAGTCGAAGGAGGATGGTCCGGATGGACAAGAAGAACCAGAAGAGTGAAGAACCAGAAGATGAGAGACAAGAAAGAAAGAGAGTAAAAATGAGGGAAAAATCATTTTTAATTCCCAATTTAGCACCACAAGAACAAACCCTATCGTTTTAAGAGGAACGAAATTCCCTCACCCTTTTCTATTTTAGGGAGGGAGGGGGCAAAATTCTGTAAGTAGAAACGAGGGTTTTGTAAAAATCAAGAAACCCACCATAACTTGTTTTGAATTTAGGGTTGACACGGCAGTTGACTTGGAAGCGCTATTATAGGAGGAGGACTTGTTGAAGTCGTCGGAAAAAAAAGAGGGCTAATTTCTTCTTCTAGGTAGGAATGGTCAGTAGGGAAAAAGACTCCATTGATGAGAGGGGGTTTCCTACTTGCCTTCCTCATTAGCCCCACCACCACTATAATGACCTTGACCCATTGAGCACTCTTCTCTCTCTCTCTCTCTCTCTCTCTCAATCAATGATTTGTGGAAAAACCAGCGTTTACAGATTCCAAACTCAATCAGAGCCTCATATGGGAAGTTGTCTTAGTCTTCCATCTGATTGCACCTGGAGTGTACTCCGGGGCAAAAGAAAAAATCCGGAGAGACAGCCAAAGGTGATGTCATATGGGAATGTGTTCATATCGGTGGCTTTACTTTCTTTTTTAAAACATAATATATACTGTATGTATAAATAAATAATTTTGCCATTTTTATAAATATTGCGAATTTGATATTTTGATATGAAAAGTTATACTGTTATCTCCTACATTGAATCCAGTGGTTGTTTTTTAGTCTGTAGTTTTTTTTTTGGTTGTATTAGACTTTGATGTACTACTGAAGTATTTGTATTCTATTATATAACTGAACTAAACTGGCTTTGTTTGTGAACAAGATGATGAACTGTCTTTGTTGCCCACTATATTATTACTAAAGTGTTTGTTTCAAAGTTGAGTTTGGGTTTTTAAAGGAGTGATTTTTTTTAGAGTAAGGCTGAGTTTCTTGTTTGATTTTATCAAATGAGAAAGTTTGATAAAATCCCAGCTTTTTCAAAAAAACAAGGGGTGATTTTATCAAATTTTGATAAAATCTTTTGAAAAACTAGGCCTAAGTTGAAAATCCATGGACAAAACTGGAACTGATCCATGACTCGCGGATTGGATTAGAACCAACCCGTGAGATTTTTGGATCGGACACGGATTTTATTTACAAAAAATTGTGACTCGCGAATTAGGATTGGATTCAATGCCAATCCAGACCAATTCAGACCGTGAGCACCCCTAGTCAAAACTAGAGATTTGTCCACCACTTGAACTAATCCTTTAGGTTTTTGAAAAAATTCATCTTAGCATATAGTGACTCCGGTACACACTTTGTTCATAATCTTCGCCTTGAAATTTACGCTATGTCGACATAATATTCATCTTAGATTGGAGAGTAAATTACAAACCAAAGATTACACCCCCACTTGATGTACTCTCCAATCTAAGTTCAACCAGAAAGGATTACCAACAAATGACAAAAAGGCGTACGAGTTTATGGAAACAAGTAATGAAAATAATATGGAAACAGATGGAACACATTGAATTGGCAACAAATTGAAACGAATCTTGATAGCATCACTTTTCTCATATCGCCAAACAAAAAATAATAACATATGACATGAACTTACAGAGCAGAATCCAGCGTGACAAGAAGAAAAACTCTGGTATCTACCGAATACAGATATGATATATCTTGCCTCCTGCGTCTTTTTGTGTTGTGTGATCGTTTCGTCTTTCTTTGTTGTTTGTTTCGATCCGGTAGTCTTGTTTTTGGCATAACAATTTGCTTGGTTCTTCAATTAAACTGCTATTTCTCTATTTCTTAAGCTAAAGCTTTCCCAAATGCAGAGCAACTTCCTATGAATTGACTGTTTTTTTTTCCTTTGTCATGGTTTCAGGAAGAAGGAGAATCACTGGAAGAAAAAGATTGGCATTGATTCTTGGAACAGGTACTATGACCATGAACAACGTTTGTTAAATTGATTAAACTTACCAGTATGATCCACCTATTTAAGAAGCTCTCTTGTTTATGACTCTGATCTCTTACTACCTACTTGTCTTCCCATTTTAAGGAGGAAAAAAAGAAGGATTCAATCCATTGCCAATGGGGAATGCTAAGTGCCCAGAATGGGAAATGTTTTTACTTGTCAACAATTCATGCCCCATTTTTACCACTGGGATCCAAGTGGATTTGGCTGTCCCGTTGGAGATGTCCAAGTTTAAATTAATCGGTGTTGTTTAAAATTGTTAGACAGGAAAACTACAGTTATGATAATCACTTTAACAATGATTATCTTTTAGAACTGGCACCTTGTATATGTGTGTGTGTATAGCAAATGTGGCAGACTAACTTCTTTTGATATTTAAGAACTTTTTCTCCTCCTCTTAGAGCATCTCTAGCCCATATTATTATTATTATTATTTTACTTAAACTCAAAGCTTTGCATATAGACTCCTAAAGTTGGTTTTTGCAAAGAGACTTTTTTCCTTTTTTGAATGGCTTTTGCAAAGAGAGCTTCACATCTCATCATTTTTTTTTTTCTTTTTGTGTCTCATCTCCTCCTCTATAAAAGACCCTCTACAGTAATTCTACGAGTGCAGGATCCGCTGTCCCCCTTTGGTGTCCCCCATTGGTGTCCTACCCCTTCATAGCTGCCATGTGGCACACTGGAAAACCTATTTTAGTCTGTGAAACCCATTCTCCGTTAGGACCTCCTCTTTCCTGCATTTAGTGATAAGCAATTGGCACTCGTCATTCCTTCCAAACCCTCTTCTACCTTTTCGTTGTTCTGTCTCAGATTAGTTTCGTCCACAAGTAGGTGTTTCTGTATCAAAACTCTTCTTCCTTTTGTCTTCGTTTCGCCATTTCTGCTTCGATGTAGTGCATTTTCTTTTTCGAGAAATGGAATTTTTCGGAATCTATTCCTTAGCAGTTAATTGGAGGAAATGATGAAGGAGGTTCTAACGGAGAATGGGAAATGCAATTTGTTAGTCACTGGAATAGAGTTTTAGTCACTGAAACGCATTTTTTTTTAAACGCAATTTCGATTTTTTAAAGATCAAACTAGAGGTGTCAAACAGGCCCGTCGTGCCGTGCCGTGCCGCTTTTCTTCCGTGCCAACCGTGCCTGGGCCGTGCCGTGCCGTGCCCATTTCCTTAATCGTGCCATGCCGTGCCGTGCCAAATCGTGCCGTGCCGATTTTCAATCGTGCCGTGCCGTGCCATTTTTCTTCATTCGTGCCGTGCCGTGCCGTGCCGATTTGTAACCGTGCCGTGCCGTGCCGGCCCGCTTACTTAATCGTGTCGTGCCGTGTCGTGCCGACCCGCTTAATCGTCTGACTCGTGTCGTGCCGTGCCGTGCCGATTTGTAACCGCGCCGTGCCGTGCCGGCCCACTTAATTAATCGTGTCGTGTCGTGCCGTGCCGACCCGCTTAATCGTCTGACTCGTGTCGTGCCGTGCCTATTTACTTAATCGTGTCGTGTCGTGCCGTTTTTTAAATCGTGTCGGGCCGTGCCGGCCCGCTTAATCTTTTGAGACGTGTCGTGTCGTGCCGTGCCCGTTTACTTAATCGTGTCGTGCCGGCCCGTTTACTTAATCGTGCCGTGCCGGCCCGCTTAATTCCTTATTTTGTTTGTTATGTAAATAAGGGAAAAAAAACAAAAAAAAATTTAATTAACTTACTCTTTTTAATTAATTGCCCGAATTGTCATGAAAATGAGTTGTAATAAATTTGAATTAATTGCCCGAATTGTAATGAAAATTTATTTCTTGCGCCAAGCGCGCGCGCGCGCGAGAGAGAGAGAGAGAGAGAGAGATACAAAACTAGGTTGCATTTTTTCATTCAAACAAAAAATATAAGTCTCAAATATTATATCTTACAACTTTATTCCGAATAAAAAAAAGTAGCAAAAAAATACAACCTAGAAACCTAAAACAACAATTACAATTAAGTACAAAAATGTTGAAATTGGTCTTGCACACTAGTTTCTTGAATCTTCGGGCCTTCCGCGATTTTTTGAATCTTCGAACCTGTCATTCAAAACTTATTCCAAAACAACAATCAACTGAAAAAGTAAATATATATATATATATATATATATATATATATATATATGCAACAATTAAAGAATGGCTCAGATACTCTGTAGGGTTACAACATTAGTTGCCAAATTGACCTTCTAATGTTGTCCCGCCTATAACTTAATCCAACGTTTATCATCATAGCCAATAAAACATGCATAACAGCATAAATAGGGTTTCAACATTAGTTGCCAAATGGACCTTCTAATGTTGTCCCGCCTATTAACTTATTCCAAAACAACAATCAACGTGTATCATCATAGCCAATAAAACTGCCCAGATTACACCTTAAACCCTAAAACCATAAACCCTAAAACCCTAAACTAAACCCCAACCCCAAACCACCCCAACCCCCAACCCTAAACCCAACCCCTAAACCCAACCCCTAAACCCTAAACCCTAACCCCAACCCCAACCCCCGAAACCCTAAACCATAACCCTAAACCCTAACCCCAAAACCACCCCAACCCCAAAACCCGTAAACCCTAAAACCCTAAACCCTAAAACAACCCCAACCCTAAACCCACCCCAACCCCCAACCCTAAACCCAACCCCTAAACCCTAAACCCAACCCCAAACCCTAACCCCAACCCCCGAAACCCTAAACCATAACCCTAAACCCTAACCCCAAAACCACCCCAACCCCAAAACCCTAAACCCTAAAACAACCCCAACCCTAAAACAACCCCAACCCTAAACCCACCCCAACCCCCAACCCTAAACCCAACCCCTAAACCCTAAACCCAACCCCGAAACCCGAACCCTAACCCTAAACCCTAACCCCAAAACCACCCCAACCCCAAAACCCCTAAACCCAGATTGCACACAAACTGCCCAAATTGCACAAAACTGCCCAGATTGCACACAAAACTGCCCAGATTTTGCACAAAACTGCCCAGATTGCACACAAAACTGCCCAAATTTTGCACAAAACAGCCCAGATTGCACACAAACCTGCCCAGAATTCACACAACCGCCCATAATTCACACAAACTGCCCAGATTGCACACAAACCTGCCCAGATTGCACACAAACTGCCCAGATTGCACACAAACCTGCCCAGATTGCACACAAACTGCCCAGATTGCACACAAACCAGCCCAGATTGCACACAAACTGCCCAGATTGCACACAAACCTGCCCAGATTGCACACAAACCTGCCCAGATTGCACACAAACTGCCCAGAATTCACACAAACTGCCCAGATTGCACACAAACCTGCCTAGATTGCACAAAACTGCCCAGAATTCACACAACCTACCCAGAATTCAGACAAACCTGCCCAGATTGCACACAAAACTGCCCAGATTGAACAGATCTCACAGGGCTCAGGTTTGTCAATTCATCATTGCCCCAAACTGAATTTGGTTAATTAGAACTAATACACAAGT
The DNA here is from genome assembly GCA_020921065.1 of Vaccinium darrowii. Taxonomy (NCBI): domain Eukaryota; kingdom Viridiplantae; phylum Streptophyta; class Magnoliopsida; order Ericales; family Ericaceae; genus Vaccinium; species Vaccinium darrowii. The sequence continues at coordinate 15,177,066 of CM037160.1, read as the reverse complement.
GACAAGTGCAATCAAAACATCAACCTAGGCTCATCAAAATCATCATTGCCCAATACTAAAGTGCAATCTGGGCAGTTTGTGTGCAATCTGGGTAGGCTCAGTACTTTGAACAAGGGAATACATGGGCTCAGTCAATATCAAGGGAATCATAAGCGAATAAACTGGCTGCAACTTAGTTGCCCTGCCAGGAATAATAAGCGAATAAACAAAGTAACATCACAGCCCAGAAAATCACAACTAAATAAGTAATGGGCTCAATTCATCATTGCCCTCAGTCACCACCAGTCACCACAACCCCAATCGAAAACCCTAAATCACCATTCACCAGCCACACACACACACACACACACACACACACACAATCCAGTAACCAAATGCCCAGAAAACTGTAACCATATCTTGCAATAGACAGAACACCAACAACTATAGAACATGTCACAATATCACAACACAATTGGGCTCAGATCAATATAGAAATGCACATGAATGCAACATTAAGTTGCCATTAAGACCTTCATAAGTTGCCACACAATCACTTAAGTTTGTTTTTACTTATTATCGTCATAGCCCATAAATAATAGCACAATGTAAGTATGCAAATGCAACGTTATGTTGCCATTAAGGCCTTCATAAGTTGCCACACACCACTTGGTTACAGTTTTCTGGGCATTTGGTTACATAGCAAGAGTAAGATAGCACCTGGAATGCAACATAAAGTTGCAGCAGTATTAGCATCCTCGAAATCTTTTGAGAAGTCAGATATAAACAGTCCCTAAGGACTATCTGTATCAGAGATCTCAAAATAATCTTTGAACTCATCTTTTGCATCGCACTTCTTAATTCCAAGACGTGCATCCTCCCAATCTTTCAAGCATATCAAACAATCCAAAATATCTGCACCGAGTCGGCTTCTCTTATCATCCAACACTCTTTTACTTGCACTAAAAGCAGATTCAGAAGCAACAGAAGAGACAGGAGGTGTTAGTAAATCACGTGCCATGATTGAAAGAATGGGAAATGTCCTTTCATTTTTTTTTCCACCAAGCTAAGATATCCAAATTATTTGGGGTGTCTAGAGTAGTAAGACAATCCATATCTAAATACATACAAAGTTCGGTGCGTGAAACTAAATTTCTTCCTCTACTTGAAAGCAAAGACCAAGATGGGTCATTGCTAGTTTGAGGAGATGGTGAAGGAGCAACATTAGTTGTAGAAGATGCAAATTTAGACTCATATGAAGCATAAATAGATTTCACAAGTAATGTCACATCAGAAGTAGAAGAAGAAGGTAATGTAATATCTAAATTACTACCAATCCCATCTAAGAGCAAGACAACACCTTCTATCTTAATCCTTGGATCCATTATTGCAGCTAAAATAAAAATTTTAGGCATGTCCTCAAAATATTTTTTGAATTTTGTTTCCATATCTAAAACAGCATCTACAAAATTTGCTCTATATCTATATTGAAAAAAATTGAGACTTATATTATACAAGTTACTGAGCACAAGACAAGAAGTAGGATAATAAGAACCAGAACAAGCACAAGTAGCAGCATAAAAAACCTTTAAAAACTTCATATACTCGAATGCAATGTTCCAATCACCTTGAGATAAACAACAACCACCATACTTGGCATTTACATAAGAAGTAATAACATCAACATGTTTCACACAAGATTTTAACATAAGATATGTCGAATTCCAACGAGTTTTGATATCAGTTTTCATTTTCCTTGGTTTTACATTGAAACTAGCACACAACCCTTCAAATTCTTGGGTCCTAGGTTGGGAAGAAGATATAAAATGAATTGCATCTCTAATTTTATATAAATGTGCTCCTATATGCATCAAACCATCTTGCACAACTAAATTAATGATATGGCATACACATCGCATATGAAACAATGTACCAGCATGAGGAGTAGGCAAATTTCGTTGGAATAAATCAATAGCAGCAGTATTAGCAGTATGGTTATCAAATGTAATACTAAATACTTTATCAACAATGTCAAACTCTCTAAAAACACCATTTATACACTGAAAAATTTGATTAGCATTGTGAGGATACTCCAACAAACGGAAAGCAATGATTTTTTTATGCAAAATCCAACTAGAATCGATATATGAAGCAGTCACGGCAATATAACCAAGATTATTGTTACCACTCCACAAATCAGAAGTAAAAGACATTGTACTACCAAGTTGACCAATTTCAGTGATCAAATTTTTACGGACTTCAATAAAAGCTTTCAAACAATCAGCTCTAGTAGTATTTCTAGAAACTTTACAAAAAGCAGGATTTACACTAGTTTGCATGAAATGTTCAAATCTAATATCATCGCCAAAAGTGAATGGTTGCTCCGCTGCAGCTACATAAAGGGCCAATCCATGTCTCATTTGAGGTTTTGTGTATACGAAATTACAAACAGCAGTGCCACTACTATCACCACCATCTATGCCAATTTCATCTTTATGTTTATTTCTAAGATGCCTCTCAATATGCCCCGTGCCACCACTACTAGAGCAAGAATAATGGTTTGAACAATAATTACACACACCTCTCATTCCTATATCAACCCCTTCTTTGGTTTTATAATGATTCTCAATTTTAGCATGATTCCAAACCCATGAAGTGCGACCCCTTTTCGCACCAGTGCGTTGTGTAGATGTCGAACCTGAACCTGTTGGTCCAAGTCCAACAGTGTTTGAAGCGGCTTCACCTATGGAACTACGTCCATGTGGTTGTGAAAATACAGGAATTTGTCCTACTTGGATCTTGTGACTCATCAGAATCAGAATTAGGGCCATGTGTAAAGTCTATATGAATGTTTGCCATAACAAACACAACAGTAAACACAGAGATACAGTTAAATGGTAAACACAGTAAACACAGAACTAAACACAGTAAACACAGAACTAAACACAGTTAAATGGTAAACACAGTAAACACAGAGATACAGAACAACAGCAAAGGGACAGTTAAATGGTAAACACAGTAAACACAGAGATACAGAACCACAGTTACCAAGCACTGAACCAACAGCGCAGAAGCACTGAACCAACAGCGCAGAAGCACTGAACCAACAGCACAGAAGCACTGATTTAGGGTTTCGATTTGGGGTTGTGGTGGTGGTGATTTAGGGTTTCGATTTGGAGTTGTGGTGATGGTGGTGACTGCTGCTGCTGGTGGTGGTGACTGGTGGTGATTTAGGGTTTCGAGTTGGGGTTGTGGTGATGGTGGTGACTGGTGGTGATTTAGGGTTTCGATCTGGGGTTGTGGTGATGGTGGTGACTGGTGGTGGTGGGGGTGGCGACTGTCGGTGACTGGTGGTGATTTAGGGTTTCGATTTGGGGTTGTGGTGATGGTGGTGACTGTGGTGATGACTAGTGGTGATTTAGGGTTTCGATCTGGGGTTGTGGTGATGGTGGTGACTGGTGGTGGTGGGGGTGGTGACTGTCGGTGAGTGGTGGTGATTTAGGGTTTCGATTTGGGGTTGTGGTGATGGTGGTGACTGTGGTGATGACTGGTGGTGATTTAGGGTTTCGATCTAGGGTTGTGGTGGTGGTGGTGACTGGTGGTGGTGGTCGTGGTGACTGTCGATGCCTGGTGGTGATTTAGGGTTTCGATTTGGGGTTGTGGTGATGGTGGTGACTGGTGGTGGTGGGGGTGGTGACTGTCGGTGACTGGTGGTGACTGATGGTGGTTGTGGTGACTGTCGGTGACCGGTGGTGGTGGCCTGGTGGGGGTGACTGTCGGTGACTGGTGAGAGAGAGAGAGAGAGACGATCGGGGAGAGAGAGAGAGAGAGAGATCACTGTGGATGAAGAGAGAGAAAGAGCCGGTTGAATAGGGTTCACAGTAGTAAGATAGTATTTATAGTAGGTATATTATTTAGTGTGTTGAGTCACACATCCCATCAATGCACCCAACGGTAAAATTTGCCGTAAAATTGTACTACGCGAGGGTTTTTAGAGTCTTTTTCTTCGAATCGGAACCGTCTACATTTTGCGTGGGAGTGATTATATCCTCTGTGCAAAAAATCAAGTACATTAATTATCACTAAGTACCTGATCGAATAAGACAAAAATTTGGTTTACAATAAATCAACGTCCCGATTAAAAGGATTTGAATACCCGATTGTCTTCAAATTTGGCGAGAGTGATTAAAAAAGCAATACAAACAATGTGAACGGTTTGGATCGTCATAATTATGTTGAGATCGCGTGTCTAGCGTACATTACCATATAGCATAACATCTTTGTTCATAACCAAGTTAGTTCGATGTATATGATCAAAAGGCAGGTGCAGACTCGATTTATCGAATGTTCGATCTAAACCGTTACGATCTCATATCTTATCGATTCTATCATTTTCCCCGAAAACGGTGGCTATCAAGTGTCGGGAACCATCTGATCGGATCAAATTCGGTGCATTCAAGAGCAATAATGTCCTATAATGAATGACTCGACGAACACCAGAGCAATTTTTTTTGTATCGGAACCGTCTAGATTGCAAGTGGGAGTGATTTTATCCTCCATGCAAAAAATGAAGTGATTTAACTATCGTTACGTATTTGATCGAAGGACACAAATTGCCAGTTGATAATAAATCAACGTCCCTGATGAAAGGGTTTTCAATACCCGATGGACTTCAAATTTGGCGAGGGTGATTAAAATAGCAAAACAAATAAAGTGAACGGTGTGGATCGTCATAAATGTGTTGCGATCGTGTGGCTAATGCATAATATAATCAAAATTTTATTCAAAAAGTTCAATTTTAATTTCCCTCATTTTTCCTTATTATGGCATTTACCAACTTAATTCATTGCCCTAATAAAAATGTATTTTTATTTATTTATTATGTATTTATTTATTTTTGTGAAGTCCATTTATTTATTTAAAATATATTCAAAAAAATCCTTTTTTTTCCCACTTTTTTTCACCCTTTTTTGGCAAGTGCATTTATTAAATTCTAACTATTATTCAAAATTTTATTTTTATTTTACCTCATTTTTTTTTCTTCTTATTATGGCAAGTCCATTTATTAAATTCTAATTATTATTTATAAAATCATTTTTAATTTCCATCTTTTTTGTTTTCATAATTATGGCATTTGGCAACTTCATTTATTTAATAAAAATGTATTTTTTTGTATTATGTATTTATTTATTTTTCTAAAGTCCATTTATTTAATGAAAACTTATTCTAAATTCAGCTCTCTCTCTCTCTCTCTCTCTCTCTCTCCCTCTCTCTCTCTCTCTCTCTCTCTCCGTGATATATTGCGTAATTACAAAAAAATATTTTTCACCTATCAATTCAAAAAATCAAAATTTTCACTTTTATTATTCACAAAATCATTTTTTATTTCCATCTTTTTTTTTTCATTATTTTGGCATTTGGCAACTTCATTTATTTAATGGCTAATGCATTTTTTATTTATTATGTATTTATTTATTTTTCTAAACTCCATTTATTTGATGAAAACTCTCTCTATCTCTCTCTCTCTCTCTCTCTCCGTGACATATTGCGTAATTACAAAAAAATATTTTTCACCTACCAATTCAAAAATCAAAATTTTCACTTTTATTATTCAAAAATTCATTTTTTATTTTTCCTCATTTTTTGAAATAAAATAAAATTTATTTTCCTTATTTTATTTTTATTTTCCCTAACTAATTCTTTTCGTTATTATACCATGTCGTGCCCTTTACACTTCCGTGCCGTGTCGTGCCCGTGCCGTGCCGTGCCCGTGCCGTTCCGTGCCGTGCCGTGCCAGACTATAACCGTGTCGTGCCTGTGCCGTGCCAGACTAAAACCGTGCCCGTGCCCGTGCCGTGCCAGACTAAAACCGTGCCCGTGCCCATGCCGTGCCAGACTAAAACCGTGCCGTGCCCGTGCCGTGCCTGATTAAGTCCGTGTCGTGCCGTGCCAGACTAAAACCGTGCCCGTGCCCGTGCCGTGCCAGACTAAAACCGTGCCCGTGCCCGTGTCGTGCCAGATTAAAACCGTGCCGTGCCCGTGCCGTGCCTGATTAAGTCCGTGCCGTGCCCGTGCCATGCCTGATTAAGTCCGTGTCGTGCCGTGCCGTGCCACGCCAGTCCAACTACCGTGTCGCGCCCGTGCCGTGCCCCCCTTTTCCGTGCCCCGTGCCCGTGCCCGTGCCGCCTCAGACCGTGCCGTGCCGTGCCGTGCCCAACTTTTACCGTGCCCAAACCGTGCCCGTGCCGGAGTTTTTCGTGCCGTGCCCGTGCCGTGGCGGGCCGGCAAGGCCCATTTGACACCTCTAGATCAAACTGAAAAGGAGATTCTAACTGAGAATGAGTTTTAACGGACAAAGGATTTAACAGACCAAAAGGGTTTTTGAAGAAGGTGCAATTGGGGGAGATAGTGTAGGAAACAGGACCAAAATCTAGAGGATGGAAGTAACTGAAAAAATCGCAAGTCCTGGAACCGATTAGGTTTTTTAGAAATGGGTCACTAATATTTATGGCATCGTCATCGATGCGCTATTATAGGAGGAGGACTTGCTGAAGTTGTCGGAAAAAAAAAAGAGGGCTAATTTCTTCTTCTACGTAGGAATGGTCAGTAGGGAAAAAGACTCCATTGATGAGAGGGGATTTCCTACTTGCCTTCCTCATTAGCCCCACCACCACTATAACGACCTTGACCCATTGAGCACTCTTCTCTCCTCTCTCAATCAAACGATTTGTGGAAAAACCAGCGTTTACAGATTCCAAACTCAATCAGAGCCTCATATGGGAAGTTGTCTTGGTCTTCCATCTGATTGCACCTGGAGTGTGCTCCGGGGCAAAAGAAAAAATCCGGAGAGACAGCCAAAGGTCATGTCATGTGGGAAGGTGTTCACATCGGTGGGCATAGTTTTTCAAAAGATTTTAGTAATTCAATTGCTAAAATCAACCATGATTTTTATAAATGAGTTCAGTAGGTGCTAAAATCATGATTTTGAAATCAAAAAATGAAGTGGCTCCGAGTATAGTTTTTCGATTTTTTTTCGCACCAACTTAAAATACTCCTCGTGTACTTTAAATCAGTGTGAAACATTCAAAAAATAATACACGGAAACACTTGATCTTTTGATTTGAAATACCATGATTTTCGCACCTGCTGAACTCATTTGCTAAAATCAATCATGATTTTAGTAACTGGATTGCTAAAATCAAATAGAAAATGTAACCTTACTTTATAGTTCCTGGAATCCAGAATGCGGAAAGAGAATTGGTTCAGAACGTCAACAGGGGATCTTTTTTTTTTTTTATCCAGATAGACAAGGGAATCGGAAAATCCTTTTGCACCAACCACGTACCGACGGCGTCGGGGACGCCGTTGTGGGTACCAACCGATCGATCCGAGCCGTTCATCTTTCTCAAAATCAAATTCCGAGTGGGCCTCCGCGAGAATCGAGGCAATCGGACGGCTGTATGAGCTCGATCCAAAATCACCCCCATTTCAAATGGGGGAATGGGGTGATTTTGGACTGAGCTCATACAGTTGACCGATTGCCTCGATTCCCGTGCTAGCCCACTCGGAATTTGATTTTGAGAAGGATGAACGGCTCGGATCGATCGGTTGGGACCCACAACGGCGTCCCCGACGCCATCGGTACGTGGTCGGTGCGCCACGGTTGGTGCAGGTAGAATGGTTCCAAGGGAATCAAGAGCAACACTTCATAGTTTGCTTCAGAGACATCCTATTCCAAAAAATATTATTTCTTCCAACAAAAACAATCCAATATGTTCGAAAGATGAGATGTTTGAAAAGTCTCTTTGCAAAAATCAACTAATAAGTCTATACGCAAAGCAAAAATGATATGGGTACACCTAACTTGCACCCCACATGCACACCAAGGTGATGTGACAGACAAGAAGAAGACCAATGCGTGGCCCACCTGAAATGATGGGCTTCTCTTTATCTGCCACATCACCTTGGTGTGCACGTAGGGTGCAAGTTAGGTGTACCCATAGCATTGTTGATATGCAAAGTCTTTCCATGGACAACAAAATTAAAATCCTCATTCTAAGAGCATCTTCACTCTTTACCCAAATTTTTACTTAAATTTGAGTAAAAATTTGGGTAAAAACTTGAGTTGATATGGCTCAATCATTACTCAAATTGTAAAGATGTTATTTGCAATAATATCTTCTCTCCATGCTTCAATTGATTAATAAGATCCACTAAATGAATATTGGGAATCCAATCATAGCGCCGTACTCCAAAAAAATCAATAACGACAACTTGATTTTGCGAGTTCTCCTAGTTTTGTACTAGCTTGGCATTTGGTTGCATTGGTTGACACATTAATGATCAACCCATTTAGAAAGGTTGGTTTGACCGTATAGCCATCACATAAGGTGACAGCTTCAGTCACATCTTTTGAAAAACTGTGTTGGTCCTCAATAACTTGATTTCCAACATCAATATCAATTTTATGCTTATCACCCACCTCCATATCGATTTGCTTATCATTAACTTCAATCACAATGTTCACTTTGCCACTACTGCTCACGTCAACTTTCTCTTTACCATCAACTTGAATTACCTCTTCTTTATAACAACTTCTTCAATAACATTATCGGCAGATGGGTTGATTGTAACTTGGTGCTTTGACTCATATATTTCCTTTAGTAATTGCTCATAATTTCATGGCAAAAATCTCTCCATCATAAGTTATTTAATGCTTGACCATGCGCGAATCAGACGCTTTCCCAATTGGTCTCTTAAATCTTTGCATATCTAACCACCACCGCAGTGCTGGCCCCGTAAGTTTTACCAGCAAATATTTTCACCTTTTTTTGGATGGTTCTCACATACTCAAAATAATCTTCTATGTCTAAAATCCAATCTAACATGTCCTCAAAATATTCTTTGCCCTTGAATTTAGGTAAATTGTCATAATACCGGAAATCAACACGATTAGCTAGGTGTCTCTCAACTATAGTCTGGTTACTGGGCTGGCGTTGGGCAAATTCCATCATGCATTCCCAAACCTGGTCAAGAGGACGGCATTGGGCAACTCCTATCGCGCTATTCTCTTCAGCCCTTACTGGTCCTTGGTTAAGGGTAAGAGTCAATTGTCGTTGCATTTCTTGAATGTTCGTTAACTGTGTTCGGGTAGCTTCATGAAATTCACAAAATTTTGCTAATTGGGTTTGTTCTTCTACAGTTGCCCTGAGATCAGCAAGCCCCTGAGCAACGTCAAGGGTTGTGTCTTCAACTTTGTTAGGTGCCATCGAGCAAAAAACGATCTTGCTCTAATACCACTTGATGCAATGGAATTCAAAAAAGACTAGTTAGCGTACTATTGCAAACAAAGATAGGTCTTGAATCCATGGGGGTTCTTGAATCCACAAGAAGAAAGAGATAAACTCTGAAATTATATTCAATTAAAAGCTAAATAATGCCATATGCTTACATCCTTATGTATAAGCTAAACCTTAACTCAACTAGGAAATAATATAATGTTGCTAAAAAAAAAAACAATAAAAGATAACTCAAAAGACTAATAAAAATAAAAGATTTTGCTTAACCTCTTATGAAAATTAAGACTAATACCTAATAAAAAAAATGCCAAAACAAGTGGCAGAAAATTTGATGCAGGACAAGATACTAAAGGTTTTAATTTGTGGAAATGTTATTTTATTAATAGATTGATTTAGAACCCTCCCAATCTATTAATAAAATAACATTTCCACAAATTAAAACCCTTAGTATCCTTCATCATTGACACAATTGTTGAGAATGGGATAGACTTACTGAAAATCTGTGATTACATGTGCCTTTCTAAACATTCATATCCTCCCAATTCTACTTGCATTTTACAAAATGTGCTAGAGACTCGTGTATGCATATCCCATCTTGCAACTTCTATAAGGTTTAATTTCAACGTTTAATTGGTTTATTAGTGGATCAAACATGGGTTAGAACAATGCTCAATAGCTATTTGATAGAATACATAAATGAAATTTTAGTTAAGAAACATTTGTGATTATGTTTCAAACCGTGTTGTGATGGGACATGCTTGAAATTTTAGCGACTAATGGTTTTAGTGTATCCTTTTTCTTTTCTTCTCTCTCCTTTTTTTTTTTTTTTTTTTTCTGTTGCAATTGAACTTGGACTGCAAATTGTGCATTCGATCAAAATTTACTCCGGATGGCAGTGTTCACATGATCTTCCTTGTTCACTATTAATTAGCTGATAGTAGTATTCAATGGATATTTGATCTTTACTAAGTTGATACGATTTATATGTTTTTTAACCTAAAAAGATAAACGGGTATTGGAGCAATTTGTCCTCGTTGATCAGGGACATCAATTGTTTGATCTAGGCTTATTTGTTTTTAGGGACCTGTGATGAGATTTACGTCGTTAAGGGAATATTTGCACAAAATTGGTTCTTCGTTTGTTGTGTTTGATAATTTCATCTTCAATTTTGTCCTAGAATTGTAAGATTCATTCAATGCTATGTGTTTCTAAATGGTCCAATGTTGGTAAAAAGATTTTGGATGGGTTTAAGCAGCGCACGTTTTGGATAGTTTGTTTGATGATGCAATGACAAACAAAATGGATAGGACCATCGTCTCTAACTTAAGTCGAGTTTGTCACTTGTGAAATGAACATGGGAAGCGGGAGCCTGTAGTGAGGAGGAAAAGTTGTACTATGCAACCCTTCTAAAACGACGTTAGATGGAGGCAAGTTAGGTATTTTGGACTTCACATCGTTGTGTGAGTTTGTTGAGAAGAGCATTTATTAAAAAAATTATCTTGACATCTATCAATATCTAATCAATATAATTTTTTTAATAAATATTCTTTTCAACAAATTCTACGATATTTGTTAGTTAGATAAAGGGAATACCGAGCATACAATTCTTTAACTTCTTTTCTTTAAGATTATTTAGATTTTAAGGCCTGAATTCTAAATGAAAAATTGAATGAACTACATCAATTACTTACAAATATTTGATTGGGCTACATTTTTCCAACATCACTCAAAGAATTGTTTTAAATTCGGTGTGGATCGTTTGTGTGGAATCCCGAAATGGTCCCCGCACGGCGATGTGTAGTCTAATATATACTTGACTTGCCCACTGTGCAACTTTTTCTCTTCGCTACAAGCTCCCCCCTTCCAAGAAGATGAAATTGCAAACAAATTATAGGACTCAAATACTTGACGAATAAGAATTTATGAACCAAGATTGAAATTTCACATGAGAGGCCTCATAATTTCTTATGTCAAAATGCAAAATTCGTGTGTTGCATCCACTGTGTAAGTACTCCAATCCTTGGGCAATACCAACCGCAATTTGAAACAATGCTTCCCAACCCAATTGGCGATACATCAAGGAACCACCATCATGTATGAATTTGTCAAGAGATCCATTAGGCATAAACTCATATATGAGAGCTCTATGGCAACCCTCAAAACAGAATCCAAGAAGAGTCACGATATTTACATGAGAAGTTCTACTAATGGTTGCAACCTCGTTAATGAACTCATCTCCATTGCCTTTCAACCCTTTTAGAACCTTCACTGCCACGAGGGAGCCATTTGTGCTAACTCTCCTTTAAAGACGGTACCAAAGCCTCCCTGACCTAATTTGGTTCTGAAGGATTTGGTAATTTTCTTAATGTCGGAATAAGTGTATTGTATTGGAGAAAGAGACCCACAAGTCCTCAGAAATGCCTCGATGTTTCGGTAGTTCTCCGTCTTACTTTTCCAAAAGAATGTGGATTCACTTTGTGAGTGTTTCTTGAAGATAATGCAGAGCAACAGAATTATCATTATCCCAACAGTAGGAACAGCTGAAGCACAATTCCAAAGAAATTGTAAGAGATGGATTACGAGGGATTGCCCGTGCCTAAAGGCACAAAGCAGCACGCCATAAAGAAAGTTAAAATTTGTGTAATTTTTTCATGAACATTGAAGAACTTCAGTGTATCATTTCTTAAAAAAAATTCGCACTAATTTAAAGAAATAATTGAGTTATTTAATTTGGTGCAAATTAATTTAAAAAGTTATGCACAAAAGTAAAATTACACACTTTTTTAATTTGTTGCTAACGTGGGATATTCAATATATGAGAAATAAAAAAGGCAAGGATTAAAAGACAATCAACCCTCTCTGAATGAAACCAATTTAATAGGGAAACACTTGAAAGGCAATCAATTGAAAAGGAATGTAGGTTTTTAGTGGGAATGGAAAAATTAAAAGGCAATGAAAATTGGAAATATAGTTAGGAAATCAAAGCTTGGAAAACTAATTCGTTAGTTTGGATAAGAAAACATTGTCTTAACTTAAATAGATGTCATCCGTAAATAGGGAATCATTGGACGACTAGGATCTTAATGGAAAGGCGTTTAGACGATTGTAGATGTGCTCATGTAATTTAGATTTACTCATGCTAACAACTACGGATGAAAGGTGTCTTTACCTATTGATAGAATCAATCGCAAGCGACTTCGCCCTGCAACCATTGTCAAGAGAAAAGCATCAATCAATCAAAGATGTTTACTCTGCAAAATTCTAAATGCATGAGCTTAACTAAAGGGAAAACGGCCGTCTCATTAAATGGTAATGCAAACATTCACCCGTTGTGGTTAAGTTGATCATAAAAACAAAATGATCGCACAGTTTATTCAAATCTTAGAAATACTTTTACATGCTTCTCGCATACATAGAGACTATCCAGGACCCCAGTTAAAATTTTCGCTAATGAAAACCCAGAGATAACTAAAGAGACGACGGCCGTCTCATTAAATGGTCATGCAAACGTTCGGGCCTAGTGGTTAAGTTGATGGTAAAAACAAAATGATCACGTACACAGTTTATTCAAATCTTAGAAATTCTTTTACATGTTTCTCACATACACAGAGACTATCCAGGACCCCGGTTAACATTTTTGTTAATATAAACCCAGATAACCAATTCATATGAAGCAGGCTGCTATAAATTGAAGTGGTTTTTGTTGGAAGTAGTATAGAAATGCCAGTACCTTTTTCCTTTGACTGATGAAAATCAACAGAGAAATCATAAGTCAATAATAAGAATGGATCAGGGGGATTCTGGTCCTTAAGTGATGACACTACTGGCAGTTGGTAAGAGAAGCAGTATGGCACACTGCCTGGAGTCGGAACTGTATTATTCGGATACGAATAGTAGACAGTGTACCCTTCGCAACCTCTATAACGAATGTAATTATCAGAGAAGTACTTAGCACTCAGATCCTCATGGTCAGGGTTGCTGGGGAGGAGGCATTTGAAGAAGGTGCGATTGGGGGAGATAGTGTAGGAAACAGGACCAAAATCTAGATGATGGAAGTAACTGAAAAAATCGCAATTCTTGGAATCGATGAGGTTTTTTAGCATTGGGTCACTAATCTTTATGGCATCGTCATCGATGCCGCTAACTTGAATAAATTTACCCTCCTCGCCCAATCTGACTTTTAGAGCTGGTTCATCACAACTTAATGGCAACAACCCACAATCGGGATCTGTTTTACTATTGGTAAAAGGGAATTTGAACCGACCACGAGTTCCGCAGTCGAAGGAGGATGGACAAGAAGAAACAGAAGAGTGAAGAACCAGAAGATGAGAGACAAGAAAGAAAGAGAGTAAAAATGAGGGAAAAACCATTTTTAATTCCCAATTTAGCACCACAAGAACAAACCCTATCGTTTTAAGAGGAACGAAATTCCCTCACCCTTTTCTATTTTAGGGAGGGAGGGGGCAAAATTCTGTAAGTAGAAACGAGGGTTTTGTAAAAATCAAGAAACCCACCATAACTTGTTTTGAATTTAGGGTTGACACGGCAGTTGACTTGGAAGCGCTATTATAGGAGGAGGACTTGCTGAAGTCGTCGGAAAAAAAAGAGGGCTAATTTCTTCTTCTACGTAGGAATGGTCAGTAGGGAAAAAGACTCCATTGATGAGAGGGGGTTTCCTACTTGCCTTCCTCATTAGCCCCACCACCACTATAACGACCTTGACCCATTGAGCACTCTTCTCTCTCTCTCTCTCTCTCTCTCTCTCTCAATCAATGATTTGTGGAAAAAGCAGCGTTAAGCGTTTACAGATTCCAAACTCAATCAGAGCCTCATATGGGAAGTTGTCTTGGTCTTCAATGATTTGTGGAAAAACCAGCGTTTTACAGATTCCAAACTCGGAGCATCATATGCATGGGAACTTGGGAAGTTGTCTTGGTCTTCCATCTTGCACACGTAGTGTACTCCGGGCCTAACGAAAAAATCCGGAGAGACAGCCAAAGTGATGTCATATGGGAAGGTGTTGATATCGGTGGCTTGACTTTATAGTGGATTTTTTGTGCAAGTACTATGCTATACAAAACATACCCGCAAACTACTCTTGTTTTGAAACAATTTGTACAATTAATTCGCGTCATGTTAACGGGTGCAAAAAGTACACTTTTGTGGGTCCCAGTTGTACAAAAAGTACACTAAAACAAGCTTGAGTCATGGGGTGGAATGGGTAGTGGCTAGAGTTGGCTGGTATAAATAGGCAAAATAAAGCGCAATGTAAGATTGTGTTTTATGGTGTATACCGCAAATAAATATTGCGTTAACTATATAGCGCAATTTAACATTGCGTTTTGGTATATGTATAATTTTTTTCCCGTCGTGCAAAATATTTTAAACATTTGAAGAATATTACATATGTTTCAGAATCGAGACCCTAGTTATTCGAAAATTGATAAAATAGCTCTTTGAAATTGAAACCCTAGTTATTTGAAAATCGAGATTGAATCCGAAACCGTTTGAAAAAAGGATTGAAATCTAACATGAAACCGAAAAGGGGAGAGAGAGACGTAGAGAGAGCTGCCTTGGTGGATCCATCTTCTTCTTCGTTCGTTCCTCTTCTTTGTTCTTTGTTCTTCGTTCTTCTCTCTTCCAACATTTGTCGTCTGAGTGATTTTGGAATTGGGGGTAAGAGATGAACCTAGCCCATTTAAACCGTATGTTATGTTTGACCCTTGAACCTGTCTTGGATCAACCCAGAATGCCCCTTTTAACCCGTGCGTGTGACTTTAAAATCTCATCCATTCTCTTTAATCCAACAGCCCAGGGTTGAGGTCCGGATTTAAGCTCTCATAAGGGACCCTTATTGGAAGGGTATTGTGTATATATATATATATATATATATACAATAAGGGCTCCCTTATATTCTACGGTGCGGGATTTTTTGTTCGAGATTGAATTTCGACAATCTAAACCGTTAGATGTTTTAAAGGTCTAACGCGAGGATTCGTCAAAAACAAATACCCGCAAGGGCTTGATCCGAGCCGTTTTCTATAAAATGTGTATATGTACATTTTTAATGAAAACCGCTTGGATCAAGCTCTTCCGGGTTATTATTTTTGAACGAATCCTCGTGTTGGACCTTAGAAATACGTTTTAAACACATCTATAAAATGCCTACTATATATATAAAATCTGACAGGAATCAACTAAATGAACTGATCAAACCCTTACTGATATTCAAATGAGTTGATTTTATACATGTAATCTTAAAAACATATTTTAAATAAATCGAATGGCTCCGATCATTCGCGTGGGGTTTACAAAAAAAAAATTGTGTCAGATGTTGTGTTATTCATTGTGTTAATATATATACGGCTCTGATCATTCGCGTGGGGTTCACAAAAAAAAAATTTGTGTCAAATGTTGTCTTATTCGTTGTGTTAACGGAACCGCCACCATATATATATATATATATATATATATATATATATATATATATATATATATATATATATATATATATATATATATATATATATATATATATATATATATATATATATTTATAAAGTGGGGACCAAACAATTTTTCCACTTTTAGAACTGAATTTTGACGATCCGAACCGTTAGATATGTTTAAAATATGTTTTTAAGGTCCACCACGAGGATTCGTCCAAAAAAATACTCGGAAGGGCTTCATTCGATCAGTTTTTGTTAAAAACGCTATATAACGGCTTAGATCGTCGAAATTTGGTCGGGAAGCATGAGGTTTTCACTTTGGTCCTCATATAAGGGTCCTTATTAGAAGTTGTACACAAAATGGCATGAAGAACTAATTCCCAATCCTACACCAATCATTCTGTTTAGGTACAACTATATTGAAAACTATACTCAATCCCAATCATGATCTCCTAAGGACTCCTTCACAGATCTCCTCTGTGAGAACCACCCATTTTTTGATCTTCCGAACCAAATTTCGACGATCCGAACTGCTCAATGTGTTTAAAACATGTTTTCTAAGGCCAACGCGAGGAATCGCCAAAAAAAAATACCCGAAAGGGCTTCATCCGAGCAGTTTTTCATAATAACCGTACATATAGAGTTTATCGAAAAATGTTTGAATGAAGCCCTTCCAAGTATTTATTTTTGGCGATTCCTCGCGGTGATCCTTAAAAACATGTTTTAAACACATTGAGCGGTTCGGATCGTCGCGATTCGACCTCGACCCACGAGGTCCTCACGGATTTTTAATGAGGGAGTCCTCATTAGATCATTCTCCCACTAAATCCAATCTCAAAAAGAAAAAAAAAAAACATAGAACAAGAACATGGATCTATGATAACAAAAAAACCACATGCAATGTATGTGCATAACTACTAGTAAAGATCAAAAAAAAGAAAAAAAGAATGCCAATAGAGAAAAGTGGAGTGCCAATATCAATTCCCATTCATATCTAAGGGTTGTAAAGACTTCCATAGCATTTTGCTATTAAACAAGAAAGAATGAAAAGACTTCCATACCAACAGTCCAATACTTCCGTTTGTTTCGGGCGGAAACCATTTTCTAGAAAACCTTTTCCATGGAAATCATTTTCTAGAAAATAAAATATTTTTTGGTGTTTGATTGTGAGATGAAAACATTTTCTAGAAAGCATTTTCTATCGTTTGGTTGACAAGGAAAACCAATAATGTGGTAAAATCACCACAAATTAGAGGCCTCAAATCAGGCAAAAATTAAAAGCACATCAAAACAGCCAAAGCTTCCCAAATGAAGTGACAAAAATCACGTAAAGTATCCAATTACAGCTATTTATAGCACAATTTTAGACAGAATACAAAAAATTTAAGCTTAAACTCACAAAATTGCAAAGTTCTCGCACAAGTAGCAAAGAATTGACGCTTAAAACCAAGCAAAAATGATTGTGACACAAACTTTGTGCCACAACCAACCACAACCCCACTCACATGGGGTGTGGGTCCCACATGGGCCCCATGTGCGGGCTCCACACCCCATGTGAGTGAGGTTGTGGTTGGTTGTGGCACAAAGTTTGTGTCCCTATCACTATTCAAAACCAAGAAACTAAGTTAACCTGATAAATCTGACGTGGCAGAGAGGGGTTTCTCCGGCTTATCAGCAGGAATGACGACGTGTGTACCGCCGAAGACAGGAAGCGTAATTTGGACAGGAAAATCAAGATTTTCGGACGAATTTGGTCCGGCGAACGGCGAAGAAAATATGGAGTCGAAGACAAAGTCGGAAACGTCAGCTTGGACGATGGCGGCACACGGCGGAGGATATGTGGAAGTGGTGTTGATTTGGGAGGCGGCGGCGGCAGCTTCAGAAGGAGATGGCGGAGGAGCCTCTGCCGGTGACAATGGTACTGGAGAGAGAGAGAGAGAGAGAGAGAGACGATTGGAGTAATAAGTGATTGTCTTTGTCGGGGTTAGTTCAGCTGATAGCGAATGGAAAATGTTTTCCGGGATTCTAATCTGGAAATCATTTTCCGGCCCAAAATGCTTCATTTTCCATTGACGTTAGAAAATGTTTTCCGTTGACTTTACTTTTCTGTCGTACCAAACACTGGAACATATTTTCCACAGAAAATATTTTCCTAGAAAACGTTTTCTGCCCAAAACAAACGGAGCCTTAAAGAGAAATTAATGCCATACCGTAAACAATGTCATTACTTTATCTCCAGAGCCCTTGAAATACAAAAATAGGCTCTTTCAAATGATAATTACTAACAAAAAATAAGATAAAGTAAAGACACCTAACGCAATTTTTTTTTTTTTTTTGATAAGTGCTTCACTTTTAAAAGGCCTTATCGGGAAAATTAGTCATAAATGCACTATATTTTGCCTTTTTTAAAGGGAAAGACAAGGTACTTTTGCAATTAAACATAAAGACATGGTTTTTATTATTCATTTAACAAAAGGACTAAACACACACTCTCTCTTTATTTTTGACATAAAAACCCTTTATGGATTCAAATACATCTAAAACTCTTCGTATCCGGTATCTTTTGAGGCTAACGATTATATGGGGCTGTAAAAGTCCTGTTTTCGTGTATTTCATTGTTGGAAAATTTAAATGGCTTATTCGTTATTGTTACTTTTCCTAAAAAATGGCAACATTACTAATTTCTGTTGGCACGAATTTCACAAATTTTGCTTCGTCATTCATACCGTCGAATCTGCATTGAAAAATGAGGTGAGTTAAAAATGAATGATCGTCATACCTTAAAAGCATGCCAAAATGACACCAAAATATACCAATGCAATAATATTACAGTTTTTTCTTAAGAAAAAAATATTGACAGCATAAAAAAAAATGTAAATTGCTTAGATCTATGGGTGTCAGTGACCAATGAACGAAATCATGCAATAATATTACAGTTTTTAAAAGGAACGAAATCATGCTCTTGAAATGATTATTCCAACTTTTGGTTTGCAATAATTTTTTTCTTTCTATAACGCGGGATATCAGGGTCAGTTTACGTGCACCTCAACTAATCTTGTGAAGTCGATTTTGATTACGAGGTTGATTTTGATTACGTGCACCTCAACTTTTGGTTTGCAATATTTTTTTTTAATTTTATTTCGAGGTCTCAGAAGTCGATTTTGATTACGAGTTTGATGCTTCTCACTTCTATGATTTCACTCGGCTTGAATCGTCTCTCGAGGCTCAGAATGCCAAGTGCTGGTTTGAATCAGCCCTAAGTTATCTGCCTTCCCATAAGCATTCACAAATGCGTTTGCGCACTTGAGAGAGACCAATAGGAAACATGATAATCAGGTTAATCTGTTAATGATTAACCAACAACTGTTATAACAAATGAAATTTATTTGACAAGTGAATGAGAAGTTAGTTGACACTGTTTTATTGTTTTTTTTTTTTTTAATTTTTGGTACGAAATTAGAACTTTTAAAAATTAGTGACATTTCACTAATTATTTTTTAGCTGAAAGTGGTCGGCCGGAGATGGGGTGGTGTTTGGTCAGGAGGCAGGAGTTGATTTTTTTGAATTTTCTGTACGAAATTAGAACTTTTAAAAATTAGTGACACTTTACCAATTTTTTTGGTCTCCGAAAGTGCTCGGCCAGAGGTGGGGTGGTGGTCGGCCGGAGATGGGGCGTTGATTTTTTTGAATTTTATGTTCGAAATTTGAATTTTTAAAAATTAGTGACACTTCACTAATTTTTTTGGTCGCCGAAACTGGTCGGCCAAAGGTGGGGTGGTGGTCGGCCGGAGGTGGGGTGTTGATTTTTTTGAATTTTATGTTCGAAACGTGAATTTTTAAAAATTAGTGACACTTCACTAATTTTTTGGGTCGCCGAAAGTGCTCGGCTAGAGGTGCGGTGGTGGTCTGCCGGAGGTGGAGTGGTGATTTTTTTGAATTTTATGTTCGAAATTTGAATTTTTAAAAATTAGTGACACGTCACTAATTTTTTTGGTCGCCGGAAGTGCTCGGCCAGAGGAGGGGTGGTGGTCGGCCGGAGGTGAAGTGGAGATTTTTTTGAATTTTATGTTCAAAATTTGAATTTTTAAAAATTAGTGACACGTTACTAATTTTTTTGGTCACCGGAAGTGGTCGACCAGAGGTGGGGTGGTGATTTTTTTTAATTTTATGTTCAAAATTTAATTTTTTAAAAATTAGTAACACTTCACTAATTTTTTTTTGTCTTTATGTTTGATTGCAAAAATTCCTTGTCCTTCCTTTTAAAAATGGCAAATGCTTTTTGTTTTTATGTTCGATTGCAAAAGTTCCTTGTCCTTCCCTTTAAAATTGTTAAATGTTTTGAATTTTTGGCTAAATGGCCCAATAATTATCCTCAAGCATCAAATAAAAATAGCCTACCTTTTATAATCAGAGGCGTTCAAAAACCAAAAAGTAAACCCAATTGTATCGTAGGATATAATTTGACAATATGATTGGAGAGGTTAAAATTGTTGTGAAAGGACTAGGGTATTCTTCTGACAAGTTTAGGGTTTTTTCCGCTTCCCGTGCATGAGTCTTTTGCTTGGCATTGGAAGGGAGTTTCGAAGTGCTTTTCTGTAAAACTTGGTACCAACCTAAATATTACAATCACAGCACCAGCTTTCGAACACAATAGTCGAAACTTCGAATTTTGGAAAAGTTGGTACCGAGCCGCAATACTTTCCGAATGTCGCATCGGTTTCCCTTGGAAAAACTGTAAGTATATTATGGTTACCTTTACAAACGTTCCATCATTTTGTAGATTGACACAATTGTTGAGAATGGGATAGAGTTTCTGAAAATTTGTGATTACATGTGCCTTTTCTAAACGTTCATATCCTCTGAATTCTACTTGCATTTTACAAAATGTACGAGAGACTCGTGTATGGATATCCCATCTTGCAACTTCTATGAGGTTTAATTTCAACGTTTAATTGATTTTATTAGTGGATCAAGCATGGGTTAGAACAATGCTCAATAACTGTTTGATAGAATGCAAGAATGAAATTTTAGTTAAGAAACATTTGTGATTATGTTTTAAACCGTGCTGGAATGGGAAATGCTTGAAATTTAGCTGCTGATGGTGTTAGTGTATCTTCTTTTCTGTTCTTCTCTCTCTCTCTCTCTCTCTGTTTTTTTTTTTTTTTTTACTGTTGCAATTGAACTTGGACTGCGAATTGTGCATTGGATCATAATTTACTCTGGATGGCGGTGTTCACACGATCTTCCTTTTTCACTGTTAATTATCTTATAGTAGTATTCAATGGTTATTTGATCTTTACATAGTTGATACGATTTATATGTTTTTTAACCTAAAAAGATAAAGGGTATTGGAGTCCTCGTTGATCAGGGACATCAATAGTTTGATCGAGGCTTATTTGTTAACTTTTTTAAGGGACTTGCGATGAGATTTATGGCATTGAGGGAATATTTGTACACCATTGGTTCTTCGTTTGTTTTGTTTGATTATTTGGTCTTTAATTTTGTCCTAGAATTCGTGAGATTCATTCATTGCCATATGTTTCCAAATGGTCCAATGTTGGTAAATAGATTTTGGATGGATTTAAGCAGCGCTCGTTTTGGATAGTCTGTGTGATGATGTAATGAGTCTAATGACGAACAAAATGGATAGGACGATTGTCTCTGACTTAAGTCGAGTTTGTCACTTGTGAAAAGAACACGGGATGGGGAGCCTATAGCGAGGAGGAAAAGCTTCACTGTGCATCCCTTGTAAAACGATGTCGTTGGGGGCAAGTCAGGTATTGGAATCACTTCACATTGTTGTGTGGGTTTGTTGAAAAGAACATTTGTTAAAAAAATTATCTTGACACCTATCGATATCTAATCAGTATAATTTTTTTAATAAATATTCTTTTCAAAAAACCCTACGATATCTGCGGGTTAGATCAAGAGAATACCGAGCACACAATTCTTTAACTTCTTTTCTTCAAGATTCTTTCAGATTTTAGGTCTGAATTCGAAATGAAAAATTGAATGAACATCAGTTACTTACAAATATTGGATTGGGCTACATTTTTCCAACATCACTCAAAGAATTGTTTTAACTTTGGTATGGATCGTTTATGTGAAATCCCGAAATGGCCCACGCACAATGATGTGAAGTCCTATACTTGACTTGCCGACGTTGCAACTTTTCCTCTTCGCTATAGGCTCCCCGCTTCCAAGAAGATGAAACTGTGAACAAATTATAGGACTCAAATACTTGACGAATAAGAATTTTTGAACCAAGGTTGAAATTTCACATGAGAGGACTCATAATTTCTTGACAAAACGTTAAAAACTCACCAAGTTTCTAGTGATATGTGTCCACAAGCACATAAATACAAACTTACCTAATTTTCATAGGAACATTTTATGCTCGTGGGAAGTAGTGGACATTTGCCTTATCCCGTTGAAGCATGCATGCATTGTCACAATTTCATGACATGTGTAGTAGACGAATCCACCGACGGTCTTGAGGGAGAAGACAAGAAAGGCTTCGGTGGGATTAACAAAGACTCCAGGCTCCCTTCTAACATCTCCACCACTCGACTCATTGATGGTCGGTGCGAAGGATCGGTTTGTATGCACCACAGGCCAACTATTATCATCTTCCTTGCACTTGCATTTGCCTCATTATCCCTAATGCCATGCAATCCGAGGTCTTCATCTAGCTCAAGACGCTTGTATACCCAATGTGGAAAGTATATTTCACTTGTATGATCAACATCGACACTTATATTCTTTCTTCCTCCAACCATTTCTAGAACCATCATTCCATAGCTGTACACATCAGACTTGTGCGACACACCACCAAAATTTCTAGAAAATACTTCTGGGGCAATATAGCCTGCTGTTCCTCTAGCACCCAACAACGATATGATACTCTCTTTCTGCGGGCACAGTTTAGCAAGGCCAAAATCAGAGATCTTTGGGCAAAAGTCCTCATCTAGAAGAATATTATGAGGCTTTATGTCAAAATGCAAAATTCGGGTGTTGCAACCACGGTGTAAGTACTCCAACCCTCGAGCAATACCAACCGCAATCCGGTACAGTGCTTCCCAACCCAACTTGCGACACATCGAGGAACCACCATCATGTATGAATTTGTCGAGAGATCCGTTAGGCATGAAATCATATATGAGCGCTCTATGGGAACCCTCAAAACAAAACCCACGAAGAGTTACAATATTTACATGAGAAGTTCTACTAATGGTTGCAACCTCGTTAATGAACTCATCTCCATTGCCTTTCGACCCTTTCAGAACCTTCACTGCCACGAGGGAGCCATTTTCTAACTCTCCTTTGAAGACAGTACCAAAGCCTCCCTGACCTAATTTGGTTCTGAAGGATTTGGTAATTTTCTTAATGTCGGAATAAGTGTGTTTTATTGGAGAAAGAGACCCACAAGTCCTCAGAAATGCCTCAATGTTTCGGTAGTTCTTTGTCTTAGTTTTCCAAAAGAATGTGGATTCACTTTGTGTGAGTTTCTTGAAGATAATGCAGAACAACAGAATTACCATAATCCCAGCACTAGAAACAGCTGAAAGACAATTCAAAGAAATTGTAAGAGATAGATTACGAGGGATTGTCCGTGCCTAAAGGCACAAAGCAACACGCTGTAAAGAAAGTTAAAATTTGTGTAATTTTTTCAAAAACATTGAAGAACTTTAGTATACAATTTCTTAAAAAAAAAAAAAAATCCCACTAATTTAAAGAAATAGGAGTAATTAAGTTATGTAAATTGGTGAAAATAAATTAAAAAACTTACGCACAAAAATGAAATTACACACTTTTTTAATCTGTTGTTAACGTAAGATATATAATGAATGAGCAAATAAAAAAGACAAGGACTAAAAGATAATCAACCCTCTTTAAATAAAACCAATTTAATAGGGAAACACTTGAAAGGCGATCGACTGAAAAGGAATGTAGGTTTCTAGTGTGAATGGAAAAATCGAAAGGCAATCAACTGAATGGGAAAGGAAATATAGTTAAGAGAATCAAAGGCTCAAAGCTTGGAAAACTAATTCATTAGTTTGGATTAGAAAACATTGTCTTAACTGAAATAGATGTCATACGTAAATAGGGAATAATTGGATGGCTAGGATCTTAATGTAAAGGCGATTAGACGGCTGTAGAAGTGCTCATGTAGTTTACTCATGCTAACAGCTATGGATCAAAGGTGTGTTACCTATTCCTAGAATCAATCCCAAGTGACTTCGCCCTGCAACCAATGTCAAGGAGAAAAGCATCAGCCAATCAAAATTCTGAATGCATGAGCTTAACTAAAGGGAAAACGACCGTCTCATTAAATGGTTATGCAGGAACCCAGTTGGAATTTTCGTTACTGAAAACCTAGAGATAACCAATTCATATGAAGCAGCATGATATAATTTTGAAGTGGTTTTTGATAGCATTAGTACAGAAATGTAAGTGGAAACCTAGAGAAGTATAATGGAAAGCGGAAAAGGAAATCTCCAAATCATTTGAATGAAAAAGTCAAGCTAATGAAGCACATGAACAATACATTTTCCGAGAATCAATGCCAATCTACTTTAGTTTGCAAGACGAGTTTAGAAAGAATGGTGGAAGAAAAGGAGTGCAATTTCAAGTTATTTTACTTTGCACATTCTGAATGAATAAGCCTTATCTAACCGGAAATGCTAGTACCTCTTGGTCCTCGTCTCCGCCTCCATAAAAGACCCTCTACAATAATTTTAAGAGTTCACTTAAATACAACACACCTCACAACACCTTAAAAAAAGATTTTAGATTCATATATTAATCGTAGTGCAAGTACCTCCTTTCTCGTCTAAGCATTGGAACTCTCGGGAGTCACCTAGACACCAGCCACCGTTAGCGTGACACTCTTTACATGCCTCTGACACATGATATTCAACAGAGAACTCAGAAGTCAATAATAAGAATGGATCACTCGGGTTTTGGCCGTCAGTTGATGGCACCACTGGTAGTTGAAAAAACTCACAGTTCAGCGGAAAACTCCCTGGAGTCGGAACTGTATTATTCGGATACAAATAGAAGAAAGCGGATCCATCGCAATCTGCGCCCTGAAAACGAATGTAATCATCAGAGATGTACTTATCAATCTGATCATCATGGTCAGGGCGGTCGCATTTGATGGAGGTGCGACTGGGGGAGATAGTGTAGGGAATATGATCATTATTTGGAGGATGGAAGTAACTGAAAAAATCGCAACTCTTTTTATGGATAAGGCTTTTTAGCGTTGGGTCACTAATCTTTAGGGCATAGCCATCGATGCTGCTAACTTGAATAGATTTTCCCTTCTCGCCCAATGTGACTTTTGGATCTGGTTCTCGACAACTTAATTTGCACACCCCACAGGTGGGAAATGTGTCGTCTGTAAAAGGGTATTTGATCGAACGGAGACGTCCGCAGTTGAAGGAGGGTGGACAAGAAGAACCAGAAGAGAGAAGCAGATGAAAGACAAGAAAGAAAGAGAGTAAAAAGGAGGGAAAACCCATTTTTAATTCCCAATTTAGCACGACAAGAACAGACGCCATAGTTTTAACAGGCACGAAAGTCCCTCATCCTTTATTATTTTAGGGAGGGAGGGGGCAAAATTCTGTAAAAATCAACGATAACTTGTTTTGAATTTCGGGTTGACACGGCAGTTTACTTGGAATTGCTATTATAGGAGGAGGACTTGCGGAAGTCGTCGGGAAAGAGAGGGCTGATATCTACTTGTACATTGGAATGAACGGTAGGGAAAAAGACTCCATTAATTGAGAGAGGGGGTTTCCTACTTGCCTTCCTCATTGGCCCACCACCAAAATAACGATATTGATACATTGAATCTTCTCTCTCTCTGTCTCTGAATCTATCAATTTGTGAAAAAACAACAGGGGATTACGCTGGAAGCTTCTCCATCGTTCGTGGACGGATCGTTTAACTTTGTTATAATTCTCTTGAACTATGAGCCAGCCCGCCTTTGCTAGTTGTTTTTTTTTTTTTTTTTTGTGAATGTTTTGCTGGGTGTTTGCTTCATGATTTCAGTGAGAGGGGGTTTCCTACTTGCCTTCCTCGTTCGCCCACCACCACTGTAACGACCTTGACCCATTGAGTCACAATATCTACATGAGAAGTTCTACTAATGGTTACAACCCCGTTAATGAACTCACCTCCATTGCCTTTCAACCCTTTCCGAACCTTCACTGCCACGAGGGAGCCATTTGCTAACTCTCCTTTGAAGACGGTACCAAAGCCTCCCTGACCTAATTTGGTTCTGAAGGATTTGGTAATTTTCTTAATGTCAGAATAAGTGTATTGTATTGGAGAAAGAGACCCACAAGTCCTCAGATACGGTTTGATGTTTCAGTAGTTCTCCGTCTTAGTTTTCCAAAAGAATGTGGATTTACTTTGTGAGTGTTTCTTGAAGATAATGCAGAACAACAGAATTATCATTATTCCAGCAGTAGGAATAGTTGAAGCACAATTCCAAAGAAATTGTAAGAGATGGATTACGAGGGATTGCCCGTGCCTAAAGGCACAATGTAGCACACCATAAAGAAAGTTAAAATTTGTGTAATTTTTTGATGAACATTGAAGAACTTCAGTGTACCATTTCTAAAAAAAAAAATTGCAATAATTTAAATGAATAATTGAGTTATTTAATTTGGTGCAAATTAATTTAAAAAGTTATGCACAAAAATAAAATTACACACTTTTTAAATTTGTTGCTAACGTAGGATATACAATGAATGAGAAATAAAAAAGGCGAGGATTAAAAGATAATCAACCCTTGAAAGGCAATCAATGAAACCAATTTAATAGGGGAACGCTTGAAAGGCAATCAATTGTAAAGGAATGTAGGAAATATAGTTAGGAAATCAAAGCTTGGAAGACTAATTCATTAGTTTGGATAAGAAAACATTGTCTTAACCGAAATTGATGTCATCCGTAAATAGGGAATCATTAGACGGCTAGGATCTTAACATAAAGGCATTTAGACGGCTGTAGAAGTGCTCATGCAATTTACTCATGCTAACAGCTACAGATGAAAGGTGTATTACCTATTCCTAGAATCAATCGCAAGGGAATTCGCCCTGTAACCACTGTCAAGGAGAAAAGCATCAGTTTAATCAAAGTTGTTTACTCTGCAAAATTCTGAATGCACGAGCTTAACTAAAGGGAAACGACCGTCTCATTAAATGGTTATGCAAACATTAATGCCTAGTGGGATTGTAAAAACAAAAACAGTTTATTCAAACCTCAGAAATTCTTTTACATGTTTCTCACATACATTGAGACTATCCAGGACCCCGTTAGAATTTTTGTTAATGAAAACCCAGAGAAAACCAATTCATATGAAGCTGCTCGCTATAAATTGAAGTAGTTTTTGATGGTATTAGTACAGAAATATCAGTCCCTCTTTCCTTTGACACATGATATTCAACAGAGAAATCAGAAGTCAATAGTGAGAATGGATCACTCAGATTTCGGCCCTCAACTGATAACACCACTGGTAGTTGAAAAAACTCACAATTCCACGGATAACTCCCTGGAGTCGGAACTGTATTATTCGGATACAAATAGTAGACAGTGTATCCTGGGCAATCTTCGCCTCTATAACGAGTGTAGTTACTACTGAAGAGCTTATCTGTCTGATCCTCAATTTCAGGGCTGTTGGTGTTGCATTTGAAGAAGGTGAGATTGGTGCTGTAAATGACCAAATTAACCTCTATCTCTTTTGGTTAACTTTCACCCAAAAGAAAGCCATACACGATGACCCATCAATGCTGTTGAGTACTTTGAACATTTTTTTTGTACTTTACAATTCTCTTTGAATCAAAAGATAAAGTGTTTACGCGAATAATGTTTTTAGTTTTTTTGTTCTAAATTAAATTACTAATAGAGATTTTAATATGATATAAAACAACATAAAAGATATATACTCGTACATTAGTATTTAGATTGTTGTTTTGTTGAGTTGCTTTTCAATATCATTTGAATTAAAAAATAAAGTATTTTCGCGCATAATTCCTTATTTTCTTTGTCACCAAATTAAATTACTAATAGAGATCTTTAATTCAATGCAATTTTTTTTTTAAAATTGTGGTCCAAAAATGCACATTTTTTTAGGTCTTTGCATTTTACACCACTAGTCACTAGTGTTGTAAAGATCTTAAAAAAAAAAAAAGTAAACATCTAAAAAAAAACCTAATAATTTATAAATTAGTTATTACAAAATAATTTTTATCATAAAACAATTAACATAAAAAATTAATTACAATTAAATCTTTTAGCTTAATTAATAATTGAATTTTCATAAAAAATTAATTACAATTAAATCTTATAGCTTAATTATTGGATTTATCTAATTAAAAAAATACATAACTAATATGGATATACACAAAGACAAATAAGTATTTTGACAACTTTTTACATCATCCACCCAAACTTAATACTTATTCTTACAAAATCATTCAAACCAAGTACTAATTTATCCACTCTTCATAAATATCACATCATTGCTGCCGACCCATCATAGCTAATACCCCATACTATCTTATCCCCCTCCAAATATAATACCCCCAAAACTAATTCGGTATCCAATCGACTTGTAAGTTCACCCGAGATCTCATAAGAGTAAAAAATCAAATAAGCCTATTAAGTTGCATGGCAGACCAAGGCCTTGGTGTTTTACTCCATCTGTTGCAAATTACTAGTCCCTTTTCACTATTTCAGACCACTTAAAAAATAATACATTTTATATCCAATATGGATCTTGTTTGATAGATCTTAATTAATTTATTAAACAAAATTTTTTAAATTATAAAAAATATACACAATTATTTGAACGACACAACTGCCAAAAAGATATGGCAATACAATTTTAATTTTTAACCTTATACTATTCAAGAGCCCAGAAATAAAGTAAAATTGTCTTTTACAATTAAAAGGCCCAAAAAAGAGGTTTACGTACTGTGACTTGGACGTACAGTACACTGTGAGGTTTACTGACTAAAGTCAATATGTCAAATCAAGACTACTTTATGGTTTTTGTCGGACCACCAATTGGGTGGTTACTAGCACAATCCTTACAAAAATCATGGAACTTGTTTGTTGACAAGTCAGTTAACTTGGAAACGCTGTTATAGGAGGCAGAGGACTTACTAAAGTCCTCGGGAAAAAGAGGGCTAATTCGTCTTCTACATTAGAATTGGAATGCTCGGTAGAGGAAAAAGACTCCATCGTAGAGGGGGTTTCCTAGTTGCCTTCCTCATTGGCCCACCACCACTGTAACGACCTTGACCCATTGCCAATTGAATGGGACGTTGTCTTGGTCTTCCATGTGATTAATTGCACATGTCGTGTACTCTGGGGCAAAAGAGAAAAAATCCTGAGAGCCAGCCAAAGGTGATATTTTTAAGGAACTAGAATTTCACGTTGCTTGGGAGTGGAATAAGTGATTATTTAATATATACTGGAACCTCGATCTCCACTCATTGCCAATTGATTTTGAGATGGATATAAAGTTTTCACAGAGACCCGTGGTCCGAACGGGGTTTCTATAAGAGAGCGTAGTAGAGATGTGTGAGAATTGAGCGTTTTAGTTTGAATGGTGTGTATATTAAATATTCTTCTTTTCCACCGTGGACGTAGCTAGGCAAACTGCCGAACCAAATATATCTTGCCTCCTGCGTCTTTTTGTGTTGTGTGATTGTTTCGTCTTTCTTTCTTGTTTGTGTCGATCCGGTAGTCTTGTTTTTGGCATAACAATTTGCTTGGTTCTTCAATTAAACTGCTATTTCTCGATTTCTTAAGCTAAAGCTTTCCCAAATGCAGAGCAACTTCCTTTGAATTGACTGTTTTTTTTTTTTCATGGTTTCAGTAAGAAGTAGAATAACTGGAAGAAAAAGGTTGGCATTGATTCTTGGAACAGGTACTATGACCATGAACAATGTTTGTTAACTTGATTAAACTTACCAGTATGATGCACCTATTGAAGAAGCTCTCTTGTTTATGACTCTGATCACTTACTACCTACTTGTCTTCCCACTTTAAGGGGGGGGGGGGGGGGGGGGGGGGGAGGAAATGAAGGATTCAATCCATTGCCAACGGAGAATGCTAAGTACCCAGAATGGGAAATGTTTTAATTGTCGACAATTCATGCCCCTTTTTTTCCACTGGGATCCAAGGGGATTCGGCTGTCCCGTTGGAAGATGTCCAAGCTCAAATTAATCGGTGTTGTTTAAAATTGTTAGACAGGAAAACTACAATTATGATAATCACTTTAACAATGATTATCTTTTAGAACTGGGACCTTGTACATATATATACATAATGTGTGTGTGTAGCAAATGTGGCAGACTAACTTCTTTTGATATTTAAGAACTTTTTCTCCACCTCTTAGAGCATCTCCAGCCCATATTATTATCATTATTATTTTACTTAAACTCAAAATTCAAGTGAAACTCTCCTAAAACCAACTCCACCAATTGATTAAAAAATTATACCAAATTGAGATTTTACTCAATCATGGGAGACTTAAACTTTTATTCACATTTTACAAGACAATTTTTTTCCTCCCAAACTTACAACCATACTCAATTTTTTTTCCTCCCAAACTTCATGAATTTGCTCATTGAAGTGTTTCATAGCAAATGAAAAATTTAATCACATTTTGGTAAAAATATCAGTAAAGGCTCGAGATAGCTCTTAGAATAGTGACCACTAATTAGAGTAGTAAATGAGGATTTTAATTTTGTTGTGTCCATGGAAAGACTTTGCATATAGACTCCTAAAGTTGACTTTTCCAAAGAGACTTTTTTTTTTTTTGAACGGCTTTTGCAAAGAGACTTCACATCTCATCTTTGGAACATATTGGAATATAACCAATCACCTTTGGCTCTTTTTTAGTGTATTTTTGTTAATCTCATAACACCTTTTTTTTTTTTTTTGTGTGTGTCTCATCTCCCCATCTATAAAAGACCCTCTACAGTAATTCTACGAGTGCAGGAAAAATACAAGATAGGAGAACCTCACAACAAGATTTAAAATTTATATGGGTCATGCTAACGGCTGCCATAGTGCACCCGTTACGGGTACAAAAAGTACACTTTTGTGGGTCCCACTTGTATAAAAAAGTACACTTTAAAAGTACACTTGTACGTTGAAGTACACTTAAAGATGTACTTTAAAGTACAAGTGTACTTTTAAATTGTACTTTTTTATACTCTTAATGGGTGCACTATGGCACCCGTTAGCATTTCCCAATTTATATACTAATTGAAATCCCAGTACCTCCTGTCTCGTTTAAGCATTCGAACTCTCGGGCATCATGTGGACACTGGCCACCGTTATTGTGACACATGACATTCCTTTGACACATGATATTCAATACAGAAATCAGATGTCAATAATGAGAATGGATCACTAGGATTTGGGTCCTTAACTGATGGCACTATCGGCGGTTGGAAAAATGCATAGTTTTCCGGAATACTGCCCGGAGGCGGAACTGTATTAGTCAGATACGAAAAGTAGACAGTGTGCCCTTTGAACCTCCGCCTGTATAGTTGTTGTAATTATCAAAGAAGTGCTTATCCGTCTGATCCTCAATTCCAGGGCTGCTGGTGACGCACTTGAAGAGGGGTTTCCCACTAGCTTTCCTCTTTGACCCACCACCACTATAACGCCCCGTTTGGATGCCGGAGATGATTTGGGTGGATTTGTAATGAGGGTGGATTTGAAGGTGGATTTATAACGAGGGTGGATTTGATAATGAGGGTGGCCCCACCTCATAAGAAGGGTGGATTTGTTAGTAAGGTGTTTGGATGATATTTTGAGAAGATGGATTTGGAAGGTCGATATGAGGGCAAAAGACCGAATTACCCCCAATTTATTAATTTAATAAATAAAATTGATTAATTTCATTATAATTGTAATAAATACATCATAATTACAGTAAATACACAATAAATACATAAATAAACGTAAAATATATATTAGATGTTAAAAAAAATAAAGAGTTAAAATAAAATGGTATTATTATTATTATTTTTGGTGAAAATTCACATATTGTTATATTTTTTGGTCATTAGGTGCCTTCACTGCAATCATCAGGGGGTTCTAGTGTGATTTAAATAAAAAGGAAAGGAGGTTCTACTGTGATTTAACTAAAAAGAAAAGACAGGATGGAAAACACCATCACGTTCATCTTCTTCTTCTTCCCTGGCCGGTTTCCGCCATTGTTGGCCATTTCCATCGTCTTCCCCGTTCATCTTGTAGCTGGAAAACACAATTTCCTCCATTTTTGGTCATTCCAGAACTCAAACATCACAAATAAGCGTACAAAAACCCTCCAAATCACCTGGATTTGGAGGGGTAAAACAGGAACGAAAATGGCGAAATCCACCCGGATTTGCTAACGACGGGGTTGAGCCTATCGTTAGCTAATGAGGCTTCTCCCTGATTTGTAGTCCCAACAGTATTCTAATCAGGGCGGAAATGAATCGGTGGAGTTGCTGCCAAACGCCGGAGTAAGGTGGGCCCGGGATTACATATCCGGCCTAGTCCGGCATCCAAACAGGGTGTAACGATCTTGACCCATTGACTCTCTCTCTCTATAACGACTTGGGAAGTCTTGGTCTTCCATCTGATGGCACATAGTGTAGTCCGGGACAAAAGAAAAAATCCAGAGAAACAGCCAAAGGTGGAGGTCACTCACTTGACAAATTAGTTCACATTTCACACCATTGAAGACATGCCTAGCGCTGCACTCTCTCAAAAAAATTGGGTTTCGTTGCAGCAGCCGATTGTCATATTACCGGTCCTAGCCACTTGGCGGTAATCGATCAATGAGCATTAAAATGATTTTTTCACGTTGTTTCCTAACTGCCGTTCTCAAATTTTTTGGGAAGTAATGCAAGCAAAGAAAAAAATTGACATTATATATCAAATTTGACATATGAGAGGAGATGTCAGATGATATAGATAATCTGACACTTTGGCTGGGGTTGATTAAAGTGCCAATTCATCCACTTGACATGCCACGGCAATTTTTACATCCTTAGTTGGAGATGGCAACGGGCACTGGAGTACTTGGTCTTAGATAGTCGAAAAATTACCTCGAATTTGAGCTTAAAAAAAATGCCATGGGCGATTTATTTAACGGGAAGAAATTTTTTATTTTTTTACAGTGTCTTTATGTTGACTTCTGTGGCTCGACTCGGATTTGATTTTGTACTTCAAAGTTTCGTTTTTTATGTTTCTGTTAAGAGGGTAAATACGATCAGCCCTTGCTTCACCGGAGAGCTTCATAACCGCATAAGCAAGGCCGAAAGGCCTAGCCTAGGACCAAGTTTTGGTTGCATAAGCAAGGCAAGGCTCTATGAGCTAGCTAGCACCAAGTTTAGAGTGTATTTTGAAATTTTCCTCAAATTTTGATTAAAAAAAAAAAAGGATAAAGGTAGGAGATTCTGTGAGTGGAGGATAAAATGTTTTTTATGTGTCAAAAGAAGTTGCTTTGCGACATTATACAAGGTGCCTATTCTAAAAGACATACTATAATTTGTTGCTAAAGTGAATATCATAATTTTTTATAGCCTACCTATGCACATCAATTTGTTGCTAAAGTGAATATGGTTTCTTCTAGTGCCAACACCTTCAGCATGAAAAAGATTTGGTATTCTTCTGATAATTTTGGTATTTTTTCCCGCTGTCAATGAGTCTTTCGCTTGGCATTGGAAGGGAGGTTCAAATTGTTCTCCCGGAAAATTGGTAGCAAGATATATGGAAGCCTAAAGCCTCTGCGATACCAACATGAATATTTCTGGAGCGCGGAAAGTAATCAGTTTGTTGGATTTCTTATGTTTAAATTTTTTCTATTTTTTCCTTTTCCTTCTCCATTTTGCTATATTTAGGTGTTAATTTTTGGGTTTAATCATTTCTAAATGATATTGCAAAAGCAGCACCGGTTTCCGGACACAGCATTCAAAGCTTCAAATTTTGGAAAAATTGGTACCCAGCCGCAATACTTTCCGAATGCCTCCTCACTGGTTTCCCCGGCAAAATAAAAGACAATTACTCAATCAATCAACAAACAATGAGCTTGGGGCAATATCTTTCTTTCATCAAGTAACCTGTTTAAGCTTGGCATGAGATCCACCTGATTTTTTTTTTTTTAAAAAAAAGCATATCTGGGAAAATGTGTTCTTGATACGGTCTAAGGCTACAAATATAATGCATTTCAGTGCACTTTTTACATTTTTCGTTACAATTATACCTATTTTTATACATTTTTCACACATTTTAACACACTTTTTAAACCTTAACATAAGCTCACTAGGCCTGTTTTAGCAATTACCCATATAACAATTGTGCATCTGATATGACACTACTGACATTAGGACATCTCTAGTGCACTATCTAAAAGAGTTTTCTAAAGTGCCCTAACTAGTTAGCTAAGAAAAACTCAAAAAATGGTCTCTGGTGCACAAAAATTGACTCCCTAAAATCCTAGGTGGCACTCCTCAGTACCTAAAGTGCCCTAAGTGACTACCTAAATTTGGAGAGAGACTTAAGGAAAGAGAAAGAGGAGAGGGATAGAGAGAGAGAAGGGAAGGAGGAGAGAGAAAGAGGAGAGTGAATAACTTTAAGGAGAGAGAGAGGAGAGAGAAAGAAAAGACTTAAAGTTAATGAACATTTTTAGGGAGCCCGATTAAAGTGCATTTCTCCTTAGTTAGCTAACTAAGTTTTTAACACACAAAATAGGTCCCACATGTGTTTATTTGTATACTGTAGGAGGGGTTCTTTGTTCAAGTCAA
>CM037160.1:15126410-15137118 GCA_020921065.1 Vaccinium darrowii | reverse complement strand
AGGGACAATTGCACTGGCAATTAAGATCAATCAACAAACAATGAGCTTGGGGAATATCTTTAAAAAAAACCGCCCCAAGGTGTTCATTTACGGTAGGCAATTTTTTACTGTGTTCCGAGTTCTTTTGCCTGACTTGGATTTGGTTTTGTACTTCAAAGTTTTGTCGATTTTGGAAATTTGCTTCCACGGGCTGGGCGTATATTCAAGACATAGTGTTTTGGGAAGTTCTGATTCCTATTGCGAGCCTGGAACTGTCGTGGCTTATATGGCTTTTTCTATTGATGTATGAATAGCCCAAAAACCTTCATCTTGAAAAAGGATTAGAACTGTTCCTAGGAAGTTTCCCGATTAACTCTTTGAATTCTATGAGATTTTTTCCGGTGAATAACAATGTTGAGAATTGAAGAGAGTCTTGATGTAAAATATGTTACTGCAACAATGCACGCGCGCGCTCGTGCAGAGAGAGAGAGGTGTATATGGAATAAAATGAATTTTAAATACCATTTCCAGTTACTGCAGAAGGTACAGAATTTGATAGACGAACTTTTCTAAGATTCGTGGAAACTATGTACAGATATTGTTATTGTCCAAACAAAGTTTGACTTTTCCGAACTCGTTAAGGTACTGTTTTTTTGGGTAAATATTAAGGTACTGTTGATCGCGAGGAAAATGCTTTTCAAAACATGGTGAACAATGGAGCATAGGTACCAGGACGCGTATGGGTACGGTACGGCTACAGATACGCGATACGGCAAAAACCTAAAAACGTAAGGTACGGGTACAATTGGGTACGTCAGTGTAGTTCATTTATTTATTTTTTTTTATTTTACCATGTTCCATTACATAAACCAAATAATAAACCCATTTTGCCAACAAAAAGCAGTATAAATAAAGTTAAGAAACTAAGAGTTCATACATCAAGTTCAACGAGCCTAGAATCCTAGATCAGAGCAATGCAATATCATTTTAGAGTTTTAGTACAAACCAACAACGTATAAAGCAAGCTCCAAGACAAAAAGAAAGAAAGAAAGAAAGAAAATAAGACTAAGAAAGAAAATAAGACTAAGAACTAAGAATCTTCAACTTTATTGATTCATATCTAAATAACACAGCTTCCATCTCTGACTCATCAAGTGAAAGATCAGCGATTTCAAGAATACAGCACCCCCCATTGAATCAAATGCATCTCCGGCAATGTCCAACAACCTAGTCTCTCCTTGGGTATAATGTGGTGTCCTACTTGAGTCGCGGTCTTCAATTTATGACTTTATCGCATTAAGTATTGCATATTAAGGCTAGCTGTTTGAGGTTTTTTTCCACGTGAAACCCCTAAACTTTCTAAATCTTTACGAATAGGCCCAAAAGTACCCAAAAAGTACCCATTTCCGTACCCAAAAACTCAAAAGTACCCCGTACATTTTCAGAGTACCCGGTACGGTATGGGTACGAATACGTTGGAGCTTCAGAAGTACACATGCTTCATAGTGGTGAACTATTTGAAGCAAGTTAATGTCTAAAGTGAAAATTATTACTTGAGAAAGAGGGGTGTAATTGAGACCTTTAATCTCCTTCGATGGTTGTATCCCAATCAAAATGCTTTGTCGTGAATCAAACAAATTGACCAACAATCTAGCTCTCTTGTCTTTCTACTAACCCCTAAAGTTCAATTTGACTCTACTTTCGCACAGTAGTAGGTCTTGACCTGAGTCAAGTTCAACACTTGTGCAAAGAACATGAAAATGCAAACAAATTATGGGCCTCAAATGCATGCCAAATAAGAACATACAAACTATGAGTTTAACTTTCACATTAGAAGCCTCATCGTTTCTTGTTCGGGCATTACAAACTTACCATGCTTAAGAGATACAAACTTACCGAATTTGTTGTGCGTTTTGAGATTACGGAAGTGCACATTTCGCTTTTTTCGAGTAGAAGGATGTTTGCATCATCACAATGTCATGACATGTGTAGTGGATGAATCCATCGGTGCTCTAGAGGGAGAGGACAAAAAGGGCTTAGGAGGGATTTGCAAAGGTTCCGCGCTCCCTTCTAACATCTCCACCACCCTACTCATTGATGGTCGGTGTGAAGGATCAGTTTGTATGCACCACAGGCCAACTATAATCATCTTCCTTGCGCTTACAAGCGACTCAGCATCCATAATGCCATGCAATCCAAGTTCCTCATCTAGCTCAAGACACTTGTATACCCAATGTGGAAAGTATATTTCACTAGTACGATAGCTATACACATCAGACTTGTGTGAAACCCCACCAAAATTTCTGCTAAATACTTCTGGGGCAATGTAGCATGTTGTTCCTCTCGCGCCTGCCAATGATATGATACTATCTTTCTGTGGGCACAGTTTAGCAAGGCCAAAATCAGAGATTTTTGGGCAAAAGTTCTCATTTAAAAGAATATTATGAGGCTTTATGTCAAAATGCAAAATTCGTGTGTTGCAACCACGATGTAAATACTCCAACCCTCGGGCAATACCAACCGCAATTTGATACAATGCTTCCCAACCCAGCTGGCGATATGTCAAGGAACCACCATCATGTATGAATTTGTCAAGAGATCCATTAGGCATGAACTCATATATGAGAGCTCTATTGCAACCCTCAAAACAAAATCCAAGAAGAGTCACAATATTTACATGAGAAGTTCTACTAATGGTTGCAACCTCATTAATGAACTCATCTCCATTGCCTTTCAACCCTTTCAAAACCTTCACTGCAACGAGGCAGCCATTTTGTAACTCTCCTTTGAAGACACTACCAAAGCCTCCTTGACCGAGTTTAGTTTTGAATGAGTTGGTAATTTTCTTAATGTCGGAATAAGAGTATCTTTTTAGAGAAAGGGACCCACAGTTCTTTAGAAATGCTTCAATGTTTAGATAGTTCTCAGTCTTCTTTTTCCAAAAGAATTTGGAGTCACTTTGTGCGAGTTTCTTGGAGATGATGCAGAATGACAAAATTACAATAATCCCAACGCTAGAAACAGCTGAAGCACAATTCCAAAGAAATGGTAAGACATGGATAATAGTTCTAGGATATATTCCAGTAACTTGGAAAGCTAAATATTAAGGGGACGAGGAAAAAGAAATCTTGCTAGCTATCGTATGATTGAATATATTACGGTAATGAAGCACATGAACGATACCTGTTCCGAGAATCAATGCCAAACTCCTTCCTGCAAAATTCTCAAAAGAGAAAAAAACATTGGTTGGACGACTTTACAAAGAACGGTGGAAGAAAGTAATGCGATTTAAAGTTATTTGCTAGGATATTTTAAAATATACAAAAATTAAATATCCATACAATTGTTGGTAATGGGAACAAGATGACTACATTTGCAAGGGTCACATTCTAAACACGATGTCAAATCCTTTGTTCAACTTGTACCAGAACAAGGCTTGTCTACCCTTGACCAATTCACCCAGCAAAACATGAAAATGGAAGAGTCCATTGCAGTTTCTGCAATAATGGACAAACTTTCTTCGACATGGAAAGACTACAAAAAGAGTCTTAAACATAAGAAGGAGGATTTGTCCGTGGAAGAGTGGGGAAACCATCTCCGCATTGAGGATGAATTCCGGGCGAGAGATAATACTGAAGAGCATGACTCTCAATCCTCCAAGGTCCATGTAGTGGAGGAAGGACAGAGTTCGAGACAAGCCTCCAATTTGGAAATGGCAGCGGTAATCGTAAGAGGGGCAAGGACTCAAGCAAAAATCAAAGCCAAAAAACAAATTGGAAACCCTTCAAGAAAAAGAAGGGTTCATGCTTCCATTGTGGAAAATCAAGGCATTTCAAAAAAAGAGTGTCGTGCATGGCTGAACAAACATAAAGGGACTCATTTTCCTACATATTATGAGTCTGTTGGCATTATACATGAGACCTCCGTTTCATACACACCACAACAAAACGGTATTGCTAAAAGAGAGAAAAAAACCTTGGTGGAAATAGCGAATGCCATGCTTTTTAATTTTGGACTTAGTAATGGTTTTTGGGGTGAGGCTTTATTGACAACATGTTGTATTTTGAATTGTATTCCACATAAGAAATCCAAGATCACTGTATGAACTATGGGAAAACAGGAAACCTAACTTAAGTCATTTTAAAGCTTGGGGCTGTCGTGCTATAGTCAGATCACCTAAACATAAGATTAAGAAGTCAGGACAAAACGCTATTGAATGCATTTTTATAGGGTATGTAGCACATAATAAGGGCTATCGTTTACTCAGTTGGGGTTAATAGCGTTATTGAATCTAGAAATACTGAATATTATGAAACCAGATTCACATCTATACCCAAGATTAACAATGTCAGTCCTCAAGTAGAATCACACTCAGAACCTGTAGTTGATGAACCTAGTGAAATCAGGAGGAGTAAGAGGAGGACCGAAAGATCTTTTGGTCCAGATTTTAGTATTTATGTGGTAGACGGTACAAGAGACACATACTCTAAACAAACTATGATCACACCTTCGATAGAATCAGATCCTCTCACGTTTGATGAGACAATGAAGTCTCAAGATGCTGCTTTTTGGGAAGATGCAATTAATGACAAAATGGACTCGATAATGGGCAATAAAACCTGGAGATTAGTTGACCTACCACCTGGTTGTACACCTATTGGTTTAGATTATTTTGATATTTATGCTCCTGTTGCTAGGATTGCTATTATTTGTTTACTTATTGCTTTGCCTTCTTTTATAAACTGGAAATTCACCAAATGGACGTTAAAACTTCATTTTTAAATGGTGAATTAGACGAAGAAGTATACATGGAACAACCTAAGGGTTTTATTATGCCTGGACAAGAACATAAAACTTGTAAGTTAATAGAGTCTCTATATGGTCTCAAACAGTCACCTAAACAATGGCATGAGAAATTTGATAGAGTCATTGTGTCTGATGGTTTTAGAATTCATGAATCTGATAAATGTGTCTACAACAAATTTCATAATGGTAGAGGAGTTGTTATTTGTTTATACGTAGATGACATGTTGATCTTTGGTACTGATGTGGATAACATTAGAAATGTTAAGATATACCTGTCATCTAAACTTTGATATGAAAAACATGGGTGTTGCTGATGCTATATTAGGTATTCGAATAGACAGAAATAGTGATGGTATTACACTTTCACAATCACACTACATTGAGAAGATACTCGAGAAATTTGATGTGTTTGATTGTAAACCTATGACTACACCTTTTAATTCAATGTGAAGTTATATCCTAATACTGGTAGAGTTGTTGATCAATTGAG
Organism: Vaccinium darrowii; assembly: GCA_020921065.1. Classification (NCBI taxonomy): domain Eukaryota; kingdom Viridiplantae; phylum Streptophyta; class Magnoliopsida; order Ericales; family Ericaceae; genus Vaccinium; species Vaccinium darrowii. Next base: position 15,131,843 of record CM037160.1, on the reverse strand, counting down.
ATATGCCATGGTAATTGGTTGTTTGATGTATGCTATGACATGCACACAACCTGACATTGCTTTCACAATGGGAAAACCTAGTAGATATACAAGTAATCCTGGCATGATCCATTGGAATGTTGTTACAATGGTGTTGAAATATTTTAGTTACACCTTGAATTATGGAATATGTTATAGCAGATATCCTACAATCTTAGAGGGATACACAGGCACAAGTTGGATATCAGATTGGGATGGTCACATGTCGACTAGTGGGTGGATTTTCGCTCTCGGAGGAGCTATCTCCCGGGGTTCGAAGAAGAAAAGCTTGATCACAGACTCCACCATGGTGGCTGAGTTTGTAGTTATAGCTTCGTGTAGCAAAGAGATTGAATGGTTGAGGAATTTGATATTGGAAATTCCTATCTGGCCTAAACCAGTGCCACCTATATCTTTGCATTGTGATACTGAGGCTACACTGTCACGAGCTTATAGCCACATAAATAATGGGACGTCTAGGCACATTGGCCTAAGACATAGTGTTGTGACACATACACTCACGGATGATGTAATAACCATAAATTTTGTGAGATCTATCCAGAATTTGGTAGATCCACTAACCAAAGGATTTGCAAGGGATTTGGTGTTTAAAACATTAATGATTATGGAACTTAAGCCCACATGATTAATCACCAATGATGGAAACTCGTCTCAACACTTGAAACATCGAGTCTTGAGTTCAATGAGGCATAGTACATCATATGCAGTGGTTGCAAGCACTATAATATATACATGTTGTCGCAAAAGAAAAAGTGCTTGGTACTAGTAATGTGTAAGGTTGAGCATTAAGCTCTTAATAGACTTATAACAAGGTTAGTTGGAGTGTTTTAGTTACTAGGAAACTTTTGATAATTCTACCTATATGAATGTGGGTGTGGTGCCGCTCTCTATGCGACTTGGGCAGTCTCTAAAGCACTCAAGAAACAGAATATAGACCCAAGGACAATCCATGGGTCAACTTGTGTGAATCACCTAAAGAGAAGAAAACTAATGTGTTTGATATGTCCGGCTGTCCACATAAGATAGGTAGTTCAAAACTTGTCTACTATGCCATCCTGTTTGGCTTTGATATGTTAGCACTAAGTGAAGGTTCAAGTCTGAAAGACACCTTCGTGTATGCATTAGTTTTCCTAGTCTAGTCAAGAAGTTTTTCAGTTTTCCAAAAATGGTGGGGGAAGGTTGGGATATTTTCAAATATACAAAAAAATATATAAATATCCATACAGTTTTTGGTTGTTTTTTAATATATTTTATGAAGCCTTGAGTTGCCTTGTTATTTCAATCGGACACACGTAATACGTTTTGGTTTTGATCGTGTGGTAGAGATCATAACTGATTAATGGAGGGATGAATAGATTGATAGAATGGTGAAGAGATGCGATCCACATCGTTAAGACATCAAGAGCTATTATCTAACGGTTTATATTTAAACCTTGAAAGGCTGTTATAATAACTGCAGTTAATTGCTGGCAGATTGTGACAGTTAATTGCTGACAAAAATGGCAGTTAGTGACTATTAGATTCAAATCCTAACGTCACAATTCTTCCTATGAAAAGTCACTTCTCTTCCTATCTATAAAATGGCAGATTTACGGCCATTATAAATACAGAAAATCTCCTGCAATCCCTCCTCTTTTCTAAGGCTCTCAAGCACTTCTCCTATATTGTTTTTCTTTTGTTTCCTGAATTATATTTTCCTGCACAAATGGAATCTCAGATTCTTGTTCAACTAGAAAAATCTGAAGGGATTCGGGCCTTCCTTTGTTTGTGCTAATGCAACGAGGCAATAGGTTAAAGTCCTAAGCTTCATTGTATCCTGGAGGCGATTGGCTAGTAACCCAGTGCACATCGAATTTATAGATTTGGTGGGGGCGAATTACATCTTAAGTAAAGCATGTTGAACGTGCCTTGAAGCTTTCTGTTTTTGTTCTTCTTACTACCAGATTCTGCACCAGCGTTCTAACATTATTTTACTTCGCAAATTATGAAATTTAAAAGCCTTAATCTAACCAGAAATGTTAGTACCTCCTCTCTCATAAAGCATTAGAATTCTTGGGCATCACGCAGACACCATTGTCAGCAAGACACGCATGACATATCTTTGACACATTGATATTCAACAGAGAAATTAGAAGCCAATAACAAGAATGGATCACTAAGAATTCAGTCCGCTATGACACCATTCGCAGTTGGAAAAACACAGTTTCCTGCAATACAACCAGGAGTCGGAACTTGATTATTCAGGTACGAATAGAAGACACTAGACAGAGCTGCTGGGTGGCATTTGAAGAATGTGAGATTGGGAGACATTGTGTAGGAAATAGAACCCCTATTTAGAGGATTGATGTAACTGGAAAAATCGTAATTGTTGGGTTCGATAAGAAATTTTCAGCACCTATCAATTTTATTATCCCCGGAGCTCTATAAATATGGCCTGAGGATTTCGAATTGAAGAGAATAAAAAAAAAAATCCAAGATGTCAATCACTCTCCTCCACAACCACAACTAGAGCAACAAAAGCCCCAATTGCCCCAGGGTTTACTCTCAAACACCACACAAAAGCTTCGAGATTCGAGTTTGATAGCATAATCAAAATAGTGAGGGTCTAAGGTAGGATGCCATCACAGCCTCTTGGCTCTCGACCAACCAATTTTTCGTATTCGTCTTGGTTCCAATCTCTATTTCTACATTTAAGTTTTTCAGTTTTGGTGTAAAGAGGAACTCCGGCCAGCACTCTGATGGGTCGGCCAGAACATTGAGCCCCACCCAATCATTCAACCGGCCGGAACGTTGAACCCCACGCAATCTTTCAGCCGACAGTTTGATTGTCCGGCCAACAGATCGGTTTGTTAGGGAATATTTTTTTCTTGATTCTGCTATATTTTTTGAATTAGCACTGCATGCTCTTATTTCCCTTCCCCGTAAATATCACCCATATTTGTCTAATGGGTTAATTAAACTAGTTTCTTGTGAATCAAATTGAACACTTGAACGTCTCATATCAAGCAAAGTAGAGGCCAACCATTAGGTTGGGCAGAGAGGGCTGCTTACCTTCCCTTCCCTATACCCTTTGCTTCCGAATCTAGAATCTCTGTCCCATATTTTGGTTCCAAAAACCAAGCAGCAACTCTAAACTTATTTAAAGTGCTACGCAATGAGAACCATTGAAATATACACGACACGCAGCAACGGGTGTCTATGAGTTCGCATATTTACCTTCGTTAGCGTTCTCTTGAACCATGAGCCAGCTGGCGTTCGCCAGTCTTGTGTTTCGATGGGTGTTTGCTTGATGATTTTACCTCTCCTTTTTCGGGTTCGAGCTGGTTTCCCATGGGAATCCCCTACTACCAAAACCTCTATTGGACCTATGCATACCTGATAGGTGGGGTTGGCCTGCGTTTTCTAAAAAGTGCATTATAATCTAGTTTTTTTTTTTTTTTTGATCGGCAACAAAATTTATTAAAACTCGATAAAGGGTACATCGAGGGAAAAGGAAAGCCACAAAACGGAATCCAGCGAAGAATTGGACAAAAAAGAAAGAAAAAAATGGAGGAAAAACAGGAAAAGGAAAAAAAGACACAGCAGCTATGAAAGCAGAGGCCAAAAACCAATTGCTATGATATCCAAACCAAAGCCTTGCTCCACAAAACTCGGCCACAGCTGCAACTCCATCTTATCATCAGCAGAATAAGAACCTGGGACTCCAAGCAATATGAATAGCAACACAAGTATCCACAAGTTATCTCTCCCAAAATTAATAGTGCAATCCAGCAATGAAGAGGTTTAATCATAAGATACCCAACATCAGATCAGAGCAGAGCTATGAAAATTATCAACATGTGAATACTCCAAACCTTATTCCACCTTATAAATAGCCCCCTTGAGCACCAATATCCCCTGAATCAGCGAAATCAACTTCAGAATTACCCCATAACCTTTGCACCAGACCTTAATTCACCCTCTCCAGTTTAGTCTCCTTGGAAAAAGTTAATAAGTTAACAGTTAGATTTGCTCCTCATTAAAGGAGCAAATCTGTTAGCATCCTCTTCAATCATCTTTGACATCACCATGGTGTCTTCCTTAGAGAATTTAATTCCCATCCTCATGCCCATTGCTGTTGATGAATAGCAACACAAGTATCCACAAGTTATCTCTCCCAAAATTAATAGTTCAATCCAGCAATGAAGAGGTTTAATCATAAGATACCCAACATCAGATCAGAGCAGAGCTATGAAAATTATCAACATGTGAATACTCCAAACCTTATTCCACCTTATAAATAGCCCCCCTGAGCACCAATATCCCCTGAATCAGCGAAATCAACTTCAGAATTACCCCATAACCTTTGCACCAGACCTTAATTCACCCTCTCCAGTTTAGTCTCCTTGGAAAAAGTTAATAAGTTAACAGTTAGATTTGCTCCTCATTAAAAGAGCAAATCTGTTAGCATCCTCTTCAATCATCTTTGACATCACCATGGTGTCTTCCTTAGAGAATTTAATTCCCATCCTCATGCCCATTGCTGTTGATGATTGCAATCCCTGAAGCACCAGATTATGAGTACTTCCTTTGGCAACTGAGTTAATAAAACTTTCCACAGAATCATCACCACCACTACTCAAGCAAGCTTCCTGAATTCTTTTCCTTAATTCTTTTCTTGCATTTTTTGGTACCTCCAAATTCAAGTCCACTTCCAGGTTGATACCTTGCAGTTGAGAGGTCCTAATGTTGGTTTCAGACCCCAAAACAATTGAATCATCTAAATTAAAGTATCCCTCATTTACTTGTTCCCTCACCTTATTTTCCTCCTGGCCTTCAAATAGAACAGCCGTCCTAACTTGATTGGTCTCTTTAATTGAACCCTCTGAATCCTCAACCATTGATTCTAGATCATGAGATAAATTTGAATTTACCTCAAAATTTTCCTCAGCCTCCTCTAGAGCCACGGAAAAGTCATCTCTTGGAACTCTTGAAAGCATGTCACTCTCCACTAGGGTATTAACTATTTGAAGCATTGGGTTATTAATTCCTCTGACCGCATGCAGCATTAAATTATCCTTTCCTGCCTCCTTTTGATTACTCTTCATATTCTCCTTCTCATCCATGTCACCTATACTTTCCTTATGAGCTGCCAAGTCATCCACAGAATGAGCATTACCATCCACGTTAGCTACTTGTTCCTTATTGTTTTTGTCCACGTCATCGTCTTCTTCAGCTATCTCAATTCCAGAAACTGAGCTCAATAACAATGGTGTTACTATACTGTATGACTCCTCCTCAATCACATTGACCAGATACTTTTCTCCATTGACCTTCAGTTCTATTGTCCCATCAATCTTCCCAATGAACTTAGTAACAATAAGGATTCTTCCCATTATAATCTAGTTTTTGGTA
>CM037160.1:14736181-15126287 GCA_020921065.1 Vaccinium darrowii | reverse complement strand
GGATGGACTCAGGGGCTACAAAGCATGTTTGCATTGATAAGAGGTTCTTCACCAACTATGAAATGGTTGATGATGGTTCGTTTCTCTACATGGGGAATTCGTCTACCGCTCCTATCAAAGTCAAGGGCAAAGTGGATTTGGAGTTCACTTCTGGGAATGTTTTGACTTTGACAGATGTTTACCATGTACCAGAAGTTAGGAAAAATCTTGTATCTGGTAGCCTGCTTGATAAGCATGGCTTTAGGCTAGTGTTTGAGGCGAACAAATTTGTTCTGTCTAAGAATGACACATTTGTTGGAAAAGGCTATGTTTGTGAGGGCATGTACAAACTCAACGTTAATAACACATTCACAGTTTCTGCTTACTTGTTTGATTCTCTTTCTTTATGGCATAATCGTTTAGGACATGTTAATACTAGGAAGATGGATATGATGGTTAAATTAGATTTAATTCCTAAGTATGATGTTGATATGGTTGATAAATGCAATGTATGTTCACTTACTAAAATCACTAGAGTTCCATTTCCTAAAATTATTAGAACTACAACTTTGTTAGAACTTGTTCATAGTGATGTATGTGACATGCATAGCACCCCTACTAGAGGAGGCAAGCAATACTTTGTTACTTTTATAGATGATTTTTCTAAGTATTGTCATGTTTATTTGTTGCACTCAAAAGATGAGGTTCTAAGAAAGTTTATCACTTTCAAAACTGAAGTTGAAAATCAATGTGGGAAATCAATAAAGCGTTTAAGGTCTGATAGGGGTGGTGAATATTATTTTCCTGATTACTGTGAGTCAGTAGGCATAATTCATGAGAAAACGGCACCATATACTCCACAACAAAATGGAGTGGTTGAACGGAAAAATCGGACTTTAACAGAGATGGTTAACGCTATGCTTAGCAATTCAGGATTAGGCACTAGTTTGTGGGGCGAACCATACTTACCGCTGCTTACATTTTGAATAGGGTACCTCTTAAGAAGTCACAAATAACTCCATATGAGTTATGGAAAAAGAAGAAACCTAACCTAAGTTATTTTAAAACTTGGGGTTGTAGAGCAATTGTGAGATTGCCAAAACGTAAAAGGAAGAAATTGGGTGAAAAGGGAATTGAATGCATATTCCTTGGTTATGCTTTACATAGTAAGGCATATAGGTTTCTTGTTTCCGAGCCAAATGATTCGTATGGGGTTAATACCATAATTGAATCAAGGGATGCTGTGTTCTATGAAAATAGGTTTGCTCCTATTCCGAAAGAGGTTAATGAAGAGAATGAACCTATCTCTTATGGGCCTGAAACAGAGGCAGAACCTACGGAACAGGTCGAACTTAGGAGAAGTAAAAGGGCTCGGGTTGCTAAGTCCTTTGGTCCTGATTTTATAGTGTACCTAGTTGAAGGAACTAGAGACACTACTTGTAATCATACCATGATTTCATATCATGTGGAGTCGGATCCCTTGACCTTTGGGGAGGCTATGAAATCGTAAGATTGTGCTTTCTGGAAAGAAGCAATCCAAGATAAAATTGATTCTATCATGGGTAATAATACATGGATTCTTGCTGATTTGCCACCAGGTTCCAAAGCCATTGGTTGTAAATGGATTTTCAAGAAGAAAATGAAAGTTGATGGCACGATAGACAAGTTTAAGGCATGGTTGGTTGCCAAGGGCTTCACGCCAAAGGAAGGTATTAATTACTTCGATACCTATGCACCGGTAGCAAAAATCTCTACTATTAGAGTTCTTCTTGCCATAGCTTCGATACATAAACTTCATATTCACCAAATGGATGTAAAGACTGCATTTTTGAATGGTGAATTGGATGAAGAAATTTATATGAAGCAACTGGAAGGGTTTGTTCTGCAAGGACAAGAACACAAAGTATGCAAACTTGTTAAGTTTCTGTACGAACTTAAACAAGCACCTAAAAAGTGGCATGAGAAGTTTGATAAGGTAATTGTATCAAACGGGTTTAGGATACACCAATTAGATAAATGTGTTTATAGCAAATTTACTGAAAATCGAGGTGTAATCGTGTGTTTATATGTGGATGATAAGCTTATCTTTGAGACTGATTTAGATAGCATACAAAGCACAAAGGATATGCTTTCATCTAGTTTTAGCATGAAAGATATGGGTGTAGCTGATGTAATTCTAGGAATTAGGATTACAAGGCAAGGAGGAAATATAGTTCTTTCTCAATCTCATTATATTGAGAAGATACTAAAGAAGTTTAATCACTTTGATTGTACTCCGATTTCTACACCTTATGATCCACATGTAAAGTTGTATCCTAATATAGGTAGAGCAGTGTCACAATTAGATTATTCTAGAGTGATAGGAAGCTTGATGTATGCAATGACATCTACTCGGCCGGACATTGCTTATGCAGTGGGTAAACTGAGTAGGTATACGCATAACCCGAGTGATATTCATTGGAATGCGGTTAATCGGGTTTTGAGGTATTTAAAGAAAACTATAGACTATGGAATAGTCTATAGTGGGTATCCATCGGTTCTAGAAGGATACACGGATGCTAGCTGGATAGCCGAGAATGAAGATCACTTGTCAACAAGTGGTTGGGTCTTCACTCTTGGTGGTGGAGCAGTTTCTTGGGGATCAAAGAAGCAGAGCATTATTACAGACTCGACTATGGCAGCCGAGTTTGTGGCACTAGCATCGGGTAGCAAAGAGGCTGAGTGGCTAAGGAGTATGTTATGGGAGATACCCATGTGGCCAAAACCTATGCCATATATATCTTTGCATTGTGATAGTCAGTCGGCACTATCACGGGCTTACAGCCAGGTATATAATGGGAAGTCTAGGCATATAGGACTTCGACATAGCTATGTGAGGAATTTGATAACCGATGGGGTGATAACCGTTGATTATGTCAAGTCAGGTCAAAACCTGGCGGATCCTTTAACAAAAGGTCTTGCAAGAGATTTGGCGTGGAAAACATCACAGGGGATAGGACTTAAGCCCACTAAAATATAGTCACTCCTGGTGAAAACTCGACCCAACGCTTGTTCAGCTTCAAGTCCTTGGGTTCAATGAGCAAACTACACCATAAGTCGTGATGGCAAGCACTTTCTGGTTACACCCATCCTATAGTAAAGTGTTTGGTACCTGTAATTTAAAAGAGGAGGTGAGCTACTTAGCTCTTAATAGACTTCTTTCGGTTTAGTTAGGTGGATGCTGTTGTTACAGGGGCATTCTTAAAAGTCTACCTATATGAGTGTGAGGGTGGTGCCGCCTTCTATAGGTTCAAGCGCTAGAACTTTAGAGCACTCACGAAATAGGATATAGACACACGGCCAACCCACGTGTCGACATTTTTGAATACCTGAGTCAGGTAAGATGCGTGCGTGAAACGTGTCCGGTTGGTCATTGAAGGATCGCTGGTTAAAAGACAAGTCTATCAATGTGGGAAATCAATAAAGCGTTTAAGGTCTGATAGGGGTGGTGAATATTATTTTCCTGATTACTGTGAGTCAGTAGGCATAATTCAAGAGAAAACGGCACCATATACTCCACAACAAAATGGAGTGGCTGAACGGAAAAATCGGACTTTAACAGAGATGGTTAATGCTATGCTTAGCAATTTAGGATTAGGCACTGGTTTGTGGGGCGAAGCCATACTTACCGCTGCTTACATTTTGAATAGGGAACTTCTCAAGAAGTCACAAATAACTCCATATGAGTTATGGAAAAAGAAGAAACCTAACCTAAGTTATTTTAAAACTTGGGGTTGTAGAGCAATTGTGAGATTGCCAAAACCCAAAAGGAAGAAATTGGGTGAAAAAGGAATTGAATGCATATTCCTTGGTTATGCTTTACATAGTAAGGCATATAGGTTTCTTGTTTCCGAGCCAAATGATTCGTATGCGGTTAATACCATAATTGAATCAAGGGATGCTGTGTTTTATGAAAATAGGTTTGTTCCTATTCCGAAAGAGGTTAATGAAGAGAATGAACCTATCTCTTATGGGCCTGGAACAGAGGCAGAACCTACGGAACAGGTCGAACTTAGGAGAAGTAAAAGGGCTCGGGTTGCTAAGTCCTTTGGTCCTGATTTTATAGTGTACCTAGTTGAAGGAACTAGAGACACTAGTTGTAATCATACCATGGTTTCATATCATGTGGAATCGGATCCCTTGACTTTTGGGGAGGCTATGAAATCGCAAGATTGTGCTTTCTGGAAAGAAGCAATCCAAGATGAAATGGATTCTATCATGGGTAATGATACATGGATTCTTGCTGATTTGCCACCAGGTTCTAAAGCCATTGGTTGTAAATGGATTTCAAGAAGAAAATGAAAGTTGATGGCACGATAGACAAGTTTAAGGCACGGTTGGTTGCCAAGGGCTTTACGCAAAAGGAAGGTATTGATTACTTCGATACCTATGCACCGGTAGCAAGAATCTCTACTATTAGAGTTCTTCTTGCCATAGCTTCGATACATAAACTTCATATTCACCAAATGGATGTAAAGACTGCATTTTTGAATGGTGAATTGGATGAAGAAATTTATATGAAGCAACAGGAAGGGTTTGTTGTGCAAGGACAAGAACACAAAGTATGCCAACTTGTTAAGTTTCTGTACGGACTTAAACAAGCACCTAAAAAGTGGCATGAGAAGTTTGATAAGGTAATTGTATCAAACGGGTTTAGGATACACCAATCAGATAAATGTGTTTATAGCAAATTTACTGAAAATTGAGGTGTAATCGTGTGTTTATATGTGGATGATATGCTTATCTTTGAGACTGATTTAGATAGCATACAAAGCACAAAGGATATGCTTTCATCTAGTTTTAGCATGAAAGATATGGGTGTAGCTGATGTAATTCTAGGAATTAGGATTACAAGGCAAGGAGGAAATATAGTTCTTTCTCAATCTCATTATATTGAGAAGATACTAAAGAAGTTTAATCACTTTGATTGTACTCCGATTTCTACACCTTATGATCCACATGTAAAGTTGTATCTTAATATAGGTAGAGCAGTGTCACAACTAGATTATTCTAGAGTGATAGGAAGCTTGATGTATGCAATGACATCTACTCGGCCGGACATTGCTTATGCAGTGGGTAAACTGAGTAGGTATACGCACAACCCGAGTGATATTCATTGGAATGCGGTTAATTGGGTTTTGAGGTACTTAAAGAAAACTATAGACTATGGGATAGTCTATAGTGGGTATCCATCGGTCCTAGAAGGATACACGGATGCTAGCTGGATAGACCCTTGTATGCTGATAATGTCAGTGCTATTCGCATTGCATCTAATCCAGTCTTCCATGAGCGTACAAAGCACATAGAAGTGGACTGCCATTTCATTCGCGACAAATATTTGGATGGTGAGATTACACTTCCCCATGTTGCCTCCCAAAATCAACTTGCAGACATTTTCACCAAGGCAATGACTCGAGCTCGACATAAATATCTTATTGACAAACTGATGCTTTTTAGTCCGCCTCAGTTTGAGGGGGAGTGTAGGAAGTAGTGTTGCATTTTATGTATTCTTTGAGGGGTTTTATGTAATTGTATAGTTCTTTTACCCTAGTATAAATACTGAACTTTCCTGGGTGGCTGTAACGATTACACCCATCACGTTATTTCTCTTCTTCTTCTCATACGCTGTTCTAGAGTTTACACTTAAGAGTACCAATGTCCAAGAAAATTCCGTAAGGGTTAATGACCCACATCTAGAAAACCTTATTAGGAGAAAAGGGTGTGATGTTTTCAGTTTTTACTTGAAGTCGAGTCTTCCCCATGAATCCTCAATTTCTTTCACGATACCCCTGGTCTCACCTGGTTGAAGTGCACTTCCATAAGCCCTAAAATTGACAAGCAACAAGATTTTTTTTGTGTGGTGATAGAGACGCAAATGTGCCCATTAGCGGCCCCTAGTTTATTGTTGTTACGCCCTTTTTAATATATTACTTGGAGCTTTATACTCATTTTTCTTATTTCAGGACTTGTGGAACAATTAAATGGAACACGATGCTAAATCGAGAAGTTAAGCGTCATGAGCGATCAATCCAACCATCTTGACCGTTGATGATAGTTGATGCAAGCTAAGTCCAGTTGTGAGGATTACGGAAATTTACAAGGCAGTCTATCACCGTGTTCATAATTGGGTTAAACTTGGAATTGGGCTGTTGACTAAGAATTGGAATAGGAATTTGGAGTTGCACTTTGTATACTTGTGGGCCAAAGAAGAAAAAAACGTGTTAACCAAGATCATAATTTCAGTGGGCTAAGTCTAAGTTTAAAATAATTTCCATTCTTAAAGAAGGAGGTCGGTCAGTGCCATGTATAAATAGGCACGAGGGTTTTGTTTTAAGGGAATCACTTCTTCTAGCACAACAGTAGAAGAGCGGCGCAAGAACAGAGAAGACTACGGAGCAATATCATAGAACCCACGCTGCTGCGGCTTAAGTTCGACTTCAGAATTTCAAGACTACGGCTCTGGGGTTTAATTTTTCATTCCTTTGGGTTGCTTTAAGTCAGTTTCAATGGAGTTTATTTATTTCATGTTTATTTGTTCCAACTCCATGAGCGGCTAAACTATTCGACTAGGGTAACGAGGATGCCTCTCCAAGTAATGTAATTGTTTAGATTTTTGGGGTTTCATATTCAACTTTTGATTGTATGACCGATTCATAATTTTCATGAAGTTTTTATTCTTCCAATTTTCATACCGTATTTATATGCGCGTTATTAAATACCGTCATACAATGGTTATGAATGCTTCAGGATAGTTTCTGAGATAGACTATACGACGTGAGACGGATCGTGCCGCCCGTTAAGTCCGGTGAGACGGTCCGTGCCGTATTGAGATAGCCTATACGGAGTACGAATCTTGATAATATTTTTGGGGATTATCGATAGGATTTGCTACCCTACGGTGGTCTGGTTATTAGTTGAATGAAACTCTAGATTTCGCATAATTATATTATAAGGGGAGGTTGAATCGGAAACCCTAGTCTCTTCTCTCACTTGTTTTCAAACCGCAATCACTTTTTATTTAAATTTTAGTTTAATCATCAGTTTAATCAAATCAAATCCAATCATCCATTTTATTTTTGAATTAAATTAGAAATCAGTTGAAAGTATCGTAACTTAGCTTTTTACTCTCCGTGGACGATCTCGGACTTAACCACTGTTCTTCGGAATAATAGTTAATTCCCTGTTTTATAAATTATATTTTTGGTACAAAAACGACATACCAAATTTTGGCGCCGTTGCCGGGGAGTAAAAACACGGTTGCGTATTTTCAATTTATTTTTAGTTTAATTCTTTGTTTTAGTTTATTGTTCTGTTAGTCTGTTTCAGCTTTGCCAGATTTTCGAACGTCATAAGGATTGCGGAGTTGAATTTATTGGTGGTCAGGCAGATCAAAAGCGATTTCGTTTACCCACTGTAAGTTCTCTTTTTGATTACTTTATCTTGGATTGCTGAAATAGTGGGTGAAATCAGGGTTCTTTGGATATTTATGCGTCGGCATCGATCACTATCACCTCAGAGAGCGTCCGATCTCGATCCTGATTTTGATAGAACCCTTCAATCTTTTGTGGACTCTATTAGAGTAAAACGTGAACGCCCAAACATTAATCTAATGGGTGACCAAGGTGGAAACGGTGGGGCACAGCGCCCTGCATTGGTAGAGTACTTTGTTCCAAGCGAGTACGAATCCACTTCCTGCATAGCCATGCCCACGGTCAGGGCCAACCATTACGAGATAAGGCAGGGCACTTTACAAATGTTGCCCTCATTTTATGGGAGGCCAGACGAGGACCCTTATGCTCACCTGGATGAATTTTTAGAACAAACTCAAATTGTTTGTATTCGTGACTTTGATAAGGAAGCATTGAAATTACTTCTTTTTCCATTCTCGTTGAAAGATAAGGCAAAACAATGGCTAAAATCCTTACCGGCAAACTCCATCACCTCTTGGACTGAAATGAGTCGTGAGTTTCTAAAAAAATATTTCTCCATAGGTAAGACAACTCTTCGTAGACAGGAAATCACTGGTTTTACCCAACATGATGGAGAACAATTTCATGAAGCTTGGGAGAGATTCAATGACCTTCTTAGGACGTGTCCTCACCATGGTATTCTCAAGTGGCAACTTGTGCAATCTTTTTACCAGGGTTTGGCGGAACCACACTGCCAAATAGTTGATGCTTCTAGTGGTGGGACCTTTTTGCTTAAGGATGAGGAAGTTGCTTGGAAATTATTTGAGAATCTCAGTGAGAACTCTCAACACCGTGCATCTGCCCTCAAACATTCGAGAGGAGCAGTGTCTAGTTCATCCAAACAGAGAGGGGTGTATGAGGTCCAACCCTCTAATGACCTTACGCACCAAGTAGCTGCCTTAACCCAAGCGGTTAAACAACTCATCACTTCAGGTCAAAACCCTCTCCCTGTGGGTCAACACCAACCCACTTTTCAGGAGGCATGTGGGATTTGTGCTAGTCCTATGCATTACATCACCGATTGTCCGTCTGCCTCCCAATACCCAGAATTTGTGCAAGAGCAGGTTAGTGCTGCACAAGGGTTCTCAAAGCCAAGCTACGATCCTTTTTCCCAAACATACAATCCTGGCTGGAGAGATCACCCAAACTTCTCTTGGAGGACGCCAAACCAAAGTGGCCCCTCCTCTTCCCAACAGAAACCAAACTACCCTAGCACTTTCAACCAACCAAGGCCGAGCAACCCAAGCAATTTTAATCAAATGGCCTTTCAAAGGGCACCACAGCCCTTCCAACAAGCTCCTCCGCCTCCCCAATCTCAACGGTCTTCCACTTTTGAGGAGACAATGTTACAAGGGATGGCAGCCATGAACCAAAAACTCCAAGGGTTGGAGAGTACTACCCAGCAGTGTAATTCCAACTCTCAATCCATATCTCGGCTAGAGGCTCAAATTGGGCAATTAGCCAATGCGCTTAACAAGAGAGAGGAGGGTAAGCTGCCTAGTCAGCCCATAAACAACCCCAAAGGCCAATATCAAGTCAATCAACCGCATGCTCCCAATCACTATCAAGAGCAAGCTCAAGCAGTTATCACTCTACGGAGTGGTCGAGGTGTAGACAATGGGGTCACAGAGGACAACCCTAAAGAGCAAGGTGCTCAATCTTCACCCTCTAAGCCCAAAGGTAAGGACACGGTCCATGAGAAGGAGGTTACACCTCCCTCCATTCCTACTTCGCCTACCACTTCCAATGTGGCCCCACCTGGGGTGCCACGTGTCCCTTTCCCAGCGGCCCTTCATGCTCCCTCTCCATATTCCAAGAAGGCCGCTGCAATAGAGGACATGATGGAGACTTTCAAGCAAGTCAAGATCAATCTTCCTCTCATTGAGGCCATACAGAAAATTCCTCCCTATGCTAAATTTCTTAAAGACCTATGCACTCAAAAGCGTCGAACCCGAACCAATGTTACAAAAAAGGTCCTTCTAGCTGAGGGTGTCTCCTCTATCTTCCACACCTCCACCGCCCCTAAGTTACCCGATCCAGGGATCCCTACCATCTCTTGTGTCATAGGCAATCACCTTATAGAAAGGGCACTCTTGGATCTTGGGGCGAGTGTCAATTTGATGCCATACTCTGTGTATGAGCAATTTGGGCTAGGGGAGCTAAAACCCACCTCGGTGACTTTGCAATTAGCAGACCGATCTGTGAGAGTCCCGAGGGGTGTCATAAAGGATGTGTTGGTCAAGGTTGACCAATTTCTCTTTCCTGCTGATTTCATCATTCTTGACACGGAGCCCAGCCAAATATCTACTCAATCCACTCCCGTCATACTCGGCCGTCCTTTCTTGGCTACAGCCAATGCAAATATTCACGTACGGGCGGGGGTAATGGATGTGTCTTTCGGTAATATGAATGTCAAGCTCAACATCTATAACTCCTCCAAGCACCCTCCTATGGATGAAGACTGCTTTGCAGTCGACGTCATCAATGAAGTAGTGGAGGAGGCCATTCCTTACATTCTCACCAAGGACCCTTTAGAGGCATGTTTGGCCCATTATGGCCATGACGAGTATGACATGGGGCAAACCATCGCGGAGGTCAACCTTGTGCTCAATTCTGCACCTCCAACATGGCAAGCCAAGTTTGAGCCGTTGCCAGCCTTGGCACATGAGCCTACACCACCTTCCATAGAAGCTCCTCCAAAACTTGAGTTAAAGCCACTCCCGGCCAACCTCAAGTATATTTTCTTAGGACCTAAGGACTCTCTTCCTGCTATTATTGCATCTGACCTTACTGCCGTGCAGGAGGGTCAACTTGTCGATGTGCTTAAAAGGCACAAAGGTGCCTTGGGGTGGTCAGTAGCCGACCTTAAGGGAATCAATCCCTCCGTTTGCATGCATCGCATACACTGCGAAGAAAATGCCAAACCATCTCGCGAGATGCAACGGAGGTTAAATCCTAATATGAAAGAGGTGGTAATGAAAGAAGTGGTGAAATTGTTAGATGCGGGTATCATATACCCCATCTCAGACAGTAAGTGGGTGAGTCCCACTCAAGTGGTGCCAAAGAAGTCTGGCATCACTGTGGTGGAGAATGAGAAGGGTGAGCTTGTCCCCACTCGCATGACCACGGGGTGGCGAGTGTGCATAGATTATCGAAAGTTAAATTCCATGACTAGGAAGGATCATTTTCCTCTTCCATTTATTGATCAAATCCTAGAGCGGTTGGCGGGCCAGAGTTACTACTGTTTCCTTGATGGCTATTCTGGCTATAATCAAGTGCCCGTTGACCCCGCGGACCAAGAAAAGACCACCTTCACTTGTCCATTTGGTACCTTCGCCTATCGGCGGATGCCATTCGGTTTGTGTAATGCACCTGCGACCTTTCAACGGTGTATGATGGCTATCTTCTCTGACATGGTGGAGAAGTTTCTTGAGGTCTTCATGGATGACTTCTCAGTTTTCGGGACATCCTTTGAAAGTTGTCTCCATAATCTAGAAAAGGTGCTTCAACGTTGTATGGAGACCAACTTGGTGTTGAGTTGGGAGAAGAGCCATTTTATGGTTCAAGAAGGGATTGTGCTTGGTCATGTCGTGTCTAAGAGGGGGGTTGAAGTCGACAAAGCTAAAGTTGACCTTATCTCTAAGCTTCCTCCCCCTTCTTCCGTTAAGCAAATTCGCTCGTTCCTTGGGCATGCGGGGTTTTACCGCCGCTTTATCAAAGATTTCAGTAAGATTTCAAAGCCCCTGTGCGACCTCCTCGCCAAGGATACCCCCTTTGTCTTTGATGAAGCGTGCATGAGCGCTTTTGTGAAGCTTCGTGATGCGTTGTCTTCCGCCCCCATCATGCAATCACCTGTTTGGTCTCTTCCCTTTGAGATAATGTGTGATGCGTCTGACTACGCGGTTGGCGCAGTTCTTGGCCAACGGGTGGATAAGGTTCCTCACGCTATCTACTATGCGAGCAAAACCCTCTCCGATGCTCAATTGAATTACACTACTACAGAGAAGGAGATGCTTGCAGTAGTATTTGCGTTGGATAAGTTTCGATCCTACCTCCTTGGGTCAAAGGTTATAGTGTTCTCTGATCACGCCGCTTTGCGGTATTTGCTTTCCAAAAAGGACACGAAGCCTAGGTTGATTAGGTGGGTCTTATTGTTGCAAGAGTTTGACTTAGAAATTCGGGACAAGAAGGGTTCTGAAAACTCCGTAGCTGACCACCTTTCACGGATCTTGATTGATTCATCTTGCGACCCTTTTCCTTTAACAGACTCGTTTCCTGACGAGCAACTCTTTGCGGTGTCGCATAATCAACCCCCTTGGTATGCGAATATCGTCAATTACCATGCTAGTGGCGCCATTCCTTCCCATTGGTCCAAGCAAGACAGTGGCGCCATTCCTTCCCATTGGTCCAAGCAAGACAAGGACCGATTTTTTGCGCAAGTTGGTAATTATTTTTGGGAGGATCCAGAGCTGTTCAAGTATTGCCCGGATCAAGTGATTTGGCGATGTGTCCCTGAAAGTGAGCATCATAGTATATTGACTTTTTGTCATACTCTTGAGTGTGGGGGACACTTCAGTGGTAAGAAAACCGCAGCAAAGGTCTTGCAATGTGGGTTCTATTGGCCCACACTTTTTAAGGATGCCCATGATTTTTGTAAGGCATGCCTTCGTTGCCAAAAGGTTGGCAATATTTCGCACCGTGACATGATGCCTTTGTCGCCTATTCTTGTTGTCGAAATTTTTGATGTGTGGGGCATTGATTTTATGGGACCGTTCCCAACTTCTTTTGGGAACGAGTATATTTTAGTTGCGGTCGACTATGTTTCGAAATGGGTGGAGGCGGTAGCCACTAGAACTAATGATCACAAGGTTGTGATTAAGTTCCTTCAAAGCAATATTTTTAGTCGCTTTGGCTATCCGCGTGCTATCATTAGCGATGAGGGGACCCACTTCCTCAATAAACACTTCGCGGCGCTAGTTAAGAAGTACTCTATCACTCACAAGGTGGCAACACCTTATCACCCTCAAACTAGCGGCCAAGTAGAAGTTTCAAATAGGGAGGTTAAGTCTATCTTAGAAAAAATGGTTAGGCCCGATCGTAAAGATTGGTCTCTTAGGCTTGATGACACTTTGTGGGCCTACCGCACGGCATTTAAAACTCCTATTGGCATGTCTCCTTACCGGTTGGTTTACGGTAAGGCTTGCCACTTGCCCGTAGAGTTGGAACATAGGGCCATGTGGGCCATTAAGAAATTCAATTTTGATATGGTTGTGGCTGGGTCGAATCGTAGACTCCAACTCAATGAGCTAGATGAACTCCGTAATGATGCATATGAGAGCTCAAAAATTTATAAGGCTCGGACTAAAGCATTCCACGATAAGCATATCCATAGAAAGTCCTTTGAGCCCAATCAAAAAGTGTGGCTCTTTAATTCACGTTTGCGGTTGTTCCCGGGTAAGTTGAAATCGAGGTGGGATGGACCATATATAATCACTCATGTTTTCCCCCATGGTGCGATTGAAATTCGAGATCCACGTGATGGCCAAGTGTTTAAAGTTAATGGCCAACGGTTAAAGCCATACGTGGAGGGCGTTAGTGAAGCGGGTGTCATTGAGTCCATCCACTTGGTGGACCCGGTGTACCCTACTACTTGAAATTGGCCCAAAGTCTAGGAGACTTAAAATCTATGGAGGTTGAGATACCTTCAGTGTTTGCCGTGCTCGAACGGCCCATTACGGTCTGGTATAGCCACCTGGTTTCTAGCCTTGAGTTTGTGTATCTGGGTCTCTACCAATCTTATTGCTGTGTCTCGGATGGTCATTAAAAGTGATTGGCTCTGGTTTCTTTAAGGAAAAACCTTGAGAAATTTAACCTGCCGAGTCGTGACCTACCCGGGATTGGTATGATGTCCTTCTCTACACAAATTCAAGTGAGATTCCAGGGAGAAAAGTAGTACCCGTGTCTTTCGCGTGAAGAAAGTGGATAGTTTTAGTCTTGGTGGAGTGTTTTTGGGGGGTCTTTATTGTTCTTTCTTCGTTTCGTTTGTTTTCTTTTTAGCTTTCTTTATTTTCTATATTTTTGCATTGTGGGACTAACATTGTGCAGGTTGATGTGGTTCAAGTTGGGGGTCCTCTTTCCCCCGTATTTTATTTATGCTTGCCGAACCCACTTCTGAGGTGATCTCTTTCCTTCTCTCTTATACTATACTTGCCTTATTCTATTTATATGATCGCCAATGAGGGCATTGTCTAGTTCAAGTTGGGGGTGGGAATCCCTTCGGATTTTAAGTCTTAGGAGTTTTTCATTTCCCTTCGGATTTTTGAGTCTTACTTTTATTTTCATTTTTATTCTTCCAAAAAAAAAAAAAAATAGTGGATCCTCTTTGCATGCAATTTGGGATTTATTGAGATTGACTGTTGATAGCTTAAGTAGAGGTGTGTTGCTTATTGCTTAGATATTTTGTGGCATAATGGTTCTTTTTGCTAGTCTTTTGT
The DNA here is from genome assembly GCA_020921065.1 of Vaccinium darrowii. Lineage (NCBI taxonomy): Eukaryota > Viridiplantae > Streptophyta > Magnoliopsida > Ericales > Ericaceae > Vaccinium > Vaccinium darrowii. The sequence goes on along the minus strand of CM037160.1, from coordinate 15,112,306 downwards.
GGAAATTTATCGTGGCACTCACTTTTAGCACCTCTTGCACTTCACATTCATTGGGCCTTGGTCATTTTGTGAGTTACATTTTGAATGCTCTCAATGGCTAGTTTAGTGGAGACTTATGCCCAAGTGAGTTTTAGAGCCTCATCTTTCTTTGGAGTGGTGTCACAGAAACTCTTTGTTTGTCATGAAAAGAGTCAAGTCGTTGTTGGTCTCATTATTCTTGCTGCCAAGTATTGAAACATATTGCTTGTTACTTATCTCTTGGGTTTGGTATGAAGTCATGGTTGTATTGCCCCTAGGAGAGGATAATAGGCGATTTTTGCTATTTTGAGCCTGTTCGTTTCTTCTCAAATGTTTTACCCTTGTAAGCCATGTTGAGCCCTTTGCATAATGCCTTTTCTTTGTTGAGCTCTACTATCTATATCGTGTCTTGAGAATGGCAAATGTGCGGGTTATGTTTTTGAAGAGAATGGAGTGAGTGTAATTGAGAAATGTGCGCTTGAATAGTGGTGTTTTTCCCAATTGAAAAAAAAAAGAAAAAGAAAGAGAAGAAGAGAAAATTGAATGAAAGAAAAAAAAAAAAAACACATTGGAAAATTGAAAAAAGAAAAAAATGGGGACACACCAATTCGTTATTGAAAGAAAGAAACAAGTGATTTCATTGTGGAACTGTGTTGTAAGGTGAAAGAGAGATGTGGTGAAGTTGATGAAAAGATGGCACATATTGTTAAATTAGCCCTGTTTTATGTTAGTGATTTGCCTATTCTCAGACACTGGATTGTTTTACCCTAGCCTTGCAACATTTTCCTTACCTAACGCTATAACCGGAATTAAAGTCCTGTTTGATCCTAGGGGCAATGGGTTGTGGATTGGTGGATAGAGATTAGTTTTGGTAATTGGCATTTCATTCATGAGATCATGTGTCCACAATATAAAGCATTCTTTTCGTGTCAGAGTGTGCGGGGTACTTTGATTTCTTATTGCACAATCTCCGCCCGCACACATTGAGAGTACATAATATGCGCCTTGTTTCGAGTGATTTTATTTGTGAGTGCATGACACGGTGAGATTTGAAGTCGAGACTCGGTCCGGAGAGAGCTTTTAATTGTTTCTCACATTTTGATTGAGGCCTATGTATGTACACACACACACACTAAAATTAGGTGCCATGCTTTATTTTCATGACTTGAGAGCATTTAGAATTGCTTATGCCCGTTATATCTTTGCAATAACTTCACTCTCTCTGTTGAGATATTGGTGAGACGTCTCGCAGGTTTCCGGATTACATGTGAACGGATGCACAGTGTTTTGTGGGTGATCACCGCTGAAAACCCTCACGAGACTTCACTCGTCCTACCGGGGCCGCCCGGGGGTTTAAAAGACATATCCTTAGTTTGCTTTTGATAGTTTTTCTATTCTTTTATTTGCTAGGGACAGCAAATTGTAAGTTGGGGGTTGTGATAGAGACGCAAATGTGCCCATTAGCGGCCCCTAGTTTATTGTTGTTACGCCCTTTTTAATATATTACTTGGAGCTTTATACTCATTTTTCTTATTTCAGGACTTGTGGAACAATTAAATGGAACACGATGCTAAATCGAGAAGTTAAGCGTCATGAGCGATCAATCCAACCATCTTGACCGTTGATGATAGTTGATGCAAGCTAAGTCCAGTTGTGAGGATTACGGAAATTTACAAGGCAGTCTATCACCGTGTTCATAATTGGGTTAAACTTGGAATTGGGCTGTTGACTAAGAATTGGAATAGGAATTTGGAGTTGCACTTTGTATACTTGTGGGCCAAAGAAGAAAAAAACGTGTTAACCAAGATCATAATTTCAGTGGGCTAAGTCTAAGTTTAAAATAATTTCCATTCTTAAAGAAGGAGGTCGGTCAGTGCCATGTATAAATAGGCACGAGGGTTTTGTTTTAAGGGAATCACTTCTTCTAGCATAACAGTAGAAGAGCGGCGCAAGAACAGAGAAGACTACGGAGCAATATCATAGAACCCACGCTGCTGCGGCTTAAGTTCGACTTCAGAATTTCAAGACTACGGCTCTGGGGTTTAATTTTTCATTCCTTTGGGTTGCTTTAAGTCAGTTTCAATGGAGTTTATTTATTTCATGTTTATTTGTTCCAACTCCATGAGCGGCTAAACTATTCGACTAGGGTAACGAGGATGCCTCTCCAAGTAATGTAATTGTTTAGATTTTTGGGGTTTCATATTCAACTTTTGATTGTATGACTCGAATGATTCATAATTTTCATGAAGTTTTTATTCTTCCAATTTTCATACCGTATTTATATGCGCGTTATTAAATACCGTCATACAATGGTTATGAATGCTTCAGGATAGTTTCTGAGATAGACTATATGACGTGAGACGGATCGTGCCGCCCGTTAAGTCCGGTGAGACGGTCCGTGCCGTATTGAGATAGCCTATACGGAGTACGAATCTTGATAATATTTTTGGGGATTATCGATAGGATTTGCTACCCTACGGTGGTCTGGTTATTAGTTGAATGAAACTCTAGATTTCGCATAATTATATTATAAGGGGAGGTTGAATCGGAAACCCTAGTCTCTTCTCTCACTTGTTTTCAAACCGCAATCACTTTTTATTTAAATTTTAGTTTAATCATCAGTTTAATCAAATCAAATCCAATCATCCATTTTATTTTTGAATTAAATTAGAAATCAGTTGAAAGTATCGTAACTTAGCTTTTTACTCTCCGTGGACGATCTCGGACTTAACCACTGTTCTTCGGAATAATAGTTAATTCCCTGTTTTATAAATTATATTTTTGGTACAAAAACGACATACCATGTGGTAATGACAGTTAAGGAGGCTGCAGTGGCTACACTGTCTACTATAAGTATCCGCGTCATGATCAGGTTCAAAGTTATGGAAACCTTCCTCCTAATTGTTCAGTTATTGAGTTGCCAGCGGTGTCGGAACTCAGAAACCGAAATGGCAGTGATGTGTTCTCTGTGTTGGCTTCTGAGTTCTCTATTAAGTTTCATGTGTCCAAGGAATGTCTCGAATGTTGCCGCAAGGGAGGGCGACGTGATCATGATGGCCAGCACTTCTCATGCAAAAAGGAGAAAGAAGGTAATGACACCAGAAAACATTCTTTAATCCATGTCAGTTTGCTCCATCATGGAAATTGCCATTTTCGTGGATGCATTTTCCATTTTGTTTAGCTCAAGCGATTAGAATATGCAAAGTAAATTACTTTGAATTGATTGATGTTATTCTCCTTGACATTGGTCGCAGAACTGAACTTGATATTGATACTAGGGATAGGTACTATACCTTTTATCAGTATCAGTAAGCATGATTCGAAGCCGATGCATCTATATGTATAGTTGAATAAATGCATCAAAAAGTTCTACTTTTTATTGCTATACAAACTGCATTCCATGGTTGTTATCATGTTGAGATTCAAGTCACAACCTGAAGTCAATTCCCTTTCGGCACTAGATCCTTTATTCCCATTATCAAGTTATTCTGTCCGAATGAATTCGCAGACAAACAATGTTATCTTTGGTGATGTCCTCCCATGTGGTGAGAGTGACCGGAGCCAAGGGCTCCACCACAGCCCATAAACAGCTGCCGGACAGAGGTGCTCTATAGAGACACTTTCTCCTTCCTCTTCCCTTATATGTGTGTGTGTAGATAGGTAGAAAGGTGTGGCAAGCAGCGAGAGGACCACAGAGAGAGGACCACAGAGAGAGAGGTTTCTATGCATTTGCATAAACTAAAATTACAGAATCTTGAACAATCATGTTTTTTCACAAACATAAAACATACTGTAGAAATTACAAGTACATGAATAGGATTAACCAACCGTGATCCATGCCGAAAAGCTAGGTGGTAAATCCGACCGTGATTAAGAGCAAAGCTCTTAAGGAGAAATGTGTTTCTCTCTCTTGACCCTCTATCCTTACAAATTCAGACTATCTTACTTAGATGGGATAAATCTGTGATTTTCTGTCATGGGCAGAGAGAGGACCTCTTCCTCTTTATAACATCAGTCTTGACTACCCATCGACATCAGAAACACTGTTAAACTAGTGCACACACAGTCATGTGGGTCAAATTCTGTCAGTGGGTTTAGCATAATCTCAGTGTGTTGTGTATAATCAATGAGTGGTCAAGTAGTGAATACACTATCTCGGCATAACCAGCAAGTGGACAAAACATAATTACTTAGTGGATTCCAACATTTGGAACCTCCATTTTTTCTGGTGTTAAAACTGTTAATTTAACTTTGTATTTTTCTTGAAGCAGCGTTCTGGCCAAATTAAACCAAATAACTCTGTGTCTGGGTTGTGTGCGTTACCCACAATACGTAATAATTGGTCAGAGCGAGGTTCTGTGAGAGGGTCTCTAGAAAATACGTTTTAACGCCCCGGTTTAGTTCGTCCAGATTTATTTGAAAGTGATCAGAAACTAAAACCCGTGGTTGCACTTGTTTTCGGACCAAGTTTCTGTTTTCGTTTCCCCTCCCCCACCACCTACGGCCACCGCCAACCTCCTGCCACCCCCTCCAGGACCTCCCTCCCCGTTCGGTCACCCTCCACTGAATACCCTTCAGCCACTCCCCACTTATGACCGACTACAACGTTACTAAAGCTCCTTGGCTTGTAACAAGCTACTCTGCCTAATGGGCCTTCAGCACTTCCTTTAAGGGGGTTCGATAGATTTAAGGCTCAAAAAACACAAGAAGTCAGCACATAGTAAAAAAGAAATTGCGCTGCATCGTGCTGCATGTGACTGGTAAGCCGTTGGCAAGAATGCCTCAATTGAGAAGGCAGATTGTACCCACGGCAAAATGAACTCCCTTGGGTGAAGTTGGGACCTCAATTATTCAGAAGCTCAAAATCAAGCTAATTTTGAACAACTATGTAGCTAGAACTTGTCATCTAACAATTGGCTGTTCCAAAACTATAAAAGTGTGATCTGATAGAGCATATCTTACCTGTAGAGTATAGGCAATCATAGCTATGTATAAATCTGAATAAATAGTCCATTAACTACGTAGTTGTAAATGGATGTGAAAAATTTCTTGTAAAATCCGAGTGAATTTGATTTGTGTGAGCTTGACACATCACTTTTGGCTCTCCCTCTAGAATTTTCCTTTTTCTCTGGAGTACGATATTCACCACTAAATTAATTTCTTATATGGAGGACGATGATTTCCCATACGCTGTTTGGAGTTTAGAGGTTTCGATTGTAAACCGCAACTTTTCCATGATAGACCTCTTGACAGTTTCATTGAGCGAGAAGAGTCAACGGGTCAAGGTTATCATAGTGGTGGTGGGTCAATGAGGAAGGGAAGTGACCCAATGCTGTAGCTCAAGCGATCGTGAGTGGGCACTTAAATGTCATGAAGTGAGGTCTCAGGTTCAAGTCGATGACACAATATGGGCTTCACTATACTAATATCCTATCGTTTGGGGATAAAAAATAATAATTAGCCAGGCAAGTAGGAAACTACCTCTCAATGGACTCTTTTTGCTTACTGAACGTTCCAATGTAGAAGAAATTCGACTTCTGCGATTCCTCCTCCTATTACAGTATTGCCAAGTTAACAGGTGTGTCAATGGTGGGTTCGTTGGTTTTTGCAAAACCCTCGTTCCTCAGTCAACATTAGCAGCCATACCTTTCTCCTTTCAACCCAAACTGCGTTGTTTGTTTCCACGAACATACCGTTACTAATTTACTAGACTCGGTCTGTTTCCCTCACTCTCCTCCTATTTTCAATTGGTAACAATCCCTCTCCTCCCTTTGAAAATCATTCCTATTGTTAGAGTAGTTGTCTCACATTGCTTGGGTATAGAATATAAGATCACTTAATAAAATTTGGGAATAGACACTCATTAGGAAGGGTCATGCCTCTTGGATGCACCCCATTTATCATATCTTTTCTTAATAGTCACATCCATTCTAATAAACACATCCAAATATAAATGGGTGCGATAATCATTCAGTAAAGTTACAACTTATGTGAAAAGGTGTTGCACCCTTTCACATAAACCTCTCTCAACATCTTTTCATAAAATCCCTAAACTAAAATCATTTTTATTTTGAAAATCTCCAACATAGAATGCTAAAACACTATGTCTGCACGTAATGAGGTACATGCCATATGTACCTTTTGAATGCGCCGTCATCCTAACAGCTCCTGACATGGACTCCTCTGTAACAAAAATGATATATACACAAACTTTGTGCCACAACCCACCACAACCTCACTCACATGGTGTGTGAGCCCCACATGGACCCCACCTACGGGCCCCACACCCCATGTGAGGGAGGTTGTGGTGGGTTGTGGCACAAAATTTGTGTATGTATCATTATTCCCTCCGTAATTGCAAAATAGCAAGGCACCCAATTCCTAATCTAATTAGTGTCACATTGGATGTACAACTCTTATATTTGTAGACTGGACTCTATCTCGAAGGCATTTTTCCAGATATCGTATTCTTGTTTGAATCTCCTGGAGTGTGGGTCAGTGTTTCTCAGGTTAAAAATCAAGAGGGAACTCATGGGCAAGCTTCGATAGTTTACTTGATGAAAGAAAGATATTGCCCCAAGCTCATTGTTTGTTGATTGATCTTGTAGTTGTCTTTTCACTTGCCCCTTACGGTAACTTGGAACAATGATACATACACACCCTCTCTACCACACTCTGCCACACCGCCTCTCACATGTGAGGGGATTCACCCTGGGGGGACCCACCCCACATGTGAGAGGGCGTGTGGCAGGGTGTGGTAGAGAGGGTGTGTCTGTATCATTTTTGATTTCGAAAATCAACAAAACTTTGAAGTACAAAACCAAATCCAAGTCAGGCAAAAGATCCCGAGACAGTGAAAAATTGCCTACCATAAATGAACCTTAGAGCGATATATTTTTTTTTAAAAGATATTCCCCGAGCTCATTGTTTGTTGATTGATCTTATAATTGTCAGTGTTATTTTCCCTTACTATATTTCACGGGCTTGCATTTGCAACTCCTCTTTTACACTTGAAACTCCGTGAGATTCATCAATAAGAGTTTGATTTACTTTGGTGCGTCTAATCAATGGCCGAAATTTCACATGACAAACAAATGTCTAATTTAGACAAATCAACGTGTTTATATTAATGGCTGTATTTAGACTATTATAATTATGATAACCACCACTTTATCAAGGCGTTTTTTTTTTTTTTTGAGCCGGCAAAAAAAAATCATTCATCACAAGAATAAAAAATAAAAATAACACTGGACCAAATGTTTCTCATGAGGACACCTGGGTCAATTTTTCTCGCTAAGACCAGAACCTTAAAGTTCTCAAATTAATCTTAACATATACAAGTCCAGAGCAGGTTTTTGCTTTATCTTTCACTCCCCCACCACCTACTATCGCTGCCCACCTCCTGCCACCAGCTCCAGCACCTCCCACCCCCTCCGTTCACCCCTATTGAATAACACTTCAGCCTATCCCCACCTCTGGCCGACCACAACCTTACTAAAAGCTTTTTGGCTTGTAAACAATTACTGTACTTAATGGGACTTCAGCACTTCCCACAATGGGGGTTCCTAGACTCAAAATACAGGAAAAATCAGCACACAATGAAAAAAAAAAAAACTTGCGTTGTGCCGTGCCTGGAAATCCGTTGGTTAGAATGCCCCAATTGGGAAGGCAAGTTTTACTCAGGGCAAAATGAACCCCCTTGGGATGTAAATTGCTCAGAAGCTCAAAATCGAGCCCAAGTGGGCTACTATGTGGATAGAACTGGTCATCGAATGATCGGCTGTTACAATCCAAAACAAAACTGTGAAAAAGTGGTCTGTTAGAGCCAGGGACAGAGTCAGGATTTTATTTTTGCGGTGGTGAAAATACGTACTTAAAAAATAAAAAGACGATTGCATTATGAATATTCATCCACTTTACGAAAAAATATAATAACATAAACACTTTAATCGATGATGTTTGTCATGTGCACATAAAGTACCAAAAAAGAGTAATTTCGGTTTAATCTAGTGGTGGCGAGTCTATATAATTCGGAGATAAAAACTTATCTTCTATAGAATAATTGCATTTTTAAAAATCTTGGGGTGGCGGCTGCCGTTACTTGCCCCCGACTCCATCCTTGGTTAGAGCATCTCCATCCTTGGTGGTGAGTCTATACAGTTCCATTTACAACCTGTACGCATTGTGCGATTTCATGAGAAAAGAAGTGGTTATGATTTTTCTAGTCAAATCTCATCGTTATTTTTTGTGAGAAATGGTGAGAAACAAACAAGATTTGCATTTACACACATTCCTCATCATTTCTCAGCTATTTATCCAAACAAATGGTGAAAATCCCTTTTGTATTATTTTCGTTTCTCACAAAATCCCTCCATCAAGGGAGTTGTAATAGATTAGGAATGAAGAATGAAAAAAAAAAAAAAAAAAGTTGTAAAGTTGGAAATACACACGGAGAGAGAAGAGTGAATGGAGTGCTAGGTCAACGAAGAAGATGAGCATCAAACTCCCATGGAGTCCTTTGGCCGTCCATCTATTCCAATTGAACCAAGTAGTGGTCCCATTTCCCTCTTCCTTCCTTGAATTAGATTTTTTTGATGTCGTCCTCAAATAATTTCCAAGTCTACTGGCGTCAAGCAGAGAAACACCCTCCATTTCTTGATTACGAAAGTACTAGGAGTACTTGTTTTAAGAAATGAAAACTTTTTCCTTCCTCTCCACTGTGTTAGTTGTTCATTATTCTTTTCGCTAAATTGGGTTACTTAAAATGGGTATTCCCTCCATTTTGTCTCTCTTTTTTCTCCTTCACTTACTCTTTCTCCACTCTTCTGGGAAATGTCCAGAGTCCTTCAACTGTGGAACTCATGGCCAAATCAAATTCCCTTTGTCCAACACAACATTTTCCCAGTGTGGGCTCTTCATTGTTCAAAATTGCAGAGACCTAGTTCCAAAACTCAACTTGGGAGTTCAGGGACTGTTGTATGACCTTAATAGTACCAATGTCCAACAAAATTCCGTAAGGGTTAATGACCCAAAACTAGCGAACTTCATTAGGACAAACAATTGCGATGTTTTCAGTTTTTACTTGAACCGGACTCTTCCCGTTAGACCCTCAATTTCTTTCACAATATCCCCTGGTATCACCTTGTTCAAGTGTTACACGATAACTCGATAAGCCCTGAACTTGACAAGCAACAAGGTAGTTATTTTCACGGTAATGACAGTTACAGAAGCTGCAGGGGCTACACTGTCTACTATAAGTATCCTCATCATTATCCGGTTCAAAGTAATGGAAGCTTTCCTCCGAATTGTTCGGTTATTGAGTTGCCAGTGGTGTCGAAACCACCCGGAAACCGAAATGCCAGCGATTTATTCTCTGTCTTGGCTTCTGAGTTCTCCATTGAGTTTCATGTGTCCAACGCATGTCGCGAGTGTCGCCGCAAGCGAGGGCGATGTGATCGTGATGGCCTAGACCACTTCTTGTGCAAAAAGGAGAAAGGTATTGGCATTTATGTATTTATCCAAGAAATCTGTAATCAATAGCAGTTTCCTCAATCATGGAAGCTTTTGTTTTTCGTTTTTTAAAAAAAATTCATTTTCGCCTTTTCCTTTAGTTCATGGAGATGTCAAGCATTCTTGAATATCCATGGTAAATAACTATGAATTGACTGGTTATTTTCTCGTTGACATCGTTTGCAGGAATCAGTAAGTTGATATTGATACTTGGAACAGGTAACTTACCTTTTATCAGTATTCATTCAGTAAGCATGATTTGACCTCGATACATCTACATCAATATTTGAATTTTCGTGTTAATACACAAAGTCTCTTTTATTACTATACAAGCTCTCTAAAGTCTCTTTTATTCCTAATACACTTTTGGCACTGCATACTTTGTCCTCCTAATAGAGTTTTTCTGTTCCAATTCATTGGCTGCCAAACAATCCTCTCTCTCGAGATTCACGCATTTCAAGTTTGCAAACATATGGTATCGGCGTACCACTATTGCTTTGGGACAGATGGACTTGTATTTAAAGACAAAGATGCTTCAGTTTTTCTGGGTTATTTTTTTCTTACTCTTAGATTTAAAGGAAAGAATCAATGCCTGATTATACATGCATTTTCTGCAGTTATACCCGAAGTCTCGATCCTTCTGCTATGCTTGGTCATAATAATATGGCGTCGCAGAAAATGGAATGTTTCATCGTACATCAATTCGAAGAACTCTTCCTCTGATCTCTTATCAGAAGCTGACATTGAAGGAGGTAGTGCCTACTTTTGGTGCCTGTGTCTTCTCCTACGCTGAACTTGAACAAACCACTCATGACTTTGATCCTTCCAAGGTATTGGGAGATGGAGGTTTTGGCACTATATACCATGGTAAGAAGGGTCATTGTTCAGACTATTACTTGCAGCATCACCAAGATTGTGTTGGATCACGTACTTATGAAGGGAACTAAGTAAGAAAAATCCGAAAGATAAAGGGAAAATGAATTAAAGTAGATAAATTTATCTTTAGTTATCTTACCCCTCTAAAAAAAAAAAAAAACTTTAGTTTTCCCTATCTTTCCTGGACTTGGGTGACATGCGTCAGTTGCAACTGCAGGTTTGTCGAATTTGTATTCCATGGATAGTCGGACACAACTAGATATTCATACCTAGTGGTATACCTATTTTATTTTCTAGGACAAAATGGTGTTTACAAGTTGCATTAGAGCATCTCATGCAGTGTCAAGTGTCCGACACAGGTCCTTCTTACGTTTAGATGTCCATGTTCGTTGGGTTTTCGTATCTATTTCCTTTTGTAGACACCCCAAAATGAGCGTTCACGTACATTTTAATCCCCAATGATGAACGGAAATACCCGGAAGAACTCTCGGATTGAAATTCTCCAAGTCAACTCAGTCAACAGTACCGCACGGTACTCATCTCTCAACGCACGGGACAGCCAGTGTCACGTACAACAGAGTTTTGGAAATTTGACGGCCAGGTGTGCCGCACGGTACACAAGTTGTGCCGCACGGCACAGTTTGTGTACCGTACGGTACTGTTTACGGGTTCCCAGTTTTCACAGGTTCCCAGCAAGCCGAAAGTGTTGACGAGATTGGTTCCCCCGCCGTGGCCGAAAGGGAAGATCATGGCCGAAAGGAATAGGCTACTCCCTATGCCATTGTCCCCCTGGGCAAGAATCAAGAAAAGATTGGGAACTACAATCGGCTCCCCCAATCCTCTATAAAGACCGTCCGAACTCAATGAGAAAAGGACCCCAGACGGCCAAACCCCATACGATTTCTGCGTAAGAAAATACCACGAAATTCCATCCTTGAAAACCATTTTCTATTGCTTTAGCCATCACCTCTACTACATAGAAATCAGCCTTATTCTCTTTGCAAAAACCACAAACCCAAAACAGAGACTCATACTCTGTTTTTTTTACTCCAAAGCCGTGAGTTAATGATTCCAAATTGACCAAAGTTGAAACCCTCAATCCCTCTTACCACTATACTAGAGTGAAAGTGAGGTCTAGAGAAGGTTCAAGCAGCATTCGGAAGTTCAATCCGACGCTCAATCCGAGAGTTCGAAACCGAAGGTATAAACCCGTTTCGCCAAATTCCTTGAATTTGGTACCCTGAGGGGAAGGGTACCAAGGGTGGAATGATTCCTTGTATCATTTTCATGCTTGGTATGCCCAAATTACAGCAAGTTCAGTTTCATTTCACACCTCCCGGTCGCGTCGTACGGTGAAAACATCGCCTCGTACGGAGCGATTCAACGAGGAGGGACATCCCATACTCAATACATTGCTGTCTCCCTTTAAAGTAGTTCATTTTGAATGCATTTCATACCTTGTATGTGCCTCTGATCGATCATTTCGAAAAGCCAAAGTTTCAAACTGTTTTGCAGCCAAGTGTGCCGCACGGTACTCATACTGTGCCGCACGGTACACCTTGAGTGCCGTACGGTACTCATTTGAAAATTTGACCGTTAATTTGAAGAACAGTGCCGCACGGCTCACTGTTTGTGCCGCACGGTACATCTAATGTGCCGCACGGCATACGTTTCCGGTAAAAATGTGAAATTTGAACCTCCCCCTGCAGGAACAGTTTGAAGTTTGGATTTTCGTTTGATTTCTGTTAATTACAATATCAGTCATCTGTTTTTCTCATTATTATCATCTGTCTTGTTTAATTTAAATGTTTATCTGTTAATGTTCAGCAATAAAATTGTTTTCTAATAAAATCCCACAAATGTTTAGTAAAGACCGATTTTTAATCGGGCGAACAGGGTGCATTAAAACCCTTCCCTGTTCGTAACCTGGCTCCCGGATCCAAAACGAATCTCTGGTTTTCAATTGGTTTTATAAGTCATTCGTTCAAATCATCATTTTCAAATTGGTTTCTCGGGTCCCAAACTGCTTTTCCCAAAACCCGGGTGGCGACTCTAAAATCTTTTGTTTTTCGAACCGTTTCGAAAGACCGTATCCGAACCGCGTGGAGGTCGACCGTCCACAAAATGGCGACTCTGCTGGGGAATATTTTAAGTTAATCCTTATTTTGAAATTTTACACTTGTAAAATGACCATTCGAAGGCTTGACACCAAGTACATGCTTTACGCTGTACTAGAAAGGATTGATGTCAGGGTGAAAGCCCGATCAGTTTGGACTGGAGCTTTCTCGGTTGTTCGCATGAGTAGAATTTCAAAACTTTGATTAATTTAAAGAGCGAGCCAAGCTTGAAAAACATTGGTGAGATTTTTGAAAACAATTTTATTGCTGAACTTTTGCATCACTTGCATCGATGTTGGATAAACCCCGCTGCTGCGTCTTGGTTACCCTACCCAGCTCGCTGGTGTTAGGACATCCCCGGATACTCAGCAACCTTGGACCGTGATGAGTCAGCCTGCCGCTTGACCTTTGCCATGCAGTACACTTGGCACTGGGAGGCAAATATTGGCTCTAGTCTGGGGAACCCCCTAAACCAAAACCGGCCTTTGCATATAATTAACCTAGAACTTTCCAAACTAGGGCAGGGACCCACAGGTTAAGATTATGTGATATGCCTTGTTAACTGTTTAACCGCTTGTCATCTACCTGTATTGCATGCGCATACATGATAGCTTTTACCTTAGGTTGTCACATCCTCACTTCCACGGTAATAAGAAAGGTTGTCCCGATAATCAAAGGCTCTGTCCAATAAAATAAACTCTTTTTTAAAGAAAATTCTGCGATTGGCCCTCTTCCTCGCGGCAATAAGAATGTTGTATTTCTTTTATCAGAGTCTGTAACCCAAAAATGAGCAATCAATCCGGAAACAAAAAGCTCAAGTCCACCTTTACCACCCATCATGGGGCACCGGTGTGGATACTTGAAGAGATAGATAATGAAGAAATAGGGAATGAGATACCAGATAAAGACAAGCTTGAAGGGTTGCTTCACCAACTAGTCACATCTGATCAGCCAGGTTTAACTCTTCAATGGGACAACTCTGAACATGCGAATGATCAAGGTTGGAAATTCCACCTCCCTGCAGACAACGGAGCCAAAGACGTCCCCGACAAAATCACTGTCAGGGTGGAGCGAGAAAGTGATAATGAAGAAGTGGATATCATGCCGCCAGTCAAAAACTTCCAACCAGACGGAACACCAGTCTACTACTCCCAAGACCCAGTGACGGGACACAAAGACTGGGATGAGTGTGATTGCGAAGGCTGCATTAAAAATGGTCTCCTTCTGAATGATAATCTGTCTCCCAAGCAACTCAAGGAGGACCAAGTCCGGAATGCTCCCCGAGCAAATCCAACAACCGAGTCGGACTAAGAATCGGCAGCCAGCCAGTAGTCAGCAGATCAAGCCAACAGGGCCCTTTTTGAGAATACCAAGTCTGTATTTTGCTTATCGAGTCTGTATTTTGTTTGTATTTTGCTTACCAAGTTTGTACTTTGCTTTATTGAGTCAGTTTGTGCTTTGTTTTATGGAGTTAGTGCTTTTCCTATGATAAAGAAAAGAGCCGATCGTAGTCCCGAACTACGTCATGGCCTGATTCCTCCGAAATAAGGATACGTAGGCAACCCCTAAAGGTTCGGCCTTCATTTTGCAAATCCAAAAATTCAGATATATTGAACAGAGCACTGAAAATTGGGGCAATCCTTTCCAAAGCTGTGGTTGCATCGCACATCATGCATCATTCTTTCATTTGTACATAAATTCCTACACATAGCATTTCTTTGGCACCAGTCACTAAGTTCATTTTTCCGCTATCAGTTTCAATCATTGGTAAGGGCAAGAAGAATACTGTACCTAGTTGGACCAGAACTCCCGAACAACGATTAATTCGAACTGAGTCAAAAGCGGTCCAGTCAGATTCAGCACATCCTACAGATATGGCGGGCAAAAGTGAAATCGAGGCTCTCAGGCTAGCCTTCGAAGAACAGCGGGAACGCAGTGATAATCAAATGGCTGAGATGTTACTCCTAATACAAGGTTTAACTTTTCAGAACAAGCCACCAGGGGAGCAACCACCTCCGCAAGAGCATCCGAATTTAGAAGCAATGATGGCAAAAGTCGCCAAACTCGAGGAATCTGTCCAGAAACAAGAGAAGATAGCCGCCACAGGTATTGACATGGACAAGTTGTGTCTATTCCCCGGCGCCAAACTCCCCGAGGGATTCAAGCCCATAACCTGGGAGAAATTTGATGGGAACGGAGATCCGAGAGCTCATCTACAAGCATACGTGGGCACTCTGTCCATGTACAACATTGAAAATAATGCTATGGGTCAAATGTTTCAGCAAACATTGACAGGGCCAGCACTGCGATGGTTCTTAAATCTTGACATTTCAAAGAAAGGGAGTTGGGAGGATATTGGGACAGCTTTCATGGCCCAATACAATTACAATGTTCAGCTTGAGATGACTATCCGAGAATTGGATGCGACCAGGATGGGAGCCAATGAGTCCTTTGCAGACTTTATCAGAAGATGGAGAGGAAAAGCGTCTCAGATGATGGATCGACCCTCGGAGAAAGAACAGATGAGAATTATCACGAAAAACTTGGCACCCGACTTTGCAAAGCACTTAGTGGTTTTCCAAACCACCGCTGACTTCAAAACTTTCTACGAGGCCGGCCTCGCAGTAGAAGATGCACTCAGGACTGGTATATTTGAGAAGGGAGAATCTGCCAAGCCCAGGCGAGTTTACTCCGGCAACAGCAATACCCTGTTTGGAACCAACCAATATAACCATACCCAGGCCAGCTCCTCAAACCCCAAACCAACCAAAACTGAACCTGTTAACCAGATAGCAGCCCAGCCAGCCCGGCAAGCAAGAAATTTCTACCAATTCCCTTTTCCCTTGACAACAGTTTACCAAAGGCTCCTTGAGAAGGACGTCATCAAACCGCTAGAGCCTCGCGAGCCGCCCAAAGTGCTTCCTCCAAGCCATAACCCGAACGCCTTCTGTTCCTACCACCAAATGTCCGGCCATCATACCAACAATTGTATCCGTCTTAAACACAAGATTCAGGATCTCATTGAAGACGGAACAATTCCACCCCCCCATAAAAAGCCAAACACCGTCTCTAACCCCATGCCGGAACACCAACCCAATACCCGAATCAACCAAATCTCCTTCAGCTCCACTCCAGATAACCCAAGCTCCACTAAATTAAACCCGAACCTTTACATCATACCGGCCACCGAGCCTAAACCAGTTGTTCCCGTATCGGAGGAGTCGGAAGTTTGCTCCCTCACAAGCATCAAATCAAGGTCAAAACCTAGATGGGCGGACATCACAGAAAGTGAAGAATGGGCTATGAATGATCGAGACTGGGAAGAGTTCCGCCAGGAGTGGGATCCAAGCCGGTTCATCATCCCCGACTCTCATAACAAACCAGTTGTCTCCATACCAACTGATCCCAGCATCTGTAGGATTGACAAAGTTGTATGCATCGCCGGCATGGTACATACTCTCGCATATGTGGAGCCTAATGAACAGGAAGATTGGCGAGAAAGATGGGAGGCAATTTGTGCTGATCCACTTGACGCAGTTTCACTCCCTACTCTGTTCGAAGAACCCGGAGACATATGGAATCGGACACTCGGAGAAGTTTATCATTGGGTCCCTAGCAGCAATCTTCCAGATAATTCGCTGCCACCTCCACTTCTTGGAATTGAAGGGCATTCTGCCATAGAAACCATCTTTGGGGATCGTGAATGGATTCCTCAAGCTTACATTATCAACGAATCTTTGTCTCGGCCATCCGTGACGTTTCATCCTCAGTCAAATGTTTCCGCTCTGACGGAGGATCCCCCGGATTCATTGTGGAATAAAGAAGACGTGATCGATGTCCTGTTTGATAACGGTGAAATGTGGACTGTCAACAAAACCATGCTGGATCATTCATTTTGGCATGATCGAGCGGTGGAGAATCTGGAAAAGAAGATGGGAGATATTAAAATCGAGAAACAGAAAGCCGAGAGCAGTGTCGCAGGTTTTTGGACCGAGTATTTTGATACTCAGCAGAAGCTGGAATCCATCAAGGCTGGGAAGCGAAAGGTCAATGAATTTTCAGACTTTTGGGATGAAAAGCCACCGTCGGTCAACCGAATAACGCGAAGCGGACGAATCTATCAACCTGCCAACCTGCAAAGAGGCCACACCTCTAACCACGCTCAAGCTGGGGCATTTGTTTGGGACGATCCCGTCCAACACGACTCAATTCCAAGTAACCCAGAAGGTGTCATTCAAACACCAGAAGTTATCATTCAACCACCACAGAGGAATCCCATGCCAGTGGAAAACCCCATCCGGAAGCAACTTGAAAGAACTCCAGCGTCTATATCCATCTGGGGGCTGCTTTCCTCATCCAGGGAACACCGTCAGAAGTTGATCAAAACTCTGTCAAACATGGAGGTGCCACCCGACATTCCCCCCGAAGCTCTAGTGGCCTTGCTTGCGCCAAACAAGGCAAAACATGTCGTGACATTCACCGAGAAAGATCTGCCGCCGGAGGGAGCCGGCCACAACAAGCCATTACACATCACCATGAAGTGTGTAGGGAAGTGGGTCCCTGTTATCCTCCTAGATAATGGATCTGCTTTAAATGTTTGTCCACTGCGCACAGCCTACTGCCTGGGATTCACGACTAAGGATTTCCAACCATCGAGCCTCGGAGTGCGTGCTTATGATAATACGCGCAGGGATGTAGTTGGAGTTGTCCAACTGGAAATGTCTGTCGAAGATTTCAAGTCTAAAGTCGAGTTCCACGTGCTTGACATTCCTTCGTCTTTCAACCTACTGCTGGGTAGACCATGGCTTCACCACCCAGACATCATGGCAGTACCATCTTCACTGCATCAGAAAGTTCAGCTTGGTTTAGCCACAGGAACTCTAACTATTTATGGGGAATCTGGGATTCGTCCCCATGTTTCTGACAACGCCCCTCTGCTCGAGATTATGCATGGAGAAGAAGACGTCACCCTTGGAGGTTTCTCTTTTGACACCGCTGGGACAGTTCTCACTATCAAAATGGATGAGGACTTCTCGATCAGCTCAACGGCCATTGAAATGATGAGGAAGATGGCTTACATGCCCGGTCTGGGATTAGGCCGCAACAATCAAGGGATAGCTGAATTCCCGGAGTTCCCTGTAAACAACAACCACTTCGGCCTTGGGTATCAACCCAGTGGAGATGAGAAAGGAAGCGGATGGAAAGCCCGAACTCACGTTCAATCGAAGAAAGGTCCCATTCGTTTTATCAAAGGAAAAGAGGCTATCTGCCAAGGAAAACCGGAACTGTTTTGGGATGTGAAGAAGAAGACCAAGCTGCCAGGGTTTGAAATCTTCGCCAACGACTCATGGGACAGTGATGATGAATCGGCGAAGCCAGAAGAATTGGTCGAGCAATACAAATCTGACTGGATTGAAGTTTTTGACTCAGGGAATCTGATATCGTTGTTTGGGGATGAAAATCTGATAGGTACGGTCAAGGACGGGTCTGCTGCCATGGCAATTAGTTTGGAACCTGTTGGAGACATGGAGCTGATGATGCTAAGCCAAGAAGCCCTTGGAGATGTGACCTCACTCATTGTGGATGCCAACGGAATTTATAAAAACTGCACTTTTCTACCTAAAATTGTTTATATTGGCACTGAATTTGAGTCTAAGTCAGAATCTAGCATTGAGTCTGAGTTTAGCACTGAGTTCGGGACCACTTCTGAGTCAATGCATGTGTCTGTCAGTCCTCCGCGTCATCATTTTTCTTTTGAATTTGAGTCTACTCTCATGTATCACGCCCCTGGGGCCACCTCTTTTGCAATGAATGAAGTTGACTTTGCTTATCTTGCTGTGTCTGAAATAAATTGTGTTGACCCGGACGATGATGGGATTGAGTTTGAGGAAGAAATTCCAAAAGAACTCCGATCCCTAATCGAACGAGAAAATGAAAGGCATGCTCAGCCTCTAAAAGAAGAAGTAATTTCAATAAATCTAAGAGGAGAGAGTGATCCGCGAATGGTTCAAATTGGTTCTGGGCTATCTCCAGAGGAGTTTAAAGCTCACTCGAATCTTCTGAAAGAATTTCAAGATGTTTTTGCATGGTCTCACGCGGACATGCCCGGAATTGATCCAGAAATTGTAGAGCATCGAATCCCGCTGTATCCAGATGCAAAACCTGTCAAGCAGAAGTTAAGGAAGATGAGACCAGACTGGGTATTGGAAATCAAGAAGGAAGTTCAGAAGCAGTTAGACGCAGGGTTCTTGATGGTCACGGAGTACCCTCAGTGGGTTGCCAACATTGTACCTGTTCCCAAAAAGAACGGGAAAATCAGAGTCTGTGTGGACTTCAGAGATTTAAACAAAGCCAGCCCCAAGGATGACTTCCCGCTGCCACATATAGATGTACTCGTAGACAACACTGCGGGGCACGCATTGCTATCGTTCATGGATGGTTTTTCAGGCTACAATCAGATTCTCATGGCCCCCGAGGACCGAGAGAAGACAACTTTCACCACAGAGTGGGGCACCTACTGTTACAAGGTTATGCCATTTGGGTTAAAGAATGCCGGATCTACTTACCAGAGGGCTGCTACAACTCTATTGCATGATATGATTCACAAAGAAGTCGAGGTATATGTGGACGACATGATCGTCAAATCCAAGGAAAGAGAAGGACACCTGCACGCCCTGAGAAAGTTCTTTGAAAGAATTCGCAAGTACAGATTGCGTCTCAATCCCGAGAAATGCACATTCGGGGTTACAGCGGGAAAGATGTTGGGTTTCATGATCACAACCCGAGGAATTGAAGTGGATCCATCCAAAATCAAGGCCATTCTTGAAATGGAACCACCACAGACGGAGAAAGAAGTACGAAGTTTCCTAGGCAAGATTCAGTTCATCAGCAGATTCATCGCCAAGTTAACCACAACTTGCGAGCCGATGTTTCACCTTCTCAAGAAAGGCGTGACATTCAAGTGGGACGACAGGTGCCAGAAAGCCTTTGAAGCAGTCAAGAAATACTTGCAGAATCCTCCAGTACTAATGCCACCAGTACCGGGGCAACTTTTAATTCTATATCTGTCAGTCACTCCATCAGCTATGGGATGCATGTTAGCACAAGAAGGTGAAGGCGGATCTGAGAAAGCCGTATATTACATTAGCAAGAAGATGGTTGGATGCGAAGAACGATATACTCCCCTGGAAAAGACTTGTTGGGCTTTGGTCTGGGCTTCCAAGAAGTTGAGACACTATATGTTGGCTTACTCTGTTGTGCTGATTTCTCGAATGGACCCTCTCAAATATCTGTTTGAGAAGCCCGCGCTTACAGGCAAGTTAGCGCGATGGTTGCTTTTGCTAGCAGAATTCGACATCAAGTATGTTACCAGAAAGTCAGTAAAAGGAAGGGCTGTCGCCGAATTTCTTGCCAATTACCCGGTAGAAGGTCCAGAAGATGTGGAATTTGAATTCCCAGATGAGAATGTGATGACGACCACCAACGATGACTGGACGTTGTATTTTGATGGAGCAGCCAATCAGAAAGGATTTGGAATCGGAGTACTGTTAATTTCCCCAGAAGGATCACATATCCCTCTGGCTTTCAAATTAAACTTTGAGGTCACCAACAACCAGTCAGAATATGAAGCCTGCATTGTAGGGATGGAAGCCGCCTTAGAAATTGGAGTCAAAAGACTAGAAGTCGTCGGAGACTCGAACTTGGTGGTGTCGCAAGCAAACGGTGAATGGAAGGTCAAGGAAGATAAGTTGAAACCCTATCATCAAGACCTAGATGATTTGATCCCGCGATTTCAGATGGTCACCTTCACGCATGTGCCAAGGTTGAAGAATCGGTTCGCCGATGCCCTTGCAACGCTAGCCTCCATGGTTGAGATACCAAACGGAGTCAAACTCCGGCCAGTTATAATTGAACAAAGAAACAAGCCTGTTTATGAGTACGTCATGGCCATTGACGAGCCAAACGATGGCTTGCCGTGGTTTCACGACATTTGGAACTTCATCGAAAGAGGCGAGTATCCGGCAGAAGCAGACAAGAAGGACCAAATAGCTCTTCGGAGGTTGGCGTCTCAATACATCATTTGTGGAGGACAGCTGTATCGGAGATCCTATTGTGGGACACACAAACTGTGTGTACACGGAGAAGAAGCCAGCCGAATTATGGGAGAAATCCATAAAGGAGTTTGCGGCCCTCATATGAATGGCATGATGCTCGCCAAGAAAGTCTTAAGACAAGGTTACTATTGGTCAACCATGGAGACTCAATGTATCGAATATGTGAGGCGATGTCACAAATGTCAGATTCACGCCAATCTCATGCATGTCCCGCCATCAGAATTGCATTCCATGACCTCGCCTTGGCCCTTCTCCGTCTGGGGCATAGACATTATCGGCAGAATCACGCCAGCAGCGTCAAATGGAAACAAGTTCATCCTAGTTGCAATTGATTACTTCACCAAATGGGTTGAAGCTGCTTCCTACACGACCCTCACAGCGGTCCAGGTTGCTCATTTCATCAAGCAGAATGTCATCTACAGATACGGGGTCCCTCAGGCTTTCGTATCAGATAACGGGGTTCATTTCAAGGGGAGAGCGGCAGAGACTCTTGAAGAATTCGGGATTCAGGTTCATAAGTCAACTGTTTATCGACCGCAAACCAATGGAGCTGTGGAAGCGGCCAACAAGACCATCAAGTCTATACTAGGAAGAACCATCGAGTCTGCACGAGATTGGCACGAAAAGCTGCCTTTAGCATTATGGGGATACCGGACGTCCATTCGAACTCCGACAGGGGCAACACCCTACTCTTTGGTTTACGGCATGGAGGCTGTTCTTCCCATCGAACTCGAAATCCCGTCTTTAAGGATCATGGCGGAGTCAAGAATTGATGAAGCTGAATGGCAAAACGCAAGGTTTGAAGAGCTCATGCTATTCGATGAGAGACGGCTTAAAGCTTTATATCATGTTCAGGGATATCAGCGCCGAATAGCCCGTGCTTTTAACAAGAAGGTGAAGTCCAGAGATTTACAAGAAGGCGACATGGTTTTGAAGGAGATTCGGGCTCCAGTGTTCGATCCGCGCGGGAAATTTCGACCAAAATGGGCCGGGCCCTACATTATCAAGAAGATCTTGTCCGGAGGTGCAACACAACTCATCGATCTTGACGGCAACGAGTTTTCTACTCTGGTCAACTTGGATCAACTCAAGAGATATTACCCCTGAGAGAAGCTCGCTGGACTGAAAACCGCAAGGGCGGGCAGTTCCAGGCAAAAATTAGAGCAAAAGCCTGCTAGGCCGAAAACCCGAAAGGGCAGCTTAGGCAAAAGATAAGGCCAAAAACAATCAAAAGCTCGCTAGACCGAAAACCTGAAAAGGCGGTGCTAGGCAAAATTCAGAGCGCAAAAAGGAAAAGTGTAAATACCCGAGCGAACCCTAACCAAACAATTGTAGTCCTGAACTACGTCATGACCTGATTCCTTTCTACAAGGGATACGTAGGCAACCTCATCCCGAGGTTCGGTCACAATCTTTCGAGTTGATTCCAAGTCCTCATACGCATTTCGCAGGCAGAACCAGTAAGAATCAAGAGCAGAAAATTCTCAAAACTCAAAGTTTTATTCAAACAAAGCTTCTTCGATTACATGGCTGAGCATGAAACTTTCAAACAAAAGAAATAAAAACATCCATAGCACTGGGTGCACAACTTATTTCAGGCACATTAAGATCGAGTCTAAAAGTCTGTCTTAGTTTCCATTGTCTCTTGCTTCAATATCCCTTGTCAACCATCTCTTATAGCGTGTCGGAAGAAGAACACTGGGATATAAGTCTCTTGGAATGGTCGTACGCTCCCTCCAATTGCTCTGGTAAGCCCTGAAGGTGGCAACATTGAAATTCGGTATGACGAAATCCTCAGGACCCGCAGGTGGTGGTACTTGACGAACTCCAAGTTGACGGAGAATGCGGTTTGGAACATAGAAGGTCCATCGGGTCAAACCTGCCAGAATCACTCGCTGGCGCCCCATGTTGCTAATAGCCATATCAGGAAGGTCAATCCAAGTCAAACGCCAAGAGATCACTTCTTCTGTGAGCTGGGAAAGAACTCGAGTCCAACCTCCCACATCATTAAAAACCTCCCTGAAATTCCTGATAACGAACCCTTGAGTTTCATGAACCCGGTTTCTTGGCACAGGCTCCAGCAGATTAGCCTTGTCGCATAACCACAGCTGCGTGAAAGAGAGAAAAACAAGTAAGAAACCTTAGACAGCTTTGAACTGAGCGCTGAGATAAAATGAGAACGAGTGAAAAGCCGGAAAAAGGAGAGCTGAGTGAGAAGCCTACCTGTAGGAGCAGCGGACTACCCTCGAAGACGTCGGTCCTACCGGCATGAACCCCATCCAGACCCATCAAAGTTTCAGCCAGAACCATCGGAGCTACATCCTTACGCTCCTCAATTTGCATAACCACACCAACCAGGGAAGAGCTTGCTTGACCATCAGATTGCACGAACAAGAATGCAGCCAGTAAACACAAGCACAGAGCAAAGTTGTCAGAGCGGAACCCTTCAATCAAGCGTGGGATATTCAGAAAGCCTCCACGAATTAGGGACTTAGCAGCATTGTTACTTATCCCTAGCTTGGAAGACAACACTGTGGCAAAACCAACTCCATAGAGAGGAACGATGGGCTCCGCCAAATCAAAACCTCCAAGGTATGCGAAGAATTCTTCCACAGTAGGGCATAACTCGTGGAGACCAAAGCGGAAGACATGCACCTCAGGGTCCCAGAATTGTGTTGCAGCTCGCAACAACTCCGGACGTATGGATACGTCTCGAATATAACGAAGGGAAGTCAGTCTATGACCCCGAAAGTGCAGCCAATCCAAGCCATCGAGATCATCGAGCCAGGGGCGCATCAAGGCTGAGAAGCTCACCACCATTGTGCAAGAAAAGGGGCGGGGTTAACAAGAAAAGAGTTTATGAATTTGGAGTGCAAATAAGGGGGGAAATGAACAGCTTTTTATAGCCACCATGCATGAGGAACAATACGAAATTTCAAGTTCCAAAGGTCACCTCGAAAGACGCGTCAACTCGAAGACCGCAAGGAATCATGTTAAAAATGATAAGTTCCCTCAAAACATGCCCCACAATGGCTCTTCAAGTCCCTAGGACGTGCGTTGAAATGATGAAACGCCGAAAGGGAGGACCAGAAATCCGCTGCAAGTGGCAGATTTTTTGGCATTATCAGGCCTGTACCGTACGGCACACTAATAGTGCCGCACGGCACAGTTTCAGTACCGCACGGCACAACTGGCCAGATTCCAAGCAAAATTCAGTTTTGAGCCTCCGGGACTCACTCCGTGCTTTTCTTTGGCACAAAGCTTATGCATGCAAGCCATGGCGCGCGCCTACGACCTATTGGAGGGGTCGGTTGGCAACCTCAACCAGAAATTAATGATCAAAAGTCTCGAAGACTTGAATACCAAGGAATAGAAGTATCGACGAGCTATACTTCATGATAACACCACCCCACAAGCATGGTCAATACATGTGTGATATGTTGTATTCATGAGTCATTCCATTCGTTTGTCAACAACAATGCCGACATATGTGCGCAACAAGCGTCATTCTCTTGTCATTAATCCATACATCGCGCATATAAGTTCAAAAGTTTAGTTCCGTTTTATTGAGTCCTATGAGTCACAACCATAAATGCAAATCAAGTTTTCCATATACAAGTTTGTTGGTCTCGAATTCAGTTGCTTTAAGTTAAGTACTCGCATGCAAACTTTGATTTTCCAGATTCATTGCCAATATGAATAAAATGCAAGTTTTTATAAAACCAAGATCAAAATATCCACATGATAAGTGAAACCATATCCAGAGGCAAACAGGCCCAATGTGTCATCAACTACTACGGCTCGCAGGCCGTCTATACAGAAGGCTAAACAAATGCCTAAATCAAAACGAGGCACGCAGGCCCCACCTAGAAAAATGCTATCACTAACTACTGTCTCAGGTACGAGGGCGCTTCGGAGGCACGGACCCCCGAGGTCTATACTCCTCTGGCGTAGCAGGATCGTCATCAGTACTACTGCTCTCCGCAGGCTCCTCCCTCTGCTGTACACTCTCTCTCCGTCTCTCAGAAGAACGAAGGACTCGGCCTGAAGGGGGAGTCACTGAAGTAACTCGAGGCGTGGAACGCCTGGCACTCCCAGAGCCTGACGCTCCCTACACAAGCAGCAAAATTTGTCAGAATACAATGAAAGGCATGCATGATCAAACAAGAAAAGAAAGACAAGTCCAATGTATACCTCAGCAGCCCCGGCACTAGGGGTGGCCCCTCGGCTAGCTCCTCTCTCACTGCTAGTACTCTCCCTCCTCCTGCGAGTACCTCGGCCGGTCTCTCTACCTCTGCTAGCCTCTCCAACACCACGGGCCGGTGCCCTCCCTCTAGTAGCTCTCCGGCCACGACCAAGTACAACTCCTGGCTCAGCCCGCGGGCGCACCTCTGGGGCCATGCCCATCACAAACTGACGGACCATGGCCTGCAAGTCCTGCGCCAGCTGGTACGACGCCGCCGCCCACTCAACAGGAATCTGAAATTCAAAAGGGGCGTCAGCAATACATGAGATACTGGTATAAACAAGTAATAGAAGCAAGCATAATAATCAAAAGTCACCTCTGTCGTGGCAAGAGTAACTGTAGGAGTGATATGAGGCACCGTCACCACTCCAAGTGCTCCGTCAGCAGTCACCACCTCAATCTCTCTCCTCAACTCAGGTAAAGTAACACCGGCCCTCAAACGGTTCTCCATGTCCAGGTCATATGCCAAGTGTGTGCTCAAGTAACCCTCATAATCTATCGAAAGACCGAAGACCAACTCTGTCGGCACCGTATATCTCTCTATCTCAGCTCGGGTGTACTCCTCAGTCCTCTGAACAAGTGGAGGCAACGGCGAAGGCACTCTGAAATGGTCAATCCCGAGGGACTGACGGGAAACCCTGTCACCCAAATACCATCGCCAACCGTAAGGGCACTCCAGCAGCACTCGACTCCGTGTCAGCTCCCTGCTCCTAACCAAGTAATCCCTGCGCATCCTATGCCAAACATTCCATCTCACCTACAAGAAAGAAAGGTTTGTCAGGAAGACAATAAAGCATGAATATTTGAAATCGTAAAAAAGGCTTACCCTATCTCCTGTAGTAGTGTCCAGAAAGAGCCGAAAAGTCCTCAAATCTCCCTTATGGTCACCACCTCCTGTGTACTCTGACCCCCACTTCTCGGCACGCGGGAGCACATCCTCATTGCTATGCGAATTGGCCGGGGCAAATACACCCAGCACCTCATAAGCCCACACCTGCATGTTCAGAAAGTCGTCAAATCAAGAAACATGGATAAAAACATTATCATTGAAAGAGGAATACAAGCAAAGCTTTACCTCTAGCACCCTCCAGTAGCCACCAAGGCTCGTGCCCACACCACGGCACACGCAACCAAGGAAGCAGTACACAGTACACAGACCGGCGCCGCCCCAGTCGAACCTCCCAGCAGTCTCCAGATCCTCCAGTGCAGGCAACCAACCCAAGTGCACCACGCCCTGCCTGTTCGGAAACAGGGAGGCACCAAAGAGGTACAACAAGTAGGCTCTCGCCATCTGCCTAGCCTCCTCCTCTGACTCTGGCTCGTGGTCCCAGAAACCCACCAAGACAGTATACCTCACCCCTGACTCAATACCTCCAAGCCTCCTCCCTAGGTAGTGCTCAACGGCAGCAGGGTCCAAGTACAGCTCTGAGTCAAAGGGGATGGGATCACCTCCAACTCTCAGACCGGTGATCGCAGCAAAGTCAAGGGGAGTAATCGTCATCTCCCCGAATCTGAAGTGGAAGGTGTTGGTAGTATCCCACCACCTCTCCACCAGGGCTCGTATCAGCTTGCGATCCGTCCTAGTCACTGTCAGAAGCCGGATAAAAATGGTGAACCCAGAGGCATCAACCAAAGCCCTCACTCGTGATGGCAACGCGCGGTAATACTCCAAAGAATGCGCAGAACCTCCATAGCCACCCAAAGATCTCTCAGTCTGTTAAACAAAGGCATGACAAAACTTCAGTCAGTATTGTTAACAAGAGTGTACAAGCAAGCAAATGAACAAGCACAAGCAGAAAAGGATAAACAGAGGATACATACCAAAGGATTCCTATACGCAATGTGAGTCGAACGGTCTCGAATCACACTCGTATCTGGGTACGTAGGCAGCAGAGGGGTATAAGTATCGCACCCCTGAGGAACAAAGAAGTGCACCCGTGGCACATAAGTAGCAGGAGTAAAAGGGACCCTGTGATCCATAGATAACTCAACCTCCCGGACTATAGTCAAACGCCCCTCTCCGGCAGCTACATCAGCCTCTCTCTCCCTCTCCTCCTGCTCAGCATCCCTGACAATGGACGCCATCCCCTCCTGAACCAGGACATTCTCAAACCGGGGAAACTCCTGTAAGGTCGCTGCTATGTCCTCATCTCTCGCTCCCTCCAGAGTGTCTGCCAAAGTCAGACCAGACCCACGAGAAGAACCAACGGCAGGTGTAAACAACGGAGGCTCCGAAGGCTCTGTCTCTATCTCAGCACTCTCCTCTGGCACTCTGGCAGTACCAATCGCAATAGCCGGACCTGGAGCTATGCGCCTCACCAACGGCACCTCCTCACTCTCAGTACTACTACCCCCGGTCACATCCTCAACCAAAACATCCCTCGGGATACCCTCAGCTTGAGACCCGCTCTCCTGAGCACGGGCTCTCTCTACCACAACATCTATCCCACTCAAACTCATAGCACCCGTACCTGACGGATCAACATCCATGACCTCCGGCCCCTCACGGCTAGCTACAACACTCTGATCATCACCAACAATACCATCACCACCAGGGGTACTCTGATCAATAGGCGCAGCACTCTCATCAGGCCGTACGGTACTCGAATCTACTGGCACGGCACTCCCAGCATCACCCACGGCACTCTCAGTGTGCCGTGCGGTACCCAAATCGTCCCCCACACCACTGCTGCCCATCGTCGGCGCAGTACCCACGCTCTCGGCCCCCTGTAATGACACCGGAGTCAAAACCTCACCCGTGTGAGTCCCACTCAGTCTCGTATGAGCCGCTTCCGGCATGGGTGGTGGTGTTTCGGCCCCAATCGGTGCCACACGGTGGGGCTCAAGAACTGGGCCTGCAACATTTGGGCCGACATCGGCCGGAACTCCCATGGACGAATCACTTCCAGACCTGCTGGAGGAAGTACTACCCTCCCCGCGCGCCGACGACGACGAATCGCCGGTAGACATGGCCGAACCGCTCGGTGCCTCCCCGGAATCTGCCATACCAGTATATTTCGGAAGTGAAAATATGGGTTTTGGGGAGATTTTCGATCGAAAGATTGAAGGAGATTTGAGGGAAGGAAGGAGGAGTAAGAAGATTGAAGGAAATGAAGATTCTCGGAATACCACGCTCTCAGAATAACTGACTAAAATGTTTGAATGCGTTTGAAAGAGTGGGAGAAAACGAAACGGTTTTGGGCGGTTTTAATAGCCACTTGTGCCGTACGGCACATACACTCTACCGTACGGCACAATATGTACACCGCACGGTACACCCTTTTGCCATTTGTACCGCACGGCACGCCATTTCTGCCGCACGGTACAGTATTGATGCCGCACGGTACACACCTATGTTCCTAAATAGTTTTTGCACCCGATTCAACCTCCTCAAAGGTTTCTAAGCCAAGGTTGCCAGCAATCTCACTCAGGCTAATCCTCGTTAACTTCGCATGCGCACTTATCAGTTCCATCGACAGTATACAAGCACCATTTGGTTATGTAAGTCCTCGATGGCATAAACAGCAACAGTTGGTTTAGTAAGTCCTCAAAAGTATCTATAACGACGATTTTAATCAGCACTCAGACGGGTTTCGTGAGTCCTCCCCGGCGTTAACAGACGGTTATATCCCCAACATCAAAATGGTTTCGTAAGTCCTCAAAGGCATTTACAACAACAATTTCAAGCGTCCGATGGTTTCCATCAGAGCGGTTTCGTAAGTCCTCAACGGCATTTACAACAACAATTTTTATCAACATCGAATGGTCTCGTAAGTCCTCTCCGGCATTAACGATAGTTTTATCAGCGTAAGGTGGTTTCATAAGTCCTCTCCGGCATTAACGACAGTTTTATCAGCATCCGTTGGTTTCATAAGTCCACGCCAGGCAAAAACGACAGTTTTATCAACATCAACATCCGGTGGTTTCGTAAGTCCTCTCCGGCATTAACGACAGTTTTACCAACATCCGGCGGTTTCGTAAGTCCTCTCCGGCATTAACGACAGTTTTATCAGCATCCGGTGGTTTCGTAAGTCCTCTCCGGCATTAACGACAGTTATCCTCAGCATCAAATGGTTTCTTGTGTCAGCAACAAAAGGTTTCGTAAGTCCTCTCCAGCATTAACAAAACGGTTTTCAGCACCAATAGCACATCATTCGTTTTTCCCTCGTTGAAAAGCAGAGTGACAAACTCCACTACCCAATCAAAGGTATGTTTTCTAGAAACCCTTATGCATTCGGCCCTGATGAACTACGCCGGTCTGATCCCTACAACGGGGTACGTAGGCAGCTCTCACGAGCGCGACCACATGCATCATGTATTACTTGTTTGTTTTCGTACGAGGACGTCCGCATCGAGGGGTGTCTTCTATCTTTGACGCGACTTCCGGTCGACACAATGATTGTAAGTCTCGTCAAAGAGGGGCAACTGTAGACACCCCAAAATGAGCGTTCACGTACATTTTAATCCCCAATGATGAACGGAAATACCCGGAAGAACTCTCGGATTGAAATTCTCCAAGTCAACTCAGTCAACAGTACCGCACGGTACTCATCTCTCAACGCACGGGACAGCCAGTGTCACGTACAGCAGAGTTTTGGAAATTTGACGGCCAGGTGTGCCGCACGGTACACAAGTTGTGCCGCACGGCACAGTTTGTGTACCGTACGGTACTGTTTACGGGTTCCCAGTTTTCACAGGTTCCCAGCAAGCCGAAAGTGTTGACGAGATTGGTTCCCCCGCCGTGGCCGAAAGGGAAGATCATGGCCGAAAGGAATAGGCTACTCCCTATGCCATTGTCCCCCTGGGCAAGAATCAAGAAAAGATTGGGAACTACAATCGGCTCCCCCAATCCTCTATAAAGACCGTCCGAACTCAATGAGAAAAGGACCCCAGACGGCCAAACCCCATACGATTTCTGCGTAAGAAAATACCACGAAATTCCATCCTTGAAAACCATTTTCTATTGCTTTAGCCATCACCTCTACTACATAGAAATCAGCCTTATTCTCTTTGCAAAAACCACAAACCCAAAACAGAGACTCATACTCTGTTTTTTTTACTCCAAAGCCGTGAGTTAATGATTCCAAATTGACCAAAGTTGAAACCCTCAATCCCTCTTACCACTATACTAGAGTGAAAGTGAGGTCTAGAGAAGGTTCAAGCAGCATTCGGAAGTTCAATCCGACGCTCAATCCGAGAGTTCGAAACCGAAGGTATAAACCCGTTTCGCCAAATTCCTTGAATTTGGTACCCTGAGGGGAAGGGTACCAAGGGTGGAATGATTCCTTGTATCATTTTCATGCTTGGTATGCCCAAATTACAGCAAGTTCAGTTTCATTTCACACCTCCCGGTCGCGTCGTACGGTGAAAACATCGCCTCGTACGGAGCGATTCAACGAGGAGGGACATCCCATACTCAATACATTGCTGTCTCCCTTTAAAGTAGTTCATTTTGAATGCATTTCATACCTTGTATGTGCCTCTGATCGATCATTTCGAAAAGCCAAAGTTTCAAACTGTTTTGCAGCCAAGTGTGCCGCACGGTACTCATACTGTGCCGCACGGTACACCTTGAGTGCCGTACGGTACTCATTTGAAAATTTGACCGTTAATTTGAAGAACAGTGCCGCACGGCTCACTGTTTGTGCCGCACGGTACATCTAATGTGCCGCACGGCATACGTTTCCGGTAAAAATGTGAAATTTGAACCTCCCCCTGCAGGAACAGTTTGAAGTTTGGATTTTCGTTTGATTTCTGTTAATTACAATATCAGTCATCTGTTTTTCTCATTATTATCATCTGTCTTGTTTAATTTAAATGTTTATCTGTTAATGATCAGCAATAAAATTGTTTTCTAATAAAATCCCACAAATGTTTAGTAAAGACCGATTTTTAATCGGGCGAACAGGGTGCATTAAAACCCTTCCCTGTTCGTAACCTGGCTCCCGGATCCAAAACGAATCTCTGGTTTTCAATTGGTTTTATAAGTCATTCGTTCAAATCATCATTTTCAAATTGGTTTCTCGGGTCCCAAACTGCTTTTCCCAAAACCCGGGTGGCGACTCTAAAATCTTTTGTTTTTCGAACCGTTTCGAAAGACCGTATCCGAACCGCGTGGAGGTCGACCGTCCACACCTTTCATTTGATAAATCCGCTGCAAATCCGAAATCCACCAACAGCCTCTATGTAGCCTATCTATTTATGTACTGTGAAATCCTCCAAATATTCACACTGAAATGTGATATAACTATTGGTCTTTTCTCAACCAGGAAAACTCCGGGATGGGCGTGAAGTTGCGTCAAGCACCTATACGAGCATAACTACAAGCAGGTGAAGCAGTTCATGAACGAAATCAAAATCCTTACCTGTTTGAGCCATCCCAATCTGGTCACCCTTTACGGTTGCACCTCCCGCCACAGCCAAGAACTACTACTCGTCTATGAATACATTCCCAATGGCACTGTGGCAGATCATCTACACGGTGATCGAGCAAAGGACTGTCCGCTCTCCTGGCTTGTTCGCATGAACATAGCCATAGAAACCGCCAGTGCATTGGCTTACCTCCATGATTCTGGTATCATCCACCGCGATGTGAAGACTGACAATATACTCCTTGACAACGATTTTCATGTCAAAGTTGGAGATTTTGGGCTCTCGAGACTCTTCCCCATTCATGCCACCCACGTCTCAACGGCTCCACAGGGGACTCCCGGTTATGTTGATCCCGAGTACCATCGTTGTTACCAGCTTACTGATAAGAGTGATGTTTATAGCTTCGGGGTGGTTCTTATTGAGCTCATATCATCACTGCCGGCTGTTGACATGAACAGGCATAGGGATGAGATTAATTTGGCTAACTTAGCAGTAAACAGGATCCAAGACCGTGCAATCCATGAGTTGATTGATCCGTCTCTTGGGTTGGAGTCAAATTCTTCGATTGAGAGGATGACTTTGTCGGTAGCAGAGGTGGCTTTTAGGTGCTTGCAACTTGATAAGGACATAAGGCCTACAATGAAAGAGATTTTGGAGGCTTTGACGGCGATTCAGGCATACAATGATGAGAATGCTAGGAAGATAATTGACGATGGTAGCGCGCTGACAAGTAGAAGGCCAACTTTTTCGCCTGATTGCGAAGATGTTGTGTTATTGAAGAACACCATGGTTCCAGTTTCACCAGTTTCGGTGACTGATAGATGGGTTAGCAACTCTACCACATCCGCTTTGAGTGAGTAAGGCTTCATTTCACTCTCCTAGCTTTTGCTTAAAGCTTGACGGGGCGTTTGGCTGGTGAATTTGATTTTGGGTAGATATAGAAAGAGGGCGGATTTGAAGGTGGATTTGTAATGAGGGTGGATTTGTAAGGAGGGTGGACCCGCTTTCTAAGAAGGGTGGATTTGTAATGAGGTGTTTGGATAATTTTTTAAGAAGGGGGATTTGAAGGGTGGATAAGAGAACAAATGACTAAATTGCCCATAGTTTATTAATTTAATTGACAAAATGGATTAAATACATAATAATTAAAATAAATATCATATTTAATTAATTTGGTTTACTTTGTAACAATTAAGTTATAATATTTTTTTATAATTTGAAAATATTAATTATTCAATTACAACCATTATTTACCCACATATAAAAAAAATATTATGTTTTGAGATCACAATTACAACCACTATTTACCCACATATAAAAAAAGCATTACCATCGGATCAAAGTTTTCATAAAAAAAAAGAAAGAAGAGTGGATGTACTGGATTAGAACAAAGTATTGAAAGTAGTGGGGGTGGGATCCATTATACAATTTGCTGGATCATCAGACCCACTTCCGCCCCTCTCTCTCTCTCTCTCCGGTCAGCAGTGGAGAACGACGACGAAGAGAAGAGCTGCGGTCGACGACGACGAACAAGAGTAGGCAGAAGACGACGACGATGGGCCTCGATTTCTCTCAGACACTACAGATACGCTTTTTTTTTTTTTTTCCTTCTTCTGATTTTCATTACTGTTGTCTCTTTCTCAATAACGAATCTGGGATTTTTTTTTTGTTAGAACTTGTGAATCTGGGGAATTTTTGGCTTCTCTAGTTCCTGTGTGTGTGTTTGTCAGTTAGAAGAAGAAGAGGAGGAGGGTGGATTTGGAGGGGTACTTTGGTACAAAATACGCCTGGATTTGCTAACGACGGGGGTGAGGCCGTCGTTAGCTAATCCACCCGCGGGCGGATTTAGAGTCCCAACAGTAAATTAGTCCGGGGGAGTCCGGGGGAGGAAAATTTTACCCAAACACCGGATATGAGGTGGGCCCTGGATTTGTAATCCGGCCGCTTCGCAAATCGGGCCGCAAATCCGCCAGCCAAACACGCCCTGATATTCTAGGAAAATAAGTTCAACACTCATGTCCATACAAGCAAGTAGTTCAACTTCAGTTTCCAGTTTATTGTATATCTAAATGAATATACAGTCATCGACTTATATTGAGAGAATGTGTACAGTACATGGATCTCTCGTTTGTATAATTGTTCATATTTTGAGATTTTTTAAGTCATGCCTCGGTTTTCATTTCATGATTTTGTCGTTATACTACCAATATTATGTTGTTTTGCGTTGTGGGCAAATGGAAATGGGCAAAGAAAACAGAAGTACTGAACTTGGAATACCACTTACTTTCATGTATGTGTTTAGGCAATGGTCGGAAACTCACAACGGTATAGTGCTACAGTTATAGACGTAAACCAGTACAAATCTTAGTTGCACAAAGCAGGAGTGGGGGTAGGAGAGTGGACAATCATAGATGATGCAGCTTTGTAGCGTAAGTAATGAGTAGATATCGTTCTAGTAGACGAGTTGGTTAGATCTCGTTCCAATAGACAATTTTCTTGAATCCATAAGAATAAGATAAACACCTTGAACACAAGGACTAGAGAAATCTCTTAATTATAAAGTTTGATTGAATGATCTTCCCAAAAGATTACAAACCCATATTTATACTAGATAAAGAGATAACCAGATAAGCCTAACTATTAATGACTTGGACTGACCCTTGGACACGTCTGTGAAATACGAAGAACCAACCTTGGAACTAGGACTGACATTTAATGCAAAACACTACTTTAGTACAAAGAACCAACCTAGGAACTTTAAAAGACACTTATTTAGAATTCCCATAGAATTAATAAGCAATTATGAGGGTTGTGTTCGGAAAGGTTTTTGAGGACTGGGTTCTCACCTTTTCCCCGTGGGGCCACTCACCCCCTTTTCTCATTTTCTCTCTCATCCTTCTTTTGGGAGGTGTTATAGTAGTGCACAGTTTGTGCACAAATGAATCGGTGGGGTCCATTTCGGAATCTCATACAAATGATCTAAGCCGCTCATCAACTTTAAAATAACTTTTTTAGTCGCATCGAAAAAAGTTAGCTCAATCAGATTTTTATAACTACTTGATCTGATTAGTTAACTTTTATTTAACATTTCAACATAATTTAGGATTCTAAATTTTGAATTAAAATT
This sequence comes from Vaccinium darrowii, assembly GCA_020921065.1. Taxonomy (NCBI): domain Eukaryota; kingdom Viridiplantae; phylum Streptophyta; class Magnoliopsida; order Ericales; family Ericaceae; genus Vaccinium; species Vaccinium darrowii. The sequence goes on along the minus strand of CM037160.1, from coordinate 15,077,927 downwards.
GAAAGATTAGATCAAATATTTAAAGTTTTTAAATTGAGCTGATTTTCTCGTAGACCAATCAAAAAATTATTTTGAAGTTGATGAACGACTTAGATCATTTGTATGAGACTTCAAAGTGGACCCCACCTACTCATTTGTGTGCAAGGATGGAGCCGGGGGGGGGGGGGGGGGGGGGGGGGGGGGGCGCTAGTGGGGGTAGTCGCCCCCCCTTACGTCTTAAAAAATTCATACTATTACATTGGGAAAAAATATATTTATCATCAAACTATATAGTTCTGCCCCCCCTCCGTTTTTCGTTAAAAAAATAATTGTAACAGATTTAATATTTATCAAGTTATGAAACAACTTTCTATTAAAATTGGTTTTAATGAGATTTAATTACAATTCTTTTAAACAAAACAATGCCCAAAATTTATAATCCCAACTCACTTCAGGGCCGGACTCAAGGCCCCGTTCACTTTTAAAAAATAAGGCTAACTGAAATTTCAGAAGCCCAAAACTCTTTAACATGGTCTATGGACTTCAAAGTGAAGGCGAAAGAAATTGGGGACTCCCAAAATAGTTGATTTAAAAACTAAGGCTCACTAAAATTTCGGAAGCTCAAAACTCTTTAACGTGGTCTATGGACTTCAAAGTGAAGGCGAAAGAAATTGGGGACTCCCAAAACAATTGATTCTCAATTGCAAGATTTGAACACTCGGTTTAAGGAAGATACAATGGAGTTACTCATTCTCAGCACATCTTTAGATCCTCGCGATGGCTTCAGATCATTCAACATTAAAGATACTTGCAAGCTTGCAAAGAAGTGTTATCCAATGGATTTCACTGAGCAAGAAAAGTACCACTTGAGATATAAATTGCAAAATTATAAGTTTGATGATTCTAAACATCCTGAGTTCCAAAATCTGTCAACGATTTTGCTTGACCGTTTGGGTGATTAATAATTAACTAGAATTTCGTCCCAAGCGTAGGACTATCGACCGGTGTAGCACAATAAATCCGGAAGTACCGGAGTCGAACCACAGAGACGGTCTACGGTGCTAACTCAAACAGTGTCGGCTCTACGTTTGTAATTGGCTCTCAGGTAGCCACCCCTTGCTCAAATGATTCGATTAATTAACCAAATTAAACTGATTTAACTACTGGACTCTGAACTTAAAAAGGAGAGTACAGCCGTGGGCACTACGGTGTCCGCAGCCAGTCTAATTCACATTCACTCGGGCCACAATTATTCAATTAATAGATTTAAAAATATGGAAATTAGTTACCAACAAATGCGCACCACTTGTTACCAATTTCCGCGCGCATTTGGAATTAGCAATGCCCGGGTTCGTTTGCTAGAAAAATATCCGTATTTGAAAATTGCGCATTAATTAAAAATGATTCGGCACTGAGGTGGAACATAAATCAGCCTAGCCACGGGACACCTTCGTCCCGCGGCCACACTCAATACGACTACTCACACATGCTTATAAAGATTGCAGGAATCAAAATAATCCTAGATCTAGACATGCTTGAGATTAAAATATGAAAACAATAGAAGACGGTACCGTAATTGCAAAGGAAGAAGCTCAAACTCAATTATCAATCCGCAAAACAAACGAGTCACTGGAATTCTGGAAATTAAATTGAAAACAAAGCGTTGAACGATGAACTCAGATCTGTAGCCGAAAAACTTCAATACTAAAAACCTAGGTAAAATTTCGTGGCCCCATAGCATGGGTTAAAACTTAAGTATTTATATTAAACCTAATAATCCCAATGAAATCCGAACGAAAATTCCCGAAATCCTCCGCGCATAGGCCAAACGGTGCCGTTCACTGTGTGCCATAACCAACCGGTAGCGCTGCTGAAGAATGTATGTAGCGCTACCGCTCTGTTATCAAACGGCGTTGACCATTGAACCCCTGGGTTGACCGTTGACCTAGCATTCCGGTAGCGCTACACCCTTTATGGTGTAGCGCTCCTAAACTCTCTGTTCATTTTTGAGACCCTTTTGTGCCTACTTTGAGCGCTCCAAGGAATTGGGGTAGCGCTCCCGACGGGTTTTGATCACTTCCATGCAAAATCCGCTCGCCTCCAACTCCTGATCGACGTGCATGACCTTCCAACACATCAAAATCACACTTACGCCCCTCAAATACCTGCAAATCCCTTTCAACACCAGAAATACCACGTGCACATATTAATTGGAAAGTAAGGCTCAAAACGCACGTCTAACATGCTAAAACCCCTTACTTGGACACTTGTAAGAAAGCTTCCCACGCGCCTATCACATTTCAAAGTTGAGTGATTGTTGGTGAAGACAAGAAAGTGCACGATATATCATCTTTTTCATAGGTTGATTCAGCTTATATTAGCTTTGCATGTTTCAATGGCTACTACCGAACGTGCATTTTCTACTATGAAATGTGTGAAGACTTCACAATAGGACGGAGGATTATTATTTAGCAAATTTCTTGATCACTTATATTGAGAAAGATATTGCTCGACGGTTGGACACACTCTATCATTGATGCTTTTAATAACAAGAAAGAGTGTCGAGCAAAGTTCTAGATGCCTGATTTCAGTAAACATTAGATAGGATTTGATAGACGTTAATACTTTTTGCAATGTAAGTTGATATTAGAAACGTGTTTAGTTTCATATGTGTTGGTGTTAATTTTGTATACATACATATTTTTTTTTGAGTTAGTAAAAGATCATATAGTTGTCTTAATTTTATTTTTTTTATTGTATATATCCGTCCCCCCTATGTCAAAATCCTGGCTCCGTCCCTGTTTGTGCACAAATTGTGCACTACTATAACACCTCCCAAAAGGAGGATGAGAGATAAAATGAGAAAAGGGGGTGAGTGGTCCCACGGGCAAAAGGTGAGAACCCGGTTCTCAAAAACCTTTCCGAACACATACTAGATTACTTTGACTTGCAACGGTCCAACTTCTTGAGAACCTCTTCAGCAATCTATCATGCATCAATAGAAGTGTGGGAGTGCTATTGCAGAGGTTAGGAAAAATTATAAATAATTTTATGTGTTTTATATAGTTAAATGTAAAAAAAAAATATTTTTCTACCAGTTAGATTGCAAAACATTAAGAATCCCAGTCTCTATTTGGTTTCCAAGATTCCACCTCTTCATAAACGCAAACCGTTGTTGCAAACCACCGTTCTCTCCCATTGCAACGCCAACCATAGTGATTGCACGCAGAACACAACACCCACCTATAGAAACTCACCATTATCCAGCAATCCATTTATTCGGCAAGAAAAATCAAAATCTAGTGGAAGGAATCTACCAATCGTAGCCTGAATAATAAGTCTCAATTGTTTTTTGGGCGTAAGTTTCCGTATAGTTTAGGAACGAGTTCTAGTTGTCATGGGAACGAGTTTCCTCTGTTCAAACGCGGAAACGCGTTTCCGTCAAAGGAACGGGGGCATGGATGAAGGTTTCTGCAACTAACGTACAAACAAACGTTTACTTCTTTTTTCTTTTTCCTTTTCTTTCTAGTGCTTAATATGCAAGTGCAGATATGGTACAGATACCAATCACCTTCGCACCTATGTCTGTCTACGTCGAATGAGAATTTTGAAGAAATATAATGTATTTTTACTAGAGGCATGTATTTCTTTTTTTACACGTGTTTCAGAAATTGCTACGAGCATAATCAATTTACTCAAATCTCACAAGTTACCATATTTGAATGACAGGCTTAAGTGTTGTTCTCTCAAATCGTTTCCCTCTGTTATGCTAGTAAACCCGGAAACCTGGGTCAATCCTGTCACGCCCTGGATTTTTAAACAATAAAAAGTAAACATTTTTTTTTAGAAATAAAGTGCCACGTTTCATAAATCTTTTCTTTAATCCCATTGTAAAACGTGAATGAAAATAATAAATTGATTACATTATTCCAAACAAAGGGAGATTTTTAAAGAAAGTATAAGGTTACAAACCCATCTTGGTTTTAAAAAAAAAAATATACATGATCATCACCCAAATGAGTACCTACTAAGTTTCAATAAGAAACAATGATCAATGATGCCTTCAAAAGATGTCATGCACTCCCAATGCACTTCACGCCATGCTCCTCATCGAATACCTGAAAATTGATAGGTTGAGCTACACTAGCCCAGTAGAAAAATCCCTCACAAACTCTATATATATATATATGCAGTGCACCATGCTTGTGAGTGAACCTACAAGGCATAGGCCCAATTTTAAAAGTCATTCTTTCTTTAAATGCATGTCTCGTCACACTCATACATACACATACATGTACACACACATAAATACACCCTCGCGCATACACAACACCACATATACATAACCACGCTTGAAGGTTTCCAATCGATCGTAAGTACTCTTTACCATTTAATTTCCATTTCAACACCACCTCAGGATCACCACGACTTTGTCCCAGTCTTTTCACTAACAATCAATTTCTCTTACTTCTCATCACACCCAAAAGCTCTAGTTTCTCAACATAACCACGCATTTTGATTTCTTCGATAGATACTCCCTCAATATCGAGACACATTTTATAAAATGTACAACGAATACCACACAATTCCCAATTCCACGAACACAATCAAATCAACTAAGGAATGTACAGAATAATGCACAACAAACAACACATAAACAACCACACACATCAAGCAACATATAACAATAACACGCAGCCAACAACACACCACAACAAACAGCACAACATGTCCAAGTTTCACAAGCCAACAACTCAATTAAGGAATGCAAAAGACTAAAAGATTAGACCCTCAAAACTTCCCACCAACAGTTTCACTTACCAAGAGCTCAACATGTCAAACCTTCCCAAACTCATTCGATTAAGGGCATTTTCGTAATTTCATCACGGTTCAAACCGTAAGCATCTTCATCAATCCACGCCTCAAATACACTCATAAATATCCCAATTTCATTACTACGAAAGCAATATAACATATCCACAGGAATATCACAAAAGCCCCAATTTTGGTTTAAGCCATAAATTAGACATTTCACGGCACAACATCTACGAAAATCGTATGTAGAAACCAAAGGTTTATCTTCTAAACACATAGATATGTAGAGAGAGGAGAGAAATCCCTACTTGACTGGGTTTTGAGCAAAACCCGAACTCCCGAAACTCGAGCTCCAAGCTTTCATGTGTCCGTGACGCATTCCACGCGTAATTTCAGCCGATACATCAACTTCGAATCAAAAACTGCTATTTTCTAGAAAGAGTTAAGATACAACCCTTACATACTTTCGAAGGTATACGAGTCTAGTTTCATAATCAAAAGGCGGATTGAAATTTCAAGCTTCCTAGACAAAAATATAGCCGTTCTCGTAACATGGGGTAATGCTGTCAACACAGCGAATTTCAGTACCACAGCCCAATCAAACATTTTTCATATTTTCTATACTTCAAATTTACTTCTGAAATTTTTACACAACACAAAGAACATCCATGGGTAGCTTCTATAAAATTTTCAGAAATTTACCAGTTCTGGAACAATATCAAATAAATCGGCCAAAACAGAGATCTGTAGAAAAACGGATGAAACTGGACAGCCAAACTTTGAAAAATCACCATAAATCGAACTCTAAATGTTTTTGAGTGATTCTTGTGCCAAAAGTTTCGTAGTGAAATGAACTTCAAAATTTCAGAAGGGACCAAGGTCTAATTCGTGCTCAAAAGGAGATAAAACAACCAAATACAGAGGCTACATGAATCTGTCTCATAACAGATTTCCAGATTTACAGACCCAGTTTCAAAAATTCATAACAAATCCAATACTCCATGTATTTGGACGATTCCAGCGGCAAAAGAAAGATTATTGAGTGTACTTTAAATCATCAGAAGGAATCAAAACCTAATTAACAGTTTATGAAGGCGAAATCGACCAAAAACCGAGACCCAGTTTTCTGTAATAAAACTACTGTACATCTCAGTACATATACCCGAAAATTTTCGATAAAAATTGATAAAAACGAGGGAGATGAGAGCTATACTTGCAGAGGTGAAGTGGGGAAGTGGAGATGGTGGTCGGACGTGGCGGTGGAGGTCGCCGGAGGTGGTGGCAGCCGAGACCTCCTCCTTCTCTCCTCTTTTCTTCTCCTTCTCTCTTCTTCTTCTCTTCTTCCTTTCTTTCTTCTTTTCTTCTTTTCTGATTATTCCCAGTCAACAAAAGGGAAAGGAGGGGGGGCAGGGGTCACATGGGGTGTCGGCATGCTCTCCCAAAAACCGAGGGAGACAAAAGCAGTACAATTTACTCTACGCAGTGTTCTAACTGTCCGGGTTTCGATTTCAGAAAAATACCAAAATATTCGTACTGACTTAGAAAATCGTGGGCAACGTCACCGTGTGCTCAGAATTGTCTAGAAAAATCTCAAAAGTTGAACACGCATTACGATGCTATCCCAAGTGACGTCATCGGATTTATTCGAGTCCCCCAACCATAACGGTTAAGCTGGTATCACCCACGTAGCTAAAAACAAATATATTCCACATCTTTATTTTATTTAACACAAATTTGCGGGTCTTTACAAATCCTCACTTTGAGTTCTCAAATACGAACATACAGGTTCAGCTCAGGTGGTACTACTCCTGAGGAAAATTAACCGGGATAATTGATGACGGAAAAAAAAAATATCCTAGAATTGAGAGTTTTCTTCATCTTTGTTTTCTTTTTATTTATTTGTTTTTCGTTTTGTTTCGAGAAGATTTGAAAGCTGCAAACAATAACAAGTTTGAACACGTTGCTGTTTCCAAAAGATACGGTAACAGTCTCTGTAGGATCGGTTCTTTGTTTAAGTTAAAATAGAATCAACTTTGGAGAGGCAAACAATAGCTAATGACTGAATTAGTAACAAGTGATCAAACAGGAATAAGAGAGTGTGAGTAGGGGTGAAGGATTAAGCCAAGTGTACAGAAAGAGAAGGCAGCAGTGTTCAGTTTATTCCCCTCAAGATCATCATCGTCTTTGAAATCACAGTTCTAGATGAAAAATGTGAGCTCGCGAGCCTTAGTGAGAGCAATGCTCTTGTTTCCAAGGCTCAGAGTCACTTTCTCTCTAGAATTTCCGTGCTCAAGGACAAATCAGAAGATCTCTATCGAATTTGTGAAGGGATGTCCCATATTTATAGGGGTCTGCACCCAAACATGGGGCGGCAGACATTTCCCCAATAATATGGTGACACGTGCTCTTTCCGCATACCTAGGCGACGTGGGTGATGTCACTGGCCGTTAGGAAGATTCCATCAGGTCATTCCAGTGCATCGTTTTCCCTCGCGGCAACCCTTAATCCCTCAAAGCCACCAAACCACTTGTATCTCCCCTGTTCCCGCGGTGCTGGTCGTGGTCGCGAGCCCTTTGGCTCGCGCCAAGACCTCTTTCGAGCTCGTATCGACTTTCCTTCCCCTGCCTTTTGGTCAGGTGCCGTCGCGAGCCTAGTTTGCGTGTTCGCGGGAGCGTTCATTCTTCCCCGTCGCGTCAGTCTCTTTCGCTGAGGGTCCCGCGAGGGGTGAACCTCCTTTTGGTGATGTTTCCCCTATTGAGGGCATCCCTATGTAGCTAACAGCAGTTTGGATATATCATACCGCGAAGCTTGCTCTCCGCGGTGTTTATTCGCTGATCGCTAGATCCAGCTGATGTCTGACGTGTCTCTTGCAATTTCACTCGAGCCACGTGGCTATCCATTACGGGTTGGTCAATCGCCACGTCACCAGACGCACTGACCTTTCCTACATTCTCCAAAACATGTTGTAAAAACAACTAAAAACGGTTGTTTCACTTGTTGGAGACCGAGTTTTTGTTTTACCTTTCCCTCCCCACCACCCACAAAAGGGGTTCGATAGACTTGGACTCAAAATACACAAGTCTATGCTGCCGTCCGGTCCAATTAAACTAATATCCGAACTCTCGAGCAGTTCCATCATATTACGATTTTGCTTCTAGGAACCAAAAAATAGCCACTGATATGAACAAATTCCCAATCAGTAGGTATCCAAGAAAACATTAAATCAATAGTGAATATGTGAACATATGAAATGGAAGAATTGGATTTAGTTGCAGAAACCAGAAACAGATTCAAGGGCTAGTGCTGGCCATCTAATCATTGTCTAATGTGAAATCACACCCTTTTTTTTTCCCACCCTTGAGTCAGATACCCACTGATATGTGGCTGTGGGAAATGAGTTTGCAGTTCACTTTAGTGCTGGCCATCTGATCACTAGCCAACGGTCACATCTATGCCTATATACAGGTTAGGGATTCACCCAAACCAAGAATATGTGAACGCAGTCACTCGGTCTCTCTCACTAGAACTCTCTCCCTTTATACATTAGTATTGATGGCTCGCAAAATCCAAAGGTATTCTAGTTCTTCTTCATCTGTGCATGACGTAGTTGGACAAATAGTCAATTGGGACTGGGCTTCATTGTATATTGGAGTCGAATTCACGGGCAACCCGGTGCACACCAAATTCACTCGAATTGGTGGGGGCGAATATCGTCTTAAGGACAACGACAATGTAACGCACCTTGAAGCAACCATTTGTTCTCTCCATTATTATCAACTTCCATCAGCGATACGATTTTTGCACCAACAATCTTAAAACGATAGAATACTATTGATATTTTGGTATTTGGAAGTGGATGAATTTTTAATTGGTTGGCCAAGGAAAGTTTTCTTATTCGTGAGGAACTGATGTTCGATTGAGGGGGCGTTCGGTAGTTCTTTTAACAGGAGTAATTGACACTGCTTGGTTGAATTGATTATTGAGGAAAAGTTTGTTTCGTTGTCCACTGGACATGAGATTTCATTGTTAATTTCAATATGGTCAGGTTTGTCTTTGTCCTCTTGATACCTTTAGGCATTTTCTCATTTTTAAATGCTTGAAATTCATATTAACGGCTAACAGAAATACATGATGGTCAGTCTTCAATATCTAAAATATTTTTGGTTGATCACCTAATTTCTAGTTGAATTGGATCTTCACTCCAATGTAAATCATTTGAATTGGTTGCAATTTTTTTTTGTCCCTCGTTAGACATGATTGATGTACCGGGCCAGGCATGGCATTGGGTTCACATGTTTATGAGACTCGTTCTTGGGAAGGGTAATTAGTCTACGGAGTTACTTAAGTACTTTTTAATCCCATGGCTTACAGTAATTTTTCCTTTTGAAGGGATTTCGTTTTTTTTTTTTTTAATAATATGTGACCCGTTGGTCTTATGGCCCATTTGGTAAGTAGTTGGATCGCCACACCTCTTGGGAAATATTCCCAACAAACGGCACCGGCACCGCTTGGATTAAAACGGTAATATGCGGCACCACTTGTCAATCAACTCTTCTTCTGTTAGTGGCCGTGGAATCATCTATAGGAATTCAAATCCTTAAAAGGGTTTCAGTAGTATTTCTTTTTCTTATATATAGGGAGTATCAATCATACCCAAGTAAACATATACAGTTTAGTCAAGTAGTTTTGTTTACTCTTTGGAATTTTGATTGGATAACTGGTTTGGTGTTTCGTGGGAGATCTTTGTGTCTTAATAAAGAGACACCGGTACACTCGTAAATAGGAGTCAGGACAAACAAGGGACGTTAACGGGTTTTTTGGCGGCTTGCCTCTTTTTGTTTTTGCAGAGCATTTATTCTTTTGGGGTTTCTTGACTTGGCTCATATTTTATGTCACATTTAAATCACTATTATAGTATTATATGTTTATGAAATGTTTAGTTTATGAGCATGAAAATTAGGTTTTGTTGATAAATTCTTTTTGCTCTTATTATCATGGATGATTTCAGATATATTTTCATAGTTAAGGTTTATGTGGCTTGTCATTGGTGACGCCTGATGGTACTTGTGACATGGTCAAGTTATATTTATATGATGTGGTAATGTGTTATCAAATGCTTTACTTTATGCAAATGCTAGATATGTAATATTTTAATATTTTTGATTTGGAAGCCATTTTAAAACTGTATGTCACATCATATGTTTGTAAGTATTGTATGCAAATTGTTTGTGCATAAGGTGATTGTAATGGTTAAGTGGTAATTTTTTTTTAAACAAATGAGGACATTTTTACATGGAAAGATATTTTTAACACAAGACATCTTTGGAAATACATGTTGAGTTCTGCATTTGGAGGTTAAGAATTTAACCATTGGGTGTAACCCAAAAGGTGTGGCTCTTGGATTTAATCTGAATGATGTAACCATTGGAGGCCAAATCTAGTAGTGTGAAATAAATGAAATGTAGTTTCGTTGGAAGAAATAAGAAATGTTTGGAATGGTTAGTTCATACTATTTTGTTTATATAGTTGTTCTATACAACTATTGTAGACACCCCAATTTAAAATCTATGGATATTTTTAATTTCCCCGATGATGAAAATAAGATCGAAACAAGATAATTTGGACGCACGAACCTTCGGAGCCAAGAAAAATCACAATTGAAGAATGAGACTAGGGTGTGGCAGGGTGAGAATGTTGTACTGCATTAGGACTAATGGTCAAACTGCAGCACGGCAGTTCACCACCTTACACTGCCATACGGCAGTGCTACACCACGGTACTGCTTTGTCCAATGCCGCACGGCACTCTGAAACTTGTGTCACCCTTTTCGGCGGTTAACGCCTACCTTTTTTTTTTCTTTCTCCAGAAATCAGCGTTTACAGGAGCGAAAAGCTGGGGCTATAGCCGCCGTAGGCCGCCATAGGCCATCATCACCTTCTGTGTGACCGCCATGGCTAACGTCGGTCAGTTTCGCCTATAAAAGCCGTGGAGAGTTGGTGCAAGGGCATCGAGAAATTCTCAGAAAAAATACCTCCAGAAAAATCTCCAAAATATTAGCATGAAATTCCCCCACTCTCCATAGTTCACCACCACAAGTTCTCTGTTGAAAACCTATCTCAAACAATCTGACCAGAAGCCCCACCCGAAACTTGTTCAAAGGTTCTCAAACCCAGAAACACAAGCCTCCACTTTGTTGAGAATTCCCTAAAACTTAAACTAGTTCCTTATACTAGCTTTGAGTTTATGGGCTTGTTTTCTTAACAAAACCAAAGAACTGTGATTCCTTAATAACCGCCGTGCGGCATTACCCATTGCTGTGCGGTAGTCTTACATGATGGAAAACATTTCCCAAGTCTCCTGAGATTCTTTACTTCTACCTATAGCTAAGGAATGAGAGTCTAATTGGGAATATATCAAGTTAATTCATATTTTAAAGTCAAGTTCCATGAAATTACGATTTAATTAGTGAAGCTGTGGAACAAAATGTTGCCTTCACTGCCGCATGGCTATGTCAATGTGCCGTACGACATTATCATTTTTCTTAAAATAAAAATAAAAAAAGGTGTCGCTCATTTGATTCAATGTTTGCATGAGTAATTATTATTAGAACAATGTTTGCATCATTAATTTTTCGTAACCTAATCACCCTTTTATGTCTTAATATCTTTTTATCAATTATCGTTCTCAATTAAGCAACAAAGTATTTTTCAAAAATCCCACAAAACATTAATTAAAGACCATTTTTTTTTTTAAAATTGGGCGAGCAGGGTGCCTTAAAAACCTTCCCCACTCGTAACCTGGCTCCTGGACCCTGAATTTTCTTATTCTTCGCAGACCAAACTTTTTTCCAAATCAGCGGCACAAGAGTCATTATTTTTCAAACCATTTTTAACGGTTTCTCGGGTAATAAATCAATTTTCAAAATAAAAACCCAAGTGGCGACTCTAAAATTCTTTTTTTCAAATAACAAATATTTTTTCCGTGGCACCGTCCATATACGTCCCACAAGTTTAGTTCTAAATGAAAAAAATTAGAGGATTGGTTTATATGCTCGGAATTGGTATCCATAAGTTTTAATGGATACAAAGACGCCTGATACATTAATCATTGAAGCCATGGATAAGAGTAAGTTTACTCTTTGTGGGGGTGTCTCTCTTGAATTAAAGTGAGGTTTTTATATTGAGATGGGGTGACGTGATATTTCGTTATGGTTATTTCTCAATAAATCACTTATGAGAGAGTGTGGGCAGTTATGATTGTGCTGTTAGTCCGGATATGAAAATCACATCATGAACTGTGATAGTTTACAACTATGGAAAATACTGCCCTCGCGGCAATGGTAAATTCTTGCAAGGGTTATGATGTGGAAAACATCAATAGGGATGTGACTTAGCCCATTTTATTTTGATCACAACTAGTGGAAACTCGACTCACTGCTGGTTATATACTTCAAGTCTTGGGTTCAATGGGCAAAGTACATCATATGTCGTGATTGCAAGCACTTAATAAATTTTTTATACATCCCAAGGTAAAGTGCTTGATACCTGTAATGTAGAAAAACGGGAGGCTGAGCTACTTAGCTCTTTATAGATTTTTAGTGTTTTCTTTATAGGGACATTGATAAAATCCTACCTATGTCAGTGTGGAGGTGGTGCCGCTTCCTATAGGTCTCTGGGGCTTTGACTTTAGAGCACTCATGAAGCTAAGATAAAGACCCAAGGCCAATCCACTGGTCGGTTTTATGAATTACCTAAGGAGAAGAAAATTTGTGTGTGAGACGTGTCCGGTTAGTCAACATAGATTGCTAGTTCAAAGACAAGTCTACTACAGTGTTTTAAAAATCAGACCGGACCACCCGATTCAACCGGTTAACCAGTAGACTGGACCTTAGTCCGGTTCGGTTTAATCTAAAAACCGTTCTTTTCCAAGGACCTGTCTTAAAATTGAAAACCGTTCTAAGATAACGATCGAACCGCTAACTCGTTAGAACCTGAACTGGGTCACTCTAACCGGACCGGAAATTTTAACTACATTTGTGCCTTGCCTTCCCAAGGCCGGACCGCCCGATTCAACCGGTTAACCAGTAGACTGGACCTTAGTCCGGTTCGGTTTAATCTAAAAACCGTTCTTTTCCAAGGACCTGTCTTAAAACTGAAAACCGTTCTAAGATAACGATCGAACCGCTAACTCGTTATAACCTGAACTGGGTCACTCTAACCAGACCGGAAATTTTAACTACATTTGTGCCTTGCCTTCCTAAGGCATACACGTACTATGATGTCAGGAAGATGTTTTGATGGTGGACCTACACCTGCCTAGCCATTTACTAGACAATGCTAGGCTTGCAACAGAGGCCTCGCAACATTTTATAGAAAGGAAAGGTGAGGTGGTTAGTTTCCCAGCCGATGTGGGACAACATTTTATAGAAAGAAAAGGTGAGGTGGTTAGTTTCCCAGCTGATGTGGGATCGGGGAAAAACACACTAGGAACAAATGTGTAACAAAACTCCTTTCGATTCTCAACATTTTTATCCAGTTATTTTTTTAATGCTTATTTAAATAAATTATATATTTTTAATATAATTTTATTATAATTATGACGTCACGGTTCAACTCTGGTCGAACCGGTGACCCATCCGCCCAATCCGTTTTCCGGTTCGCTCACTGGTCCGGGTTTCAAAACATTGGTCTACTATGCTCTTTCGATTAAATTTGTTGTGTTTTCACTATGTGAATGGTTAAAATTGAAAGATACCTTCATTTATGCACAAGTTTTCCGAGTCAATCCAATGTTTATTTTCAATATTTTGAAAATGGTGGGGGATTGTTGGAACATTTCTAAAATATTTAATGAATATTAAATGTTGTAATTGGTGAACGGTTTTAATCCAATATGTGTGTCTATTCAGGTTAAGTGAATAGATACAACTAGGGATGTAAACGAGCCTAGCCGAACCGAACTTCAGCATGTTCAAGCTCGGCTCGCCCAAAATTGTGTTGGCTCGAGCTCGGCTAGAGCTCGGTTCGAGCTGCAAAACTTAGGCTCGAGCTCGGCTCGCCATTTTTTTCCAAGGCTCGAGCTCGGCAAAGGCGTTGCAAGCTCAAGTGGAGCAAGTTTGGTAAGGGTGCTCTACTTATAGAGGACTTCAGAAGAAAACTTTCTTCAATAAACGATGTGGGACAAAAACAAAGCAAGTGCGAAGTTGGAAATCTCTTGTTTTGCACTTTACTCCTTACTCTCAGAATCCCACATCGCCTATTTAGGCTTTCAACACCAATTCTTTAGCTATAAAGATACCTCTCTATCCCTCATATCCACGCTTTCACTCACGGGCTACCACTTGGTAGACGAGGATGCGTATATGTGTACTATATGTATACATATGCTCAGGCTCGCGAGCTCAGTCGAGCCGAGTATTAAGTGGTTCGGGCCTGGCTCAGTGGCTCGTTTATTTAACGAGCCAAAAATTCAAGCTCGAGCTTGTTCGTTTATTTGACGAACCAAGCTTGAACGAGCTCTTAGCGAGCCGAATTGAGCCGAGCTCGCGAACGGTTCGGTTTAAATGAATAGACATAATAGCACCAAACAGTATGACTGTTAGGGTGAATTGAATAGACATGACTATTGAGTTTTAAAAAAAAGATGTGACCATTAGCCAATAGTCAATTGGGACTAGGCTTCATTGTATCTTGGAGTCGAATTCGTCCGCAACCTGGTGCACACCAAATTCACTCGAATTGGTGGCGGCGAATATCGTCTTAAGGACAGCGATAATGTAATGCACCTTGAAGCAACTATTTGTTCTCTCCATTATTATCCACTTCCATCAGCGACACGTTTTTTGCACCAACATTCTCTCTCCTAATTTGTTTCTTTGCTGTTGTACACGTTTTGTAAACCTCATCATTTAGTTCACCATTCACTTCTCAAGTGGCTCGTAAGAGAATTCAGTTTTGACGTTTCATTTTGTCTCGGCGGGCTCAAGGTTTTCCAATAGACTTCTCTGCAGTTTCATTCTAAGTGAGAGAAATTTTGGCACAAATATATGTGTGTGTTGGTAGGGACCATGTTGTACACATGGTAAACCTCGTCATTTTGTTCAACATTTACGTTGTGACAGGCCACGAAGAAAGAGAAAACAACCAACAAGCAAAAATCAAGGACACAAGATTTACATGGTTCCCCCTTAAGCACAAAGCTTTAGATGTACGTTCGTGGGCAAAGAGCGAGAGAGGATTCACTATGAACGGGAGAGAATATAAAGAGCCGGCTATACCCGTGACTCTAATTCAAACACGCAACAAATATCTAGGGATAAAGTCTCAAGAACACGAAAGAGACATGCAAAAAACCCTAAAATCCAATCCCAAGAGTTAAAAGACTATCAATGGAACAATCAAAAAACCCTAACACTAGGGGGATGTCACGCCCCCCCCCCCCCCCCCCCCCCCCCCGCAAATGGCACCCGTGGTGGGCCCGAGTCGGTGCGGCCACGTGGCATTCCAACACAAGACCCAACATCAACTTACAAAATCTCAGAATAAAAACACAGCGGAAGACTTCATCATATAAATAAAAGTGTCAACGTTAAACCACCAACTCAACACCCACAACCGTCTACTCAGAAACAACTTAATCATTACACGAACTCAAAATGCTTTATACTACAAACTATAAAAGTACTACGCGACTACGACTGAAACTCTCTCGACAACAACCGCACAACCCAACGCTGACCGGTGGTGGACACCCTCTATAGCCCCTGCTATCTGGAAAACCATAAAGGAAATCCAGGAGTGTGTGAGACATAGAAATGCTCAATAAGATACAACCAAATCAACATCCAGTATTATACAACAACTATCAACATGTATATAATCAATCACATGCAAGTGGCACGTCTGCCACATCCTATGTATCCTAGGTCACTGTGGGAGCACACCCCGCTCGTTGTCACCGGTAGCTAGCCGACACAACGTACTCGCGGTGTAACCCAATCCACAGCCCATTCGCAGATACCATCTTTCACACACAACATACATGCATATCCACAGCTAAAACATCTATTAGCATGATACACATCCATCTTCACAACAATACATCATCAACATAGTTATATGTTATTGAACATAATCATGTCAAACACACTCACCTTTGATTCGACTGGAGTATGCCAAACTTACGATTTCGGCACCTCCCGATGACCCGACTTGTCACCTAGTCACAAGCTAAACAATATTAGTATATGGTTATCCTCACACATTAACACAAACGCTTAAATAGAAGTTACACAACAAAACACGAGATTATAAATTTTGCGGAATTGTCCGCCTTCGACAATTCACTAAAAATCGCCTACTCAACATTTACCAACGATTCTAACTCCAAAATATCACCAACTTATCAATACATAAGACCCATGAGGACCCATATCCATTAATCATGCTTAGCTACAACAAACTTCATGAAAAACTCAGCTCAAAAGGCTGCCCAGATTTCCAGAATTCCTCAACCATCAACTTCAAATAAAAAACTGTTATTGCCTATAATAAATCAAGGCACAAACCCTACATAGAATCGAAGATATACGAGTCTAGTTTCCAAATCAAAAGCGGTTCGCAAAACGGATACTCGAGCTATGAGTTATGCCCATTTTCCCAAAGAGTGCCAGTGCTGTCTGCACAAACGTGAACCCGACAGCAGCTCAGTAGAACATTTTTCATATTTTTTGTGTTTCGAATTAAACTCTGAAATTTTAACACAACATATAAGACATCCATGGGTAGCTACTGTAAAAATCTCATAAAATTACGAGTACAGGAACTATATCCAAAAATTCACTCAAAACCATGGCAGATTCGAGTTCATCCACAACCAAACACTCTAAGCTATCTTGATCACGAATTTTCTGTAAAAGAAACCCCTAAACCTTCCTCCCAGCTGTAGAATACCAAATTCTACTACCCAAAAGCTACAAAGATTAACAAATTAAGATCAAGAATCAAGAATCTTACCTTGAATTAGGTTTTCCCCAACTTTCCCCTTCTTCTTCTTCTTCTTCTTCTTCTTCTTCTTCTCTCTCTCTCTCTCTCTCTCTATTAGGATCAGACCAAAGGAACAGACAAACGTAGATATTTCTTTAACCCCCACTAAACTACAATTTAACCCTCCAACTAATAATTCTAGCGGTTTTAACCCATATCACAAAATCAACTTAAAACATGCAATTTAAACGCTATTTATCCGTGACGGGTATAACAGGGGATCCATAGGGGCTCCCTCAAAGGTTTCTCATCAACACCGGTACATGCTGAACTCCAAACAATGTCTTCACATCACCATCATGCAATCTGACTTTAATTGTTCCAATCCCAACAATTCCAGAGGGCATATTGTTTCCCATGAGAATTGTACCACCACCGACCGCTTTATAGGTATCATCCATTCTTATGCAGGCACATGTGGTATGAACATCCGGAGTCTAGAATCCACTCGGTACTAGAACAGACATCACCAACTGTCATGGAAAGGACAGTTTCAGACCCATTAGAGTCACCTTCAGCAACACCATCAACAACCTTCTCTTTAATTTTGCTCTTATTTTTCAATTTAGGGCAATTTTTCTTCGTGTGCTCGTGCTTCTTACAGTAAAAACAGAATAATTTATCCTAATATGTGGACTGCGAGCCAGAAACCTCCCTACTGCCATTATCCCTCTCAAAAGTTCTTCTTTGCACAACCAACCCATCAGCACAAACATCATTCTCATGAATACATTTTTCCTTAATTCTGTTGAATATAAACTGGATTTCACATCCTCCATTGAAATTGTATCCCTCCCATACAATAGGGTAGTCACAAAGTGCTCATACGATGGTGGTAAAGAATACAAAGCAACGAGGGCTTGATTTTCATCATCAATGGAAACACCAATTTTTTTAAATCCATAATGATTCGATTTAACTCATCTAAATGGTCTTTTGACTATCAATAAGTGTCAGGTTTCTTCCTTTTTCCAGAGAGGAAAGGATGTTCTTTTTCTCCTTTATAAAATAGGGTGTATGGGTCTATTTAGAGCATCTCCACCAGCCTATGCAACTCTCAAATTTTAGCTAAAATGGCTAGCCCAAACCCTTATGGCCGAGCCTCAACATGAAGCTCAGCATTTTATCCTTCTTTAAAGTAACTCGAGAGCCTGGGGAAACCCTCTCTCTCTCTCTTTCTCTCTCTAGACTTTGATCATCTCTGATCAATAATTGTCTCCGCCTGATAATAAC
Organism: Vaccinium darrowii; assembly: GCA_020921065.1. Taxonomy (NCBI): domain Eukaryota; kingdom Viridiplantae; phylum Streptophyta; class Magnoliopsida; order Ericales; family Ericaceae; genus Vaccinium; species Vaccinium darrowii. The sequence continues at coordinate 15,059,856 of CM037160.1, read as the reverse complement.
ATCTCCACCACCGCCGCATATGATCATCTTTGATCGTTAATTGCCTCCGCCGTCTAAGATCGTTATCGGAGGAAAGCTCAAGCTAGTCGCATCGTTGCCGTCGTCGTCGTCATTGCTGTTGTCGCCGTGGATTAGTGAACAACTCTCTCGCTACTCTCTGTGTTATTTCATCTTTGTAGGAGAATTGGGAATTTTGGATCTGTTTGCAAACCGTAATTTCCTAAATGCCAAGGCTGTTGGGACTTCATATATTTAGTGACTAGCTAATAGAAAATGACATTTTCCCTTCGACAAAATGTCTAGAAACTGCTGGAGAGGTGATAGGTGCGCAACTGTGCCAATTTACACTCTCTAATTTATTCTAATTACGTCCGTTTATTGTATTATTGGGAGTTTGATACTCGTTTTCCTTGTTTCAGGGCTTGTGGAGCAATTAAATGACACATAGAGCTAAATTGAGAATTATTTCATGCAATTGGCAAATTCGGAAGAGCTTTTACATGCACGTGCATGATGGGTGGGCCTATTAAGAAAATGGAATTGGCTGAGGGAAGGATTTCTTTCCTAAGCATAGGTTTGTACGGCTGAGAAGGGAAAAGAAATGGGCCCACTAAATTGCTATTGGAAGGGAAATCTTGCTGCCCATATGGAAAGCTTGGCAATTAGGAATCCCTGAATTGGGAAGCAATCGGTGATTGACATTATAAAAAGGCAGCAAGAGTTTGGTTGAAGGCATCTCGGAATCTCACGAATATAATAGCAAAAGGAAGCCGCACGAGGCTGCGGCTAGAATTAGAGTTTAACTCCATGATCGGCTAACGCTTTGGTTAGGGCAACGAGGATATCTCTCCGAGCAACATGACTGTTTAGATTTTTTGGGCTTCTATTCAATATTTATTTGTATGACTTTAGATGATTCATAGTTTTTATGAAAGTTATAATTTTTCCGATTTATCTTTTTGTTTGTATTCATGATATCAAGCACCGTTATACAATCATTTTATTTGCTTCGATATATTCTCTGAGATAGATTATACAACGTGAGACGGGTCGTTCCGCCCGTTAAGTCCGGTGAGACGATCCGTGCCGTGTTGAGATAGTCTATATGGTGTACGAGTCTTGATTATATTTTTGGGGATCAACGATAGGAATTGCTACACTATCGGTGATCTGGTCATATGTTGAGAGAACCCTAGATTTCATCACATTATTACAAGGGGAGATTGAATCAAACCCTAGTCTCTTCTCTCACTTGTTTTTAAATTTTAATCGCTTTCCAGTTAGTTTTAGTTTAATCATTAGTTCAATCAAATCCAAACCCAATTTCTCTTGTTCTCAGAATTAAATTAGAAATTAATTGAAAGTACCGCAACTTAGCTTTTTACTCTCCGTGGACGATCTCGGATTTAATCACTGTTTTTCGGAATAATATTTAATTCCCTGTTATATAAATTATATTCTTGGTACAAAAGCCACATACCGAAAGGCATCTCCTTTATTTCGAGGTCTTGAAGAGTTGAGGTTAAAGGACAAGATAAATTTCCAGTAGTCTCAAGTGGTTTCGATCAGCATTTCATAGGTTCTTGGTTTTTTCTTTTCACTTTTACCTAAAGTCAAAGGGTTAAGCACCAGACAAAATCCTAAAACGACGAAATGTATAAAATCAATGAAGCTAGTGGGGTAGTGGGGAGCACCATGAGAGCATCTCCTACAAAAGCCATTTTCGGTGACCTTGACTTCGATTCACTTCTCTATCACCTTTTGCTTTCTCTGCAACTCGGATTTTTCCCTTTCTTTACCCCGTATTTCAAACCACCAGAAAACAAAATATCCAAGAGTATACACTACGAGAGAGACAGCGACAGATGCAGGATTCGAGTTAGTTGAGTGAAAACTACAACAACATTTAGTTGAGTGGGTGAACCTATAAAGTTGTGATTTTTTTTGAAAAGTGTAATTATATTTTGTAAGAAAAATTTGAAACTTAAGAATAGTGGTCACCCAGACTAACCTGCACTTGCGTCGATCCTTGATGCCAGGTCAATGAGGAAGATGAGCATGAAACTCCCATGGAGTCTTTAGCCCACCGACTCTTCCAATTTGAACAAAAGTAGTGGTCCTGCTTCCCTATTCTTTTCAACCACACACTCCTTTCAAGTTCCTCCAAAATAGCAGCAATATTTCCAAGTTGACTGGCGTGTCCTCCAAGCAGAGAAATATCACCCCTCTATTTCTTGACAAAATCCACCACTAGTGCCTTACTTTAAGAAAGAAAAACTTTTTCCTTCCTCTCCACTGTGTTAGTTCATTATTCTTTTCGCTAAATTGGTTACTTAAAATGGGTATTCCCTCCATTTTGTCTCTCTTTCTTCTTCTTCACATACTCTTTCTCCACTCTTCTGGGAAGTGTCCAGAGTCCTTCAACTGTGGAACTCATGGCAAAATCAGATTCCCTTTGTCCAACACAACATTTCCCCTGTGTGGGCTCTACACTGTGCAAAATTGCACAGACCCAGTTCCAAAACTCAATTTGGGAACTCCGGGAGTGCTCTATGACCTTAATAGTACCAATGTCCAAGAAAATTCCGTAAGGGTTGATGACCCACGTCTAGGGAACCTCATTAGGACAAACGGCTGCGATATTTTTAGTTTTTACTTGAACTGGACTCTTCCCGTTAGACCCCCAATTTCTTTCACAATATCCCCTGGTATCACCTTGTTCAAGTGCACCACCATAAGCCCTGAACTTGACAAGCAACAAGAAAGTTACTTTCACGGTAGTAACAATTACAGTGGCTGCAGTGGCTACACCGTCTACCATAAGTATCTTCATCATTATCCGGTTCAAAGTAATGGAAGCTTTCCTCGTAATTGTTCGGTTATTGAGTTGCCAGTGGGGTTGAAACCCGGAAACCGAAATACCAGCGATTTATTCTCTGTCTTGGCTTCTGAGTTCTCTATTAAGTTCAATGTGTCCAAGGAATGTCTCGAATGCCACCGCAAGGGAGGGCTATGTGATCATGATGGCCAGCACTTCTCGTGCGAAAAGGTGAAAGAAGGTATTGGCATTTATGTATTTATCCAAGAAATCTGTAATCAATAGCAGTTTCTTCAATCATGGAAGCTGTTGTTTTTCGGTTTTTAAAATCCATTTTCGCCTTTTCCTTTAGTTCATGTCAAGCATTCTTGAATATCCAAAGTACATAACTTTGAATTGACTGGTTATTTTCTCCTTGACATTGGTTGCAGGAACCAGTAAGTTGAGATTAATACTAGGAACAGGTAATTTACCTTTTATCAGTATTCATTCAGTAAGCATGATTTGACTCGATACATCTACATCTATATTCGAATTTTCGCATTAATACACCAAGTCTCTTTTAGGTAAGTTGGAATTATATTGATACATCCAAAGTTCTCCTTTTTATTACTATACAAGCTCTCTAAAGTCTCTTTATTCCTAATACACTTTTGGCACTGCATACTTTGTCCTCCTAATAGAGTTCTTCTGTTCCAATTCATTGGCTGCCAAACAATCCTCTCTCGAGATTCGCGCATTTCCAGTTTGCAAACATATGGTACCGGCGTACCACTATTACATTGGGATAGAGGGACTTATATCTAAAGACAAAGATGCTTCAGTTTTTCTGGGTTATTTTTTTCTTACTTATGGATTTGAAGGACAGAATTAATGCCTGATTATACCTGCATTTTCTGCAGTTATACCCGGAGTCGTGATCCTTCTGCTATGCTTGGTCATAGTAATATGGCGTTGCAAAAAATGGAATAATGTTTCATCGTACATCAATTCGAAGAAATCTTCCTGTGATCTCTTATCAAAAGTAGACATTGAAGGAGGTAGTGCCTACTTTGGTGCCTCTGTCTTCTCCTACGCCGAACTTGAACAAGCCACTCATGACTTTGATCCTTCCAAAGAATTGGGAGATGGAGGTTTTGGCACTGTGTACCATGGTAAGAAGGGTCATTGTTTTGATTATTATACTATTTCAGTGGTATTCTGACAGGTCCTTATTACGTTTAGAAGTCCATGTAACATTGGGTTTTCGTATCTATTTTCTTTCATTTGATAAATTCGCCACAAATCCATTCTCCACCTACAACCTATCTATGTAGCCTGTCTGTTTACATACTCTGAAATCCCCTAGGTATTAACACAAAAATGTGGCATAACCATTGGTATTTTCTCAACCAGGAAAACTTCGGGATGGGCGGGAAGTCGCAGTCAAGCGCCTATACGAGCGTAACTACAAGAGGGTGAAGCAGTTCATGAACGAAATCAAAATCCTTACCTATTTGAGCCACCCCAATCTGGTCACTCTTTTTGGTTGCACCTCCCGCCACAGCCGGGAACTACTACTCGTCTACGAGTACATTCCCAATGGCACTGTGGCAGATCATCTACATGGTGATCGAGCAAAGGACTGTCCGCTCGCATGGCCTGTTCGCATGAACATAGCCATAGAAACCGCCAGTGCATTGGCTTACCTCCATGATTCTGATATCATCCACCGCGATGTGAAGACTGATAATATACTCCTTGACAATGATTTTCATGTCAAAGTTGGAGATTTCGGGCTCTCGAGACTCTTCCCCATCCATGCCACCCACGTCTCAACGGCTCCACAGGGGACTCCCGGTTATGTTGATCCCGAGTACCATCGTTGTTACCAACTTACTGAAAAGAGTGATGTTTATAGCTTTGGGGTGGTTCTTATTGAGCTCATATCATCACTGCCGGCTGTTGACATGAACAGGCATAGGGATGAGATTAATTTGGCTAACTTAGCAGTAAACCGGATCCAAAACCGTGCAATCCATGAGTTGATTGATCCGTCTTTTGGATTGGAGTCAGATTCTTCGATTGAGAGGATGACTTTTTTGGTGGCAGAGGTGGCTTTTAGGTGCTTGCAACTTGATAAGGACATAAGGCCTACAATGGAAGAGATTTTTGAGGCTTTGAAGGAGATTCAGGCATACAAAGATGAGAATGCTGGGAAGATAATTGACGATGGTAGCATGTTGACAAGTAGAAGGCCAACTTCTTCGTCTGATCTCGAAGATATTGTATTATTGAAGAACACCATGGCTCCAATTTCACCAGCTTCGGTGACCGATACATGGGTTAGTACCTCTACCACATCCGCTTTGAGTGAGTAAGGCTTCATTTCCCTCTCCTAGCTTTTGTTTAAAGCTTGATATTCTAAGAAAATAAGTTTAACACTTGTATCCAAGCGAGTTGTTCAACTTCAGTTTCCAGTTTATTGTGCATCTAAATGAATATATAGTTTATCTAGTTATATTGGGAGAATGTGTACAGTACATGGATCTCTCCTTTGTGTAATTGTTCATATTTTGTGATTTTTTAAGTCACGGCTCGGTTTTCATTTCATGATATTGCCTTTATACTACCAATATTATGTTGTCTGACAAATGGAAATGGGCAAAGAAAACAGAAGTACTGAACTTGGAACACCACTTACTTTCATCTATGTGTTTCGGCAATGGTTGGAAACTCACAATGGTACAGTGCTACAGTTATAGACGTAAACCAGTACAAATCCTAGTTGCACAAAGCAGGAGCGGGGATGGAGGCAGGGGAGTAGATGATCATAGAAGTGTGGGAGCGCTGTTGGAAGCGATTAGGAAAAGTTATAAATAATTTTATTTTTTTATGTAGTTAAATGTCAAAAATAATATTATTCTACCACTTAGATTGCAAAACATAAAGAATCCCGGTCTCTGTTTGGTTTCCCTGATTCTGCCTCTTTTTCAAACGCAAGCCGTTGTTGCAAACCACCGTTCTCTCCCATTGCAACCATAGTGATTGCACACAAGAACACAACACCCACGCATAGAAACTCACCATTATCCAGCAATCCATTTATTCGGCAAGAAAAATCGAAATCCAGTGGAAGGAATTTTCCAATCGTAGCCTGAATAATAAGTATCAATTGTTTATTGGGCGTAAGTTTCCGTATAGTTTAGGAACAATTTCCCGTCGTTATGGGAACGAGTTTCCCTAGAGTTTCCTCTGCCGAAACGCAGAAACCTATCCGTCGAAGAAACGGGGGCATGGATGAAGGTTCCTGCAACTAAGGTACAAACAAATGTTTACTTTTTTTCTTTCTTTTCTTTCCGGTGCTTAAAATGGAAGTGCAGGTATGGTATAGATACCCATCATCTCCGCACCTATATCTTTCTATGTTGAGCGAGAATTTTAGGGAAAGATGATGTATTTTTGCTCGAGACACGTATTTCTTTTTTTACATGTGTTTCAGAAATTGCTACCAGCAAAATCAAATTACTTAAATCTCATAAGTTACCATATTTGAATGACAGGCATGAGTATTGTTCTCTCAAAATCGTTTCCCTCTGTTATGCCACTCTAATAAACCGTCGAGTACTGCTAGTAAACCCGGAAACCTGGGTCATTCCCCACTTTGAGTTCTCAAATATGAACATACAGGTTCAGCTCTGGTGGTACTCATGAGGAAATTAAACGGAATAATTGATGACAGAAAAAAAATTTAATTCACATCACATCTTGTGAACATATTGAATTATTTGAGTGGCATAGGGCATTGACGACAATTCCTAAAATTGTTTTTTTTAAGGAATTATTTGAGTGGCATAGAGCATTGACAACAATTTTTTTTTTTTTTTTTAAAGAGAAGATTTGAAAGCTGCAAACAAGAACATGTTTGAACACGTTGCTGTTTCCAGAAGATATGGTAACAGTCTCCAAAACATGTCGCAAAAACAACTATAAAACGGTTGTTTCACTTGTTTGCAGACCGAGTTTTTGTTTTTCCTTTCCCTCTCCACCACCCCCCACTGCTGACTGCCCCCTCCTTCCACCATCTCCCACCACCTCCGTTCATCCCCACTGAATACCCTTTCAGCCACTTCCCCACATCTGGTCAACCACAACGTTAATAAAGCTTCTTGGCTGGTAAACAGCTACTGTTCTTAATGGGACTTCAGCACTTCCACAAATGGGGTTCGATAGACTTGGACTCAAAATACACAAGTCTATGCTGCCGTCCGGCCCAATTAAACTGATATCCGAACTCTCGAGCAGTTCCATCATATTATGTTTTTGCTTCCAGGAACCAAAAAATAGCCACTGATATGAACAAATTCCCAATCGTGGGTATCCAAGACACATTAAATCAACAGTGAATATGTGAACATATGAAATGGAAAAATTGGATTTAGTTGCAGAAAGCAGAAACAGATTCAAGTGCTAGTGCTGGCCATCTGATCATTGTCTAATGTGAAATCATACCTTTTTTTTTTTTTTTACCCTTTTGAGTCGGATATCCACTTATATGTGGTCGTGGGAAATGAGTTTGCAGTTCACTTTATGTGAACTTGAATCCCATCACCTTTGGAATTCTCTCTCCTGATTTGTTTCTTCGCCGTCGTACACATTTTGTAAACCTCATCATTCAGTTCACCCTTCATTTCTCATGTGGTTGGTAAGAGAATTCTGTTTTGACGTTTCATTTTGTCCGGGCGGCCACAAGGTTTTTCAATAGACTTCTTTGCAGTTTCATTTTAAGTGAAAATTTTGGCACAAATATGTGTGTGTTGGTAGGCACGATGTAATACACATTGTAAACCTTGTCATTTTGTTCACCTTTTATTTCTCAAGTGGCTTGTAAGAAAATTCAGTTTTGACGTTACATATTTTTTTTTGATGACAAGATACCCGGCGAGCGGCTGCAAGTTTTTCCAATATACTCCATCTGTTCCATATTGCTTGCCCCTTTTGGGGAAGCGTGCATTTTACACACAAAAAATGATGTGTTTATGAGAATCATTTTTTTAAAAAAATTTTCACTAATTTTTTCTACTCAATGAGATTTTTAAATTGGTGTAAAAATATTTGAAAAAAAAATGAATGCTAATGCTTTAGATTGTGTGTGCAAAATGCATGGAAACCCAAAAATGGCAAGAAAGTTGGGACGGAGGAAGTACTTCTTTGTAGTTTCATTTTAAGTGAGAAATTTTGGCATAAATATGTGTGTGTTGGATAAAAAAAATAATAATATATGTGTGTGTTGGTAGGCACCTAACAATGCTGAATATATGTGTGTCAAGTCTTTTTGCAACCGACCATTCAAAACAACCACCACCACCCCCACAACAACAAGAAAAAGTAGCCCCATTGTCTATTTTGGTCGATTCAAAGTCTTTCTATATGGGTATGTCCAAGCATAAATATACTTACCATGCGTTCATGTACTTTACTAAAACCTTGTCTTTACTAAAATCTTGTCTCTACCCAGATAATAGAATTTTGTTCCCATCAGCTATAGTGCCGGTTTTTCTCTTGCTGAGCTGGGAAGATAAAATGGGTGTTTACTCCATTTTAGCTTTCATTGCTGCATCTCATATGCTGATTCTTCACTCTACTGGGAAAGATACAATATCCCTGAATTACTGTCCATCGTCCTTGGACTGTGGAACTCACGGGCCGATCAAATTCCCTTTTACCGACACCAGACATCCCCATTGTGGGTTGTGTACGGTTAGACGTTGTGACGAACCAGTCCCGAAGGTCACTTTGGGGCAAGGGGGAAGATCATACTAAGTTAGTGCCTTCAGTGATGATTCCATACAGGTTAAAGACCCTATATTGGAAAAGCTTATAAATGAAAAAAATTGTGACTTTTCAAGTTTCTTGAATCTTTCCAGTACACCTTCTATTTCCTACACAATCTCCCCCAATCTCACCTTGCTCAAATGCATGACAAACAACGTCGAACTTCAGCTGCAGACAGCTAAGTACTTCCGTGATAATAGCAATTATAGTTCTTACAAAGGCTGCCATAATTATACTGTTTTCTATTCGTATCCGAATCCTCCAGTTCAAGTTCTGACTCAAGGAAGTTATCCACCGAACTGTGCAGCTTTTCAACTGCCACTGGTTTCACCGTTTGCGGAACAAAATCTCGAAGATCCATTCTCATTATTGGCTTCTGATTACTCTATTACATTTCATGTTTCCGAGGAATGTCAAGCGTGTCGCCTTAAGGGTAGCCAATGTCCGCTTGACTCTCAAGAGTTCCTATGCTTAAAAAAGAGAGGAGGTACTGGCATTTCTGGTTGGATTAAGGCTTATTCTGGTTGGATTAAGGCTTATTCATTCAGAATGTGCAGCGTAAAATAACTTTAACTCCCATTCCTTTTCTTCCATTGTTCTTTCTAAACTTGTCTAACCAATGGGTTTATTTTTTTATTTATTTTTCTCTTTGACAATTTTTGTAGGAAGAAGCAAGTTGGCATTGATTCTCGGAACAGGTATCATTCATGTGCTTCATTAGCTTAATTTTTTTCATTCAAATGATAGCCAGATCTCCATTCCCTCTTCCTCTTCTACTTCTCTCGATTTCCATGTCATAGAAAGGTATCCTTGAATTACTATCATATCTTACCATTTCTTTGGAATTGTGCAACAACTGTCACTATTGTTGGGATTACGATAATTTTGCTGTTGTTCATTGTCATCAAGAAACTTGCACAAAGCGAATCCATATTATTTTGGAGAACTATGACAGAGGACTACCGTAATATTGAGGCATTTCTTAAGAATTGTGGGTCTCTAAGTCCAAAAAGATACACTTATTCTGACATTAAGAAAATCACCAATTCCTTCAGAACTAAACTAGGCCAGGGAGGCTTTGGCTATGTCTTCAAAGGAAATTTTGAAAATGGCTGCCTCGTGGCAGTGAAGGTTCTGAAAGGATTGAAAGGCAATGGTGATGAGTTCATTAAAGAGGTTGCAACCATTAGTAGAACTTCTCATGTTAATATTGTGACTCTTCTTGGGTTCTGTTTTGAGGGATGCCATAGAGCTCTCATATATGAGTTCATGCCTAATGGATCTCTTGATAAATTCATAAATGATGGTGGTTCCGCGACATATTACCAGTTGGGTTGGGATGCATTGTACCAAATTGCGGTTGGTATTGCCCGAGGGTTGGAGTACTTACACTGTGGTTGTAACACACAAATTTTGCATTTTGACATAAAGCCTCATAATATTCTTTTAAATGAGGACTTTTGCCCAAAGATTGCTGATTTTGGCCTTGCTAAACTGTGCCCACAGAAAGAGAGTATCATATCACTGGTGGGTGCTAGAGGAACGGCAGGCTACATTGGCCCAGAAGTATTTAGTAGAAATTTTGGTGGGGTTTCACACAAGTCTGATGTGTATAGCTATGGAATGATGGTTTTGGAAATGGTTGGAGCAAGAAAGAATACAAGTGTCGAGGTTGATCGTACGAGTGAAATATACTTTCCCCATTGGGTATATAAGCGTCTTGAGCTAGATGAAGAACTCGAATTGCATGGAGTTGTGGATGACAAGGCAAATGGAACTGTAAGGAAGATGATAATAGTTGGCCTGTGGTGCATACAAATTGATCCTTCACATTGACCGTCAATAAGTCGGGTTGTGGAGATGCTAGAAGGGAGTCTGGAGTCCTTGCAAATCCCACCTAAGCCTTTCTTGTCGTTTCCTTCAAGATCACCGGTTGATTCGCCCACTACACTCATGCCTTGACATTTAACGATGCACACATACTTCTACGGGAAAAAACAAAGTATGTGTTTCTCAGGTTTCAAGTCAGGTGGAAATGATGAGCAAAAGCTTAGACAACTAAGTTGACTGGAAAGATATTGCGCCCACTACTCTTTCCGTTTTGTAAAGATAGTCCAGTAAATGTCCCAAAAGGATTGTTCATTTTGAAAATTTTCAAAATAATAATGCTACATTCCCATTTTCTCCTTCCTTCTCTTTTACGTTACATAAATTAGGATTTAAGAAAAACATCTTTCTCATCAAGTGGCAAAGATGGAAAGTTAACAGAAGTACAATACAATCGTTATGTTGCCTTAAATAGTTGGTTTTCCAATGAAGGCCCAACAAAATTGGACCAAAATTGATGAAAATTGGTGCTTGTCAAATCCACATTGGATTTCTCTTTCGAAAAGAAGGCAAGGTTGGATCAACACTTCATGCCTTGGGGCTCCACGGGGGATTTGACATCCCGTTGGAGATGCTCTAATTCAAATTAATTGGTGGTGTTTAAAGTAAGGGCTGTATTTCGACCAGATTTTATAACTATGATAATCATATTATCAGGGATAATGTCGTTTAGGACTTGCACCTTGTATCCATGTTAATGTTGTAGACCAACTTTTTTGGGAGAACATTTTTTACACCGGCGGTGTAAACCAAAGTTTCCTCCAAATCTATTGCATCGAGCCATGTGTCCATGTTTTACCTTTTGGGAACATTCTTTACCCACCCCTCACCCCATTCTTAGCTTATCCAGGTTACCTAAATTACTCGTGTGCCCCTCTACCAAGTCTTCTAGCTAGGGTTGCAAATGAACTGCGCTGTTCATGAGCTGCTCGTGGCTCGGCTTGTTAAGGCTCGGCTCGGCTCATTTAGTAATCGAGCTCGATCTCGAGTTGGCTTGCACTTATATAGGCTTGCCTCATTTAAAGAGGCTCGTTAGATGAATTAACCTGTTTCGGCTCATTAAGAGCTCCGGCTCAAAGTTTTGGGTCGTTTGCTAAACTAGCTTAAAGTCTCCTATTTTTCTTGTATAACTTTCTTACTTATTTTTTTAAGGGCAACCAAGTAATTTGTCACATTATGTCTCTTATCCACCAATATCAACTACCAAATAAACTATTTCTTAGCTAATCTTTCCTTCTTAACTAATCTCCCTTTGTATCATATCTACCTTCGTTAGCCAGGCGTAAATGTACCCTCTTTTTTTTTTAAACAAACATCAATCTTCATATATCAAGAGCCCGAAGGCTAAACAATCCCCAAAGGCAGTACAACGATCCCACAAAAAAGTACAGGAATGAGCTACAACTACAAAACTTCGACTTATAGCACGATTTAAACTGTAAAAAACAGAATTGAACAAGAGACTCATTCTGCTGAAGTAGGCTAACCATTCTAGTAGGCATTGGGCTAGTCTTGGTTTTCGCAGTAGAGATTGACGCAGGAAAAACCCCAACTCAAACCAGAGAAAGCGCAGGTGAAATCATTAAACAAGACCCGCTCGAAGCAAACAAAGGGCCAAACAAAAAACTACAAAACTTATGAAAAACCAAAAAAAAAAGAAAAAAAGAAAAAAAGAAACCTGAAACCAACTAATCAAACCCAATAAATTGAGTTAACCCGAGTCACCTATCAGTGAGTTACATCAAGTCACCCTATTTACACCGAGTTAAGATGAGTCACTACTCCGGGGTGTAGACCCATACTCCATAGCCGTTGCCACAGGTTCAAGAGATTTTATTCGCTGAGTGAGCCCAAACCGCCCTAAACTTCACCTTCTCGTCAGATCTGGCCCAACCAAATTAGGGGGAAGCGGCCGTGGGCGGTGGAGTGGCGGTGAGGCATTGATATGGTGGACGCGGTGATATGTACTCATTAATGCCCCCTAATTTATACGTATTTGTTACGCCAATTTAGAATACTACTTGGAGTTTGATGTTTTTCTCGTTGCAGAGCATTTGAGTGGCACATGGAACTATATTGACAATGAAATATTAGATGTGAAAGAAAAATGATCTGCATAATATTTCGGCCGTTGAAATTTCAATGATGCAAAGCTACTGCAGAATTGAATTTGCACTTTGTATGCAGGTGGGCTCATAAAGAAACTAGCAGTGCTATGGCCCATGAGGTAGTAACAGTGTAACACGCCTGGCCATATTATAAGGGTAGGTTTTTGTTCTATGGGCGAGGAACACGCATCAGAGGACAAAAACCAAGACCACGAGTTCGGCACTTCGGCTGGTTCACACACAGAAGCTGCGCAGAACAGAGCAGCACAGAAACAGAGACCACGGCTGCGATGGAGTTTATTTTTGCATGGGTATGTGTTGCGACTCCATGATTGGCTAAATCCTTCGATTGGGATACTGAGAAAACTTTTTCGAATAATGTAATTATTTAATTTTCAGGATTCTTATTCAACAATTAATTGTATGACTTTTTGGGATGATTCATTTTTTTTTTCAATGAAAAAGAACAGATTTTTTTCTATTTATATATTGTGTTTGTATTCCGGATATCAAGCACTGTCATACAATGATTTTCACTGTTTCGAGATAGTCTGTGAGATAGGTTATACTATGTTAGACGGGTCTTGTCGTTGGACGATCGTTATTTTGAGAAAGGTCATACTAGTGAGATGATCTGCGCTATGTTGAGATAGCTTATATAGTGCATGAATCCTGCGAACCCTCTTGAAGATTGTTTGAGAAGCCTATTTTTTTTAATTTGAATATTTATCCTGGATTTTATTTGATTATATTGCAAGGGGAAAGTTCAATCAAAACCCAAGCCCATTCCCTCTTCAGTTTTCCTATACTTCAATCGGTTTCTAGTTAATTTTTTTTCAATCAAATCAAATCCAACTTTCATCCATCCGTTCTCTGAATTAAATTAGAAATTTATTGAATCTACAACAATTTAGGTTTTTATTTCCCGTGGATGATCTTGGTCTTAATGACTATTCTACGCAGTAGTAGTTAACTCCCAGATTTATAAATTATTTTATTTTTGGTACAAAACCGACAGACCAATCCCCTGTTATCAATCACCTATTTCTCATTAATGACGACTCGCTTATCGGGTGCATAAAATGTGCTGCTCACTGCTCAGGGACATATTGTTGTGAATCAACGAGGAAGGCGAGGCGGAAACTCCCTCTCAATGGAGTCTTTTTCCCTACCTACCGACCGTCCCAATGTAGAAGAAGAAAATCAGCACCGCCCACAAAGGCCTCTGTTTTCTGCCGACTTCCGCAACATTCATTCTATAATACCATTTCCACCTAGCGTGTTACCCGTTAACCGTCAAAGTAAAACAACTATCGTCACTTCGTGGATTTTTACAAAAGCCGAATGTGAGGGAATTTCGTTCCTCTTAAACTACGGATTTTGTTGTTGCTGAGCTAAATTTCGCAATCAAAAAATGGGTTTTTCCTCTGTTTTACTAGCTTTCATTCTTGTCTCCCATCTCCCGGTTCTTCGCTCTTCTGCTTCTTCTTGTCCATCCTCCATAGACTGCGGATCACTTGGTCCGATCAAATTCCCTTTCACAAGCACCACACACCCCTCATGTGGTCTGTTTCCTGTTACTTGTGATGGAGGAGTTCCACAAGTCGCGTTGGGCTCGGAAGGAATAACTTACCAAGTCAGTGGTCTCAGCGACGATACCATAAAAGTTAATGACCCAGCACCAAAATCCCTTATCGAATTCACCGGTTGCGATTTTTCCAGTTACATCAATCTTCCGAATACACTTTCCGTTTCTTTCACTATCTCCCCTAGTGTCACCTTCTTCCAATGCCTCACCAGCAGCCCTGAACTCGAGAATCAGACTGATAAGTACTTCATTGGTAACTACACTCGTTTTAGAGGCTGCCAAGGTTACACCGTCTACTATTCGTATCCGAATAATCAAGTTCCGACTCCAGGCAGTTATCCGCTGAACTGTGAGTTTTTTCAACTACCAGTGGTGTCATCGGTTGAGGGCCGGAATCTGAGCGATCCATTCTCATTATTGACTTCTGATTTCTCTATTGGGTTTCATGTGTCAGAGGCATGTCTAGCGTGTCACGCTAACCGCGGCCAATGTTCTCATGCCCGAGACTTCCAATGCTTAAAGGACAGAGGAGGTACAGTTTATGAATCTAAAATCATTTTTTGTGAGGTGTCTTGTATTTTACTGACTCTTAAAAATGACTGTAGAGGGTCTTTTAGGAAGGAGGAGACCCGAGGCCGGGACGGGGTTTCCGTAAGTGAGAGTAGTAGAGAGATTACATGAGAGTTGAGCATTGGCGTTCGTATTATGTGTAGTGAAATATTATTTTTTTTGGGTAAAAAAGTTATGCAAGTGAGTGATTTTCAAATTCAAAAAACTTTAGTCTTTTCATTTCTTTTCTGTCAAATCCGTCAATCCAAAGGAGCTGTAAATAGGAGAGGAAGCACTAGCATTTCTGGTTAGACTTACACTAACTAGGCTTGTACGTTCAGGATGCGCACAGTAAACTAATTGAAGGGGTAAATTTTACTTAAGACACGAGATTGGCTAAATTCCACGGAGAGCCCCTCATCTAATCAGAATGAACTAAAATTTAAGATGAAACCCAGGTAGTTTGATTCCGAATTTGAGAGATCAACAGCTCTGCATATAGCCACTTTGCACTTGATTTGGGTGAAAAAGCAAATAGGCAAATGGGTTCTTTAGGAAATGCAGCGAACTAAACACAATGAAATAAAATGCAACAATAACCCCAACCTACGACGGATAATCAATGTGTATGCATTACATATATCTCTTATTGTAGCTATTTGTTTTCTCAGATGGGGGTTGTAGTAATTATCGCAGATTCATTGTCTGATTCAGGAGCTTTCAATTTAGAAAAATAGATCATGCAAATTCCAAAATGACTGCCGTAATTTCGCACCTAAACACAAGTTGCACTGATCTCCTCAGTTAGAACAATGGGTTTTTATGGTTTTGTGGCATGATTTTTCAGGAAGTTTCGATGCTCAATGTCAAAAACGGTTTGTGAAGTGGACATGGTTTTTATGGTTTTGATGCTCAATAATCTCACGACCGAACTGCGAGTCAAGGTTCCAAAAAAATGTAATTCGTGTCTGAACTAAAAATCCTACGGTCCGGTTCCAATCTGATTAGTGAGTCACAGTTTGCTCTTGGTTTTTATCACAGATTACATTCTATATTCCAAAGAGCAACCATCAACCAAATTGTCCATTACGGTAAACTCTAAACAATCAACAAAAAGGAAAAAGAAAAAAAAAGAGAAAAGAAAAAGAAGAATAAAGCTTCCTGGTTCTAACATTCTAGATTCCAGGTTCTAACATCAAAATTCAAAGCAATATCCAAGTTTCAACAAAGCAACTAAATTCCATACAACCAACCAAATCCAAGCATTATACCCTATGTTGCATTAAGGTGAAATAATTAAAATTATTATAATAGTAGGTAAAATTATAGTAATTTATTAAATTTTACATACATATATATTTATATTTTTATGTATTACTTATAAATATCTCATGGTTCGGTTTTGTTAATCAACGGTTTCAAAATGACAATCTGTGGACTGAACCATATCTCACGGTTTTTTATTTTTAAATCTGTTTCCAGACCATTAATCTACTGATCCAATCCATGGATCGGTTCGGTTTGGACCATTAATAAGTTCACTAGATTTTTTGATCAACCCTAGTGGTGGATATGGCAGATAGAGGTTGGCTAGGGCGGTGGAGACAAGAGGAGTAAAGAGAGGGAAAGTGAGAGAGGAGGGGAAATATCAAATAAATTGACGTTATTTCAGTAACATTCATAACTTATAGGGGGTGTAAGTGAGATTTCAGAGAATGAGGAGACGTGCATAGTGATTCTAATGAATTCGAAGAGAAGTTAGTGAAATTTACCGTTATTTTAAATTTATTTTCTTCCACCATTCTTTCTGGAATCATCTAACCGATGTTCTTTTCTATTTGACATTTTTGTAGGAAGAAGTAAATTAGCATTGATTCTGGAAACAGGTATCATTCATGTACTTCATTAGCTTAATTTTTTTTCAATCAAACGATATCGAGATTTCTGTTTCCTCTTCCCATCCTAATTTTCTAGGTTTCCATGTAATAGTAAGATATCCAAGAACTAACTGTTATTCATACCTTACCAAATTATTGGAATTGTGCTTCAGCTGTTTCCACTGTTGGGATTATGGTAATTCTGTTGATTTGCATTATCATCAAGAAACTCAGACAAAGTGGATGCACATTTTTTTGGAAAACTAAGACAGAGAACTACCGAAACATCGAAGCATTTCTAAAGAATTGTGGGTCTCTTTCTCCAAAAAGATACACGTATTCCGACATTAAGAAAATAACCAACTCCTTCAGAACTAAACTAGGTCAGGGAGGATTTGGTTGTGTCTTCAAAGGAAATTTAGAAAATGGCTGCCTTGTGGCAGTGAAGGTTCTGAAAGGGTTAAATGGAAATGGAGATGAGTTCATTAATGAAGTTGCAACCATTAGTAGAACTTCTCATGTTCATATTGTGACTTTTTTGGGGTTCTGTTTTGAGGGTTGCCACAGAGCTCTCATATATGAGTTCATGCCTAATGGATCTCTTGACAAATTCATACACGATGGTGGTTCCGCGACATATCGCCACTTGGGTTGGGACGCACTATATCAAATTGCGGTTGGTATTGCCCGAGGGTTGGAGTACTTGCACCGTGGTTGCAACACACGAATTGTGCATTTTGACATAAAGCCTCAAAATATTCTTTTGAATGAGGACTTCTGCCCAAAGATATGTGATTTTGGCCTTGCTAAACTGTGTCCACAGAAAGAGAGCATCATATCGTTGGTGGGTGCTAGAGGAACAGTGGGCTACATTGCCCCAGAAGTATTTAGTAGAAATTTTGGTGGCGTTTCACACAAGTCTGATGTGTATAGCTATGGAATGATGGTACTAGAAATGGTTGGAGGAAGAAAGAATATAAGTGTCGAGGTTGATGGTACAAGTGAAATATACTTTCCTCATTGGGTATACAAGCATCTTGAGCTTGATGAAGAACTCGGATTTCACGGAGTTATTGATGATGAAGCAAATGCAAGTGCAAGGAAAATGATAATAGTTGGCCTGTGGTGTATACAAACTGATCCTTCACAACGACCATCAATGAGTCGGGTGGTGGAGATGCTAGAAGGGAGCCCGGAGTCCTTGCAAATTCCACCCAAGCCTTTCTTGTTTTCTCCTTCAAGATCCCCGGTGTATTGTTCCACTACACTCAAGCCATGACATTGTGACAATGCACACATTCTTCCACGAGAAAAAGAAAAATTTGCACCCTCCATGATCGCAAAATGCAAACAGCAAAAATTAGGTAAGTTTGTATCTCTTATGTGCTTGTTGACTTCTATTACTAAAACCTTGCTCAGTTTGCAATATGAAAGTTCAAGCTTTAGTTCATAAATTATTGTTAGGACAAGTTATTGAAGCCTATAATTTCTTTCTGGAATTTCACCTTCTTTGCACAATTGTCCAACTTGTGCGTACTTAAGAGTGAAATTTAACTGTCAATATTTGTAACTGTTCATGAAATGTACGGCATGTAACTATCCTTGATTATTTATTCTGAATTTTTGGTTCATTTTGACGCTTCATTTTGTTCCATATGCACTAGATGCAATTCTCTTCGAGTTTTATCTAAATTCTGCCCCCACCCCCTCTGTATGTGCGCGCGCATGTGCATAGTTGCGGTAACATATCTCCCATGAATGCATTTTCAAGCTGTTGCACACCGGCTAAACTCAATTAGTATTCAAAGAGGTAACTGGGACACTTCTAGGAACAGTTAATACTATTCTGTTTCAATATGAAGGTTTCTGGAACTCTCCTAGATTACAAGGAGTCATATTAGCTCAAGACTAGTTGCAGGCTCAACCAAGTGATATCATATGTTCCAGGCTCTCCATTGGGATTGCAATTTGCCTAGAGGGCAACAAACCAAAAGAGATTAAGTTGCTAAATTGGGTAATAGACTACTAAAACACTATGTTTGAAAGTAAAGAAGGTATATGCAGTTTTTATGTATATTTTACAAGAGTTTATTAATATTCTTACATGTGTGGTTTAGAAACGGTTCAATGTACGAGAATTTTAATTGCAAAATAAAAGTCAGCATAAATTCCAATTGAAGAAGGACCAGGTGCCTTACCACGTGCCTTCTTTTATCTTTAGCATAAATTCCAATTGAAGTCGGATCGAATCGGTATTGGTAAATGATTGTTCTCTCAAGTCGCTTCCTTCTGCTATGCTACTCTAATAGTCTAATTAAACCATATAGTACTACTACTGCTAGTAAATCCAGAAACCTGGGTCATCTTTGAGTTCTCAAATCTTAACATACACAGGTTCAAGTCAGCTGGTACTCATAGGATTCTTGATGCAAAGACATGAGATTTCATGTCGCATCTTTGGGGCGTATTGGATTGTTTTGGTGGCGTTGGCAACAATTCCTAGAGTTGAGAGGTTTCTGAATCTTCGTTAATATTTCTGTTTCCTGTCATCTTTTCAGTTGGATAATATTTGAAAGTTGTAAACAAGAACATGTTTGGAGCTGTTTCGAAAAACTACGATAACAGCTCCAAAACATGTCCCATAAAAACAAAAAAAATGGTGGTTGCACTTGTTTCCAGACCATGTTTTTGTTCTCTTTCCCTCCCCCGCCACCTACGGCCACTGCCTACCTCCTCCCACCACCTCCAGTCACCCTCACTGAATACCACTTCAGCCTCTCCCCACCTTTGATTGACCACAAGTTAGTAAAGCTTTTTGGCTTGTAAATAGGTATTGTAGTTAGTGGGACTTCAGCACTTCCACAAAGGGGGTTTCGTAGACTCAAAATGCACAAAAAATCAGCATACGGTAAAAAAAAAAAATTGCCTTGCGTTGTGCTGCGCTTGGAAAGGCCGTCGGTTAGAATGCCCCAACTGAGAAGGCAAATTTTACCCGGGGCAACATGAACCCCCTTGGAACATAAATTGCTTCAGAAGCTCAAAATCGAGCCAATGTTGAATACACTATGTGGTTAGAATTGGTCATCAGATGATGGGATGTTACAATCCAAACCAAAACTGTAAAAGAGTGGCCTGAGCATCTCCAGCCTTTATGCAAATCTAAATATAAGTATAAATTCGAGTAGATTGTTCATTAACTGCATAGTTGTGAATTGGACGGGAGAAAATGTTTGTAAAATCCAAGTAAAATTTGGATTTTTGTGTGACCTTGACCCCCTTCAGTTTTGGCCCCCTTCCTTCCTTGCAATTAGATTTTTTTCAAGTCGTCCTCTAATAATTTCCAAGTCTACTGGCGTCAAGCAGAGAGACACCCTCTATTTCTTGATTATAAAACTACTACTTGTTTTAAGAAAGAAAACTTTTTTCTTCCTCTCCACTGTGTTAGTTGTTCATTGTTCTATTTGCTAAATTGGGTTAATCAAAATGGGTATTCCCTCCATTTTGTCTCTCTTTTTTCTCCTTCACCTACTCTTTCTCCACTCTTCTGGGAAGTGTTCAGAGTCCTTCAACTGTGGAACTCATGGCCAAATCAGATTCCCTTTGTCCAACACAACATTTTCCCCAGTGTGGGCTCTTCACTGTGCAAAATTGTGCAGACCCAGTTCCAACACTCAAATGGGGACCGGAGGGACTGGTAGTCAATGACCTTACTAGTACCAATGTCTAAGAAAATTCCATAAGGGTTAATGAACCAAAACTTGGGAATCTCATTAGTACAAAAGGGTGCGCTGTTTTCGGTTTTTACTTGAGCTGGAGTCTTCCCCATGAATCCTCAATTTCTTTCACAATATCCCCTGGTATCACCTTGTTCAAGTGCACCACCATAAGCCCTGAACTTGACAAGCAACAAGATGTTTTTTTTCGCGGTAATGACAGTTACAGAGGCTGCAGTGGCTACACTGTCTACTATAAGTATCCTCATCATTATCTGCTTTAAAGTAACGGAAGCTTTCTTCCTAATGATTCGGTTATTGAGTTGCCAGTGGTGTTGGAACTCAGAAGCCGAAATAGCAGCGATTTATTCTCTGTGTTGGCTTCTGTGTTCTCTATTAAGTTTCATGTGTCCAAGGAATGTTTCGAATGTCGACACAAGGGAGGGCAATGTGCTGGTGATCGCAGGCACTTCTCGTGCATAAAGGAAAAGAAGGTAACGACATCTGAAAACATTCTTTAATCCATGTCAGTTTGCTCCATCATGGAAATTGTCATTTTCGTGGATGCATTTTTCATTCTGTTTAGCTCAAGCGTTTAGAATATGCAAAGTAAATTACTTTGAATTGATTGATGTTATTTTCCTTGACATTGGTCGCAGGACGGAACTTGATATTGATACTAGGGATAGGTACTATACCTTTTATTGCTATACAAACTGAAGTCAATTCCCTTTTGGCACTAGATCCTTTATTCCCATATCAAGTTATTCTGTCCGAATGAATTTGCAGACGAACAATGTTATTTTTGGTGATGTCCTCCCATGTGGTGAGAATGACCGGAGCCAAGGGCTCCACCACAGCCCATAAACAGCTGCCGGACAGAGGTGCTCCATAGAGACACTTTCTCCTTCCTCTTCCCTTATATGTGTGTGTGTGTAGATAGGTAGAAAGGTGTGGCAAGCAGCGAGTGGAACAGAGAGAAAGAGGTTTCTGTGCACTTGGTATAAACTAAAATTACAGGATCCAGAACAATCATGGTTTTTCACAAACATAAAACATACTGCAGAAATTACAAGTACATGAATAGGATTAACCAACCGTGATCCATGCCGAAAAGCTAGCTGGTAAATCCGACTGTGATTAAGAGAAAAGCTCTTAAGGAGAAATGTGTTTCTCTCTCTTGACCCTCTATCCTTACAAATTCAGACTATCTTACTTAGATGGGATAAATCTGTGATTTTCTGTCATGGGCAGAGAGAGGACCTCTTCCTCTTTATAACATCAGTCTTGACTACCGTTTGACATCAGAAGCACTGTTAAACTAGTGCACACAGGGTCATGTGGGTCAAATTCTGTCAGTGGGTTTAGCATAATCTCAGTGTGTTGTGTATAATCACTGAGTGGTCAAATAGTGAATACACTATCTGGGCATAACCAGTAAGTGGACAAAACATAATTACTTCGTGGATTCCAACATTTGGAACCTCCATTTTTTCTGGTGTTAAACTGTTAATTTAACTTTTCTTGGAGCGGCGTTCTGGCCAATCCACATAACTCTATGTCTGGGCTGTGTGCGTTACCCACAATACATAATAAATTAATAATTGGTTAGAGCGAGGTTCTGTGAGAGGGTCTCTGGAAAATACGTTTAACGCCCTGGTTTAGTTCGTCCAGATTTATTTGAAAGTGATGGGAAACTAAAACCCATGGTTGCACTTGTTTTTGGACCAAGTTTCTGCTTTCGTTTCCCCTCCCCCACCACCTACGGCCACCATGAACCTCCTGCCACTGCCTCTAGGACCTCCCTCCCCGTCCGGTCACCCTCCAGTGAATACCCTTCAGCCACTCCCCACTTATGACTTACTACAACGTTACTAAAGCTCCTTGGCTTATAACTAGCTACTCTGCCTAATGGGCCTTCAGCACTTCCTTTAAGGGGGTTTGATAGACTTAAGACCCAAAAAACACAAGAAGTCAGCACATAGTGAAAAAGAAATTGCGCTGCGTTGTGCTGCATGCGATTGGTAAGCCGTTGGATAGAATGCCCCAATTGAGAAGGCAGATTGTACCCAGGGCAAATTGAACCCCCTTGGGTGAAGTTGGGAAGTAAATTATTCAGAAGCTGAAAATCAAGCTAATTTTGAACAACTATGTAGCTAGAACTTGTCATCTAATGATTAGCTGTTCCAAAACTGTAAAAGTGTGATCTGATAGAGCATCTCTTACCTATCGGCCTGTTTGTTTGCATGATATAGAGGTGGGATATAAGGATTGTCCGGATATAGAAATCCGGGAGTTCTATATCTGTTGTTTGGTTGCATTTGGAAAGCCGGATAAAATAAGGATGGGATATGTATATCTCCTCACAAAGGGATATGTTTTAGACACCCCCACCCCCATCTATAAATAATCCGGCCCCCATTTACCCCTTAACCCATGGCCCCACTTCTGCCATACCTGACGCACAGAGAGAGAGAGCGAGGGAGGGAGGTAGGGGTGAGGCCATAGTCTGCTGCCACATACCCCAGCAGCCCCACACCTCACCAATTGCATTTTTTCTTTTCTTTTTTATTTATTTCTTTACTTGGGACAAAATGGAAATTTTACATTATCCAACCTCTCATATCCCTCTTCTACAACAACAAAACAAACACAATAACTTTTAATCTCCCCTTCTAAAATAATACCCCTCTAACTATATCCACCCCTATATCCCCCTCTTATTATATCCCTCTTCCTCCCTCATATACATATCCTTTTAACAAACAGGGCGATAGAGTATAGGCAATCTTAGCTATGTATAAATCTGAATAAATAGTCGATTAACTATGTAGTTGTAAATTGACGGGAAAAATTTCTTGTAAAATCCGAGTGAATTTGATTTGTGTGAGCTTGACACATCACTTTGGCTCTCCCTCTAGAATTTTCCTTTTTCCCTGGAGTATGATATTCACCACTAAATTTCTTATATGGAGGACGATGATTTCCCATACGCTGTTTGGAGTTTAGAGGTTTCAATTGCAAACCGCAACTTTTCCACGATAGACCTCTTGAAAGTTTCATTGAGAGAGGAGAGTCAACGGGGTCAATGTATCATAGTAGTGGTGGGTCAATGAGGAAGGGAAGTGACCCAATGCTGTAGCTCAAGCGATCGTGAGTGGGCACTTAAATGTCATGCAGTGAGGTCTTAGGTTCAAGTCGATGACACAATGCGGGCTTCACTATACTAATATCGTATCGTTTGGGGATAAAAAATAATAATTAGCCAGGCAAGTAGGAAACTACCTCTCAATGGACTCTTTTTGCTTACTGAACATTCCAATGTAGACGAAATTCGACTTCTGCGATTCCTCCTCCTATTACAGTATTGCAATGTAGAAGAAATTCAATGGTGGGTTCGTTGGTTTTTACAAAACCCTCGTTCCTCAGTCAACATTAGCAGCCATACCTTTCTCCTTTCAACCCAAACTTCGCTGTTTGTTTCCACGAACATACCGTTACTAATTTACTAGACTCGGTCTGTTTCCCTCACTCTCCTCCTATTTTCAATTGGTAACAATCCCTCTCCTCCCTTCGAAAATCATTCCTATTGTTAGAGTAGTTGTCTCACATTGCTTGGGTATAGAATATAAGATCACTTAATAAAATTTGGGAATAGACACTCATTAGGAAGGGCCATGCCTCTTGGAGGCACTCCATTTATCATATCTTTTCCTAATAGTCACATCCATTCTAATAAACACATCCAAATATAAATGGATGCGATAATCATTCAGTAAAGTTACAACTTATGTGAAAAGGTGTTGCACCCTTTCATATAAACCTCTCTCAACATCTTTTCATAAAATCCCTAAACTAAAATCATTTTGATTTTGAAAATCTCCAACATAGAATGCTAAAACACTATGTCTGCACGTAATGAGGTACATGCCATATGTACCTTTTGAATGCGCCGTCATCCTAACAGCTCCTGACATAGACTCCTCCGTAACAAAAATGATATATACACAAACTTTGTGCCACAACCCACCACAACCTCACTCACATGGTGTGTGAGCCCCATATGGACCCCACCTACGGGCCCCACACCCCATGTGAGGGAGGTTGTGGTGGGTTGTGGCACAAAATTTGTGTTTGTATCATTGTTCCCACCGTAATTGCAAAATAGCAAGTCACCCAATTCCTAATCTATTTAGTGTCACATTGGATGTACAACTCTTATATTTGTAGACTGGACTCTATCTCGAAGGAATTTTTCCAGATATCGTATTCTTGTTTGAATCTCCTGGAGTGTGGGTCAGTGTTTCTCAGATTAAAAAATCAAGAGGGAACTCATGGGCAAGCTTCGATAGTTTACTTGATGAAAGAAAGATACTGCCCCAAGCTCATTGTTTGTTGATTGATCTTGTAGTTGTCTTTTCACTTGCCCCTTACGGTAACTTGGAACAATGATACATACACACCCTCTCTACCACACTCTGCCACACCGCCTCTCACATGTGAGGGGATTCACCCTGGGGGGACCCACCCCACATGTGAGAGGGGGTGTGGCAGAGTGTGGTAGAGAGAGTGTGTCTGTATCATTTTTTATTTCGAAAATCAACAAAACTTTGAAGTACAAAACCAAATCCAAGGCAAAAGAACCCGAGACAGTAAAAAATTGCCTACCATAAATGAACCTTAGAGCGGTTTTTTTTTTTTTTTAAAAGATATTCCCCAAGCTCATTGTTTGTTGATTGATCTTATAATTGTCAGTGCTATTTTCCCTTAGGCTGTGTTTGGATGACCAAAATCTTGAGTAGGAATAGGAATGTGATTACCCGGAATCAAATTCCTGGGAATTTCTTTTGGTAGGAATAGGAATATAATTACTGGGAATCAAATTCCTAGGAATTTGATTCCTGGAGTAATTTCATTACGGTGTTTGGATTAATTGAGTAATCTTACGTAGGAAACAATTATTTTGAAAATTTATTGAAATCAACATTTCCTTTTCTTATTGAATGAACCAGGAATTTGAGATTCCCATGGGGTAAGGGAGAAATCAGATTCCCACTCAGTTTGGGAATGTGATTCCTAGTTGAATGTGTTATCAGGAATCACATCCCTGTTCCTGACTATTCCAAACGCCGGAATCATAAAAGCATGGAATCACATTCCTATTCCTATTTGATCCAAACATTGGAATTATGAAAAGAATGCATCACATTCCCATTCCCCCTCAAGATTGCTGCCATCCAAACTGAGCCTACTATATTTCACGGGCTTGCATTTGCAACTTCTCTTTTACACTTGAAACTCCATGAGATTCATCAATAAGAGTTTGATTTATTTTGGTGCGTCTAATCAATGGCCGAAATTTCACATGACAAACAAATGTCTAATTTAGACTAATCAACGTGTTTATATTAATGGCTGTATTTAGACTATTATAATTATGATAACCACCACTTTATCAAGGCGTTTTTTTTTTTTTAGCTGGCACAAAAAAATCATTCATCACAAGAATAAAAAATGAAAATAACACTGGACCAAATGTTTCTCATGAGGACACCTGGGTCAATGTTTCCCGCTAAGACCAGAACCTTAAAGTTCTCAAATTAAT
This sequence comes from Vaccinium darrowii, assembly GCA_020921065.1. Classification (NCBI taxonomy): domain Eukaryota; kingdom Viridiplantae; phylum Streptophyta; class Magnoliopsida; order Ericales; family Ericaceae; genus Vaccinium; species Vaccinium darrowii. The sequence goes on along the minus strand of CM037160.1, from coordinate 15,033,897 downwards.
CTTAACATATACAAGTCCAGAGTAGGTTTTTGCTTTATCTTTCACTCCCCCACCACCTACTATCGCTGCCCACCTCCTGCCACCAGCTCCAGCACCTCCCACCCCCTCCGTTCACCCCTACTGAATAACACTTCAGCCTATCCCCACCTCTGGCGGACCACAACCTTACTAAAAGCTTTTTGGCTTGTAAACAACTACTGTACTTAATGGGACTTCAGCACTTCCCACAATGGGGGTTCCTAGACTCAAAATACAGGAAAAATCAGCACACAATAAAAAAAAAAAACCTTGCGTTGTGCCGTGCCTGGAAATCCGTTGGTTAGAATGCCCCAATTGGGAAGGCAAGTTTTACTCAGGGCAAAATGAACCCCCTTGGGATGTAAAGTGCTCAGAAGCTCAAAATCGAGCCCAAGTGGGCTACTATGTGGTTAGAACTGGTCATCGAATGATCGGCTGTTACAATCCAAAACAAAACTGTGAAAAAGTGGTCTGTTAGAGCCAAGGACAGAGTCAGGATTTTATTTTTGCGGTGGTGAAAATATGTACTTAAAAAATAAAAAGACGATTGCATTATGAATATTCATCCACTTTACGAAAAATATAATAACATAAACACTTTAATCGATGATGTTTGTCATGTGCACATAAAGTACCAAAAAAGAGTAATTTCGGTTTAATCTAGTGGTGGCGAGTCTATATAATTCGGAGATAAAAACTTATCTTCTATTGAATAATTGCATTTTTAAAAATCTTGTGGCGGCGGCCGCCGTTACTTGTCCCCCTGACTCCATCCTTGGTTAGAGCATCTCCAGGCTTTAGGTGAATCTAAATGTAAGTATAAATTTGAGTGAATAGCTCATTGACTGGATAGTGGAAAATTGGACGGGAGAAAATGTTAGTAAAATCCAAGTAAAATTTGGATTTTTTTGTGACCTTGACCCCTTCAATTTTGGCTCCTCTCCAGATTTTTCCTTTGCCCTGGCGTAAAGGTTTCAAATATTCGTAGCATCCCTTTCTAGGTCAATTTTGTTCTGCGGAACGGAGTTAGTGGTCATAAATCTTATCACAATATTCACCACTAAATTTCTCAAATGTTGATTTTTTCCACAATAGACCCCTTGTGAGTCTTGACAGTTCCATTTACAACCTGTACGCATTGTGCGATTTCATGAGAAAAGAAGTGGTTATGATTTTTCTAGTCAAATCTCATAATTATTTTTTGTGAGAAATGGTGAGAAACAAACAAGATTTGCATTTACACACATTCCTCATCATTTCTCAGCTATTTATCCAAACAAATGGTGAAAATCCCTTTTGTATTATTTTCGTTTCTCACAAAATCCCTCCATCAAGGGAGTTGTAATAGATTAGGAATGAAGAATGAAAAAAAAAAAAAAAGTTGTAAAGTTGGAAATACACACGGAGAGAGAAGAGTGAAAGGAGTGCTAGGTCAACGAAGAAGATGAGCATCAAACTCCCATGGAGTCCTTTGGCCGTCCATCTATTCCAATTGAACCAAGTAGTGGTCCCATTTCCCTCTTCCTTCCTTGAATTAGATTTTTTTGATGTCGTCCTCAAATAATTTCCAAGTCTACTGGCGTCAAGCAGAAAAACACCCTCCATTTCTTGATTACGAAAGTACTAGGAGTACTTGTTTTAAGAAATGAAAACTTTTTCCTTCCTCTCCACTGTGTTAGTTGTTCATTATTCTTTTCGCTAAATTGGGTTACTTAAAATGGGTATTCCCTCCATTTTGTCTCTCTTTCTTCTTCTTCACCTACTCTTTCTCCACTCTTTTGGGAAGTGTCCAGAGTCCTTCGACTGTGGAACTCATGGCCAAATCAGATTCCCTTTGTCCAACACAACATTTCCCCAGTGTGGGCTCTTCACTGTTCAAAATTGCACAGACCCAGTTCCAAAACTCAATTTGGGAACGCCGGAAGTTCTCTATGACCTTAATAGTACCAATGTCCAACAAAATTCCGTCAGGGTTAATGACCGTTATCTAGGAAACCTCATTAGGACAAAAGTTTGCGATATTTTCAGTTTTTACTTGAACGGGACTCTTCCCGTTAGACCCCCAATTTCTTTCACGATATCCCCTGGAATCACCTTGTTCAAGTGCATCACCATAAGCCCTGAACTTGACAAGCAACAAGATAGATATTTTCACGGTAATGACAGTTACAGAGGCTGCAGTGGCTACACTGTCTACTATAAGTATCCTCATCATTATCCGGTTCGAAGTAATGGAAGCTCTCTTCCTAATTGTTCGGTTATTGAGTTGCCAGTGGTGTCGGAACGCGGAAACCGAAATGCCAGCGATTTATTCTCTGTCTTGGCTTCTGAGTTCTCCATTGAGTTTCATGTGTCTGACGCATGTCGCGAGTGTCGCCGCAAGGGAGGGCAATGTGCTTATGATGGCCAGGACTTCTTGTGCAAAAAGGAGAAAGAAGGTATTGACATTCGAAAACATTCTTTAATCCATGTCAGTTTGATCCATCATGGAAATTGTCGTTTTCGTTTTATGCATTTTTCATTTCGTTAAGCTCAAGCGTTTAGGATATGGATATGCAACGTAAATTACTTTGAATTGATTGATGTTTTTCTCCTGGACATTGGTCGCGGGAATCGAGTTGATATAGATACTAGGGATAGACACTATACCCTTTATCAGTATCAGTAAGCCTGATTTGAAGCCGATGCATCCATATATGTAGTCGAATAAGTGCATCAAAAAGTTCTCGTTTTTATTGCTATGCAAACTGCATTCCATACTTGTTATAATGTTGAGATTCAAGTCACAACCTGAAGTCAATTCCGTTTTGAAGAAAGTGTCTTTGATACGCCTCAAAATATTGATTAATTCTTGTGTATTGACTTTTCACATATCAACTTCGAAACATACTGGATTTTTTTTTTTTTTTTTTTGGAAGACAACAATTCCTTTAATTGAGGGTATCTGAAGACTAACACGAAGTGTTGCTCTTGATTCCTACTCTAATGGATGGATCAAAAATCCCTTGTCCAGTTACTGATCTGAATCAATTCCCTTTCCATCATTCTGGCTCCCAGGAACTTTAAAGTATGAACATGTTCCCATCAGCAGGAGTCCGTCAAAACTCCAAAATCAACAAAACTTTGAAGTACAAAACCAAATCCAAGTCAGCAAAAGAACCCGAGACAGTAAAAAATTGTCTACCGTAAATGAACATCCTTGGGGCAGGTTTTTTTTAAAGATATTCCCCAAGCTCATTGTTTGTTGATTGATCATATAATTGTCAGTGCAATTGTCCCTTACTATATTTCACGGGCTTGCATTTGCATCTCCAATTTTACACTTGAAACTCCGCGAGATTCATCAAGAAGAGGTTGATATATTTTGGTGCGTCTAATCAATGGCCGAAATTTCACATGACAAACAAGTGTTTAATTTAGACTAATCAATGTGTTTATATTAATGGTTGTACTGAATAACATTTCAACCTATCCCCACCTCTAGCACCTCCCACCACCTCCTGCCTCCGGTCACCCCTACTGAATAACATTTCAACCTATCCCCACCTCTAGCCAACCACAACCTTAGTAAAGCTTTTTGGCTTGTAAACAACTACTGTACTTAATGTTGGGTTTCTCAGATGTGAGGGAGGTGTGCGCAAAGCACAGGATCCCTCCCCTTGTTTTTTGCCCATCCCCAGGAGACACCACATATATGTGGTTTATGGGTATTGTGTGTGTGGGGGGTTTTAGACAAAGAGAGAGAGACAAAGAAAGGGAGTGAGAGCCGTGAGGCTCCCTCTTTTGGGAGGGAGCGCACTCCTCCTCGGAGAGTCTATTGGTGAGCGGAGGGGTGAGGTTTGAGCGACGGGGTACCGGTTTGTGGTACCCAGGGAGCCAGTAGGTGGTCCGGAGAGGTTTTTTTCATGTTGTGTATTGCGTGTGTGTATATATATATATATATTCATGGAGCTTTTCCTCAAATCTATATGTGAGTTACGTGCATATGGTGACCGGGGTCGAACCCCAACACTTAATGGGACTTCAGCACTTCCATAAGGTGGGTTCATAGACTCAAAATACAGGAAAAGTCAGCACACAGTTAAAAAAAAATGCCTTACGTTGTGCCGTGCCTGGAAAGCCGCTTGGTTAGAATGCCCCAATTGAGAAGGCAAATGAACCCCCTTGGGACGTAAATTGCTTTGAAGCTCAAAATCGAGCCCATTTGGGCCACTATGCGGTTAGAACTAGTCATTGAATGATCGGCTGTTACAATCCAAAAGAAAACTGTGAAAGAGTGGTCTCTTAGAGCATCTCCGGGCTTTAGGTGAATCTAAATGTAAGTATAAATTTGAGTAAATAGTTCATTGACTGGATAGTGGAAAATTGGACGGGAGAAAATGTTAGTAGTAAAATCCAAGAAAAATTTGTATTTTTTTTGTGACCTTGACCCCTTCAATTTTGGCTCTTCTCTCCGGATTTTTCCTTTTGCCCTGGCGTGAAAGGCGGTTAGAAGGATCAATACCATATAAATTCATCAATATTAATGGGCAGTGATCAGACCGCGTGCGTGGTCGATGTCTAACAACGGCCTCTGGTTTCAAATATTCTTATCATCCCTTTCTAGGACAATTTTGTCCTAACGGAGTTAGTGGTCATAAACCTTGTCACAATATTCACCACTAAATTTCTCAAATATGGATTTTTTCCCCAATAGACCTCTTGAGAAAAGAAAGGGTTATGGTTTTTCTAGTCAAATCTCATCATTATTTTTTGTGAGAAATGGTGAGAAACAAATTAGACTTGCATTTACACACATTCCTTGTGAGAAGATTTTGGGTACAAATGGGGTACCACGTGGTATCTCTCACGCACATCCGAGCCGTCCAAAAATGCAACGGACGGCTCGGATTAAACAAATAAGAATTGCATTTACACACATTCCTCATGAGAAGATTTGGAAATACACACGGAGAGAGAAGAGTGAATGGGTCAAGTCTTTGGAGTGCTAGGTCAATGAAGAAGATGAGCATCAAACTCCCATGGAGTCCTTTGGCCGTCCATCCATTCCAATTGAACCAAGTAGTGGTCCAATTGAACCAGGACCTCCCACCACATCTGATCACCCCCATTGAATATCCATCAGCCATTCCCACTTCTGACTGACCACAACGTTACTAAAGCTCCTTGGCTTGTAATCAGCTACTGTACTTCATGGGCCTTCAGCACTTCCTTTAAGGGGGTTCGATAGACTTAATACTCAAAATACACAAGAAGTCAGCACATAGGAAACAAGAAATTGCATTGCTACATGCGACTGGTAAGCTGTGGGCTAGAAATGCCCCAATTGAGAGGGCAATAGAAGAGCCAAAAATAATGTGTCAAGCTCACACAAAAATCAAATTTTCAGTTGGATTTTACAAGAATTTTTTCCTGTCAATTTACAACTACGTTGGTAATGGACTATTTATTCTGATTTATAAATAGATTAAGATTGCCTATAGGAAAGAGATGCTCTATTAGATCACAACTTTACAGTTTTGGAACAGCCAATCATTAGATGACAAGTTCTAGCTACATAGTTTGTTCAGAATTAGCTTGAGTTTGAGCTTCTGAACAATTTACTTCCCAACTTCACCCAAGGGGGTTCATTTTGCCCTGGAGTATGATATTCATCACTAAATTTCTTATATGGAGGACGGTGATTTCTTATATGGAGTATAGAAGTTTTGACTGTAAACCGCAGCTTTTCCACAATAGACCTCTTGACAGTTTCATTGAGAGAGGTAGTTTTAAATCTCGGTATTGGTCGCGGTATCGGTCGCGGTATCGGTGTATCGGTATCGGGGCGTATCAGCGATACGTCGCGGGAATCGGCTGTCTCGGCCGTGAATTTTTTAAAATCATTCACAACTCATATAAACTTTTATGATACACATTTTTTTCTCTTATTGGGCATAATTTGGCACATTTTACACAATCTTTAAGGCATAATTGGAACAGACCACCAGGATGGCAGGATATAATACAAAAATCCATTATTATGCAATTTTCAATCTCAACCGTTGATCCCAGAAGTGATTTCACGTGTGGTGGCACAGAGAATTGAATCCCCTAACAGCTGGAAACAGCAGGACCCAACTCTCTGTTTTACTGATCAAAAAAAAAAAAAAACTCTCTGTTTTAAAGTTTCAATACTTACAGTAAAAGTTAAAACCAAAAGCAAAAGTACGCTACCTTCTTCCTTCTTTACGCCTCTCTCTGTAACAACTTCGTTTCTCAATCTCTGCCATGGCAGCGATCGATGCACCCTCTCAGCCTCCGACGGTGGTTCACAGACAAGAGAACCCCTCTAACTCGCGGTTTGGCTTCGTGTTGGTGTAGATAGATGATTTGTGATTTTTGTTTTGTGGATCTTTTTTTTTTTTTTTTTTTTCTTTTTGTGAATCCTCTGATTTGTTTTCTCACATAAGTATTGAGTATGATGGAAGATTGAGAGATACGGCTATGGAAGAAAATATCAAAGGAGAAGATGACGATCCGGTGTCTCTCTCCTGCTCCCCTTTCTCTTCCTTGAGAATCAGATGTGGGTTTTTTCTTTTTTCTATTTTTTTTTGTTGCCGTCTCGGCCGATACTCTCTGAACCGGCTTCCGTCTCGGCCGATACAGCGATACGTACCGGGTATCGGCCGGTTCGTATGCGATTTTTAAGGCACACCGCTATATCGGTGTGTATCCGTATCGGAGGCTCAAAATTCCGGTACAAACCGGCCGATACGGTACGTATCGGCCGATATTCAAAAGTATGGAGAGGAGTCAACGGGTCAAGGTTATCGTAGTGGGGGTGGGTCAATGAGGACGGCAAGCGATCCAATGCTGTAGCTCAAGAGATCATGAGTGGGCACTTAGGTGTCATTGGGTGAGGTGTCGGGTTCAAGTTTATGAAACAATGCTGGCTTAACTATACAAACATCCTATCGTTTGGGGATAAAAAATAATAATAAGCCAGGCAAGTAGGAAACTACCTCTCAATGGATTCTTATTGCTTACTGACCATTCCAATGTAGAAGCAATTCGACTTCTGCGATTCCTCCTCCTATAACAGTATTGCCAAGTTCACAGGTGTGTTAATGGTGGGTTCGTTGCTTTTCACAAAACCCTCGTTCCTCAGTCAACATTAGCAGCCATACCTTTCTTCGATCTGTTTCCCTCACTCTCCTATTTTCTGTTGGTAACCATCCTTTCCCCCCTTTGAAAATCATTCTTATTGTTAGAGTAGTTGTATCACATTGCTTGGTATGGAATGGAAGATCACTTAATAAAATTTGGGACCTCTCCACTAATTCAATCCTCGCCAAACAAAACCTTACCTCTCCCACGTCTCCCACGCCACCTCCTCAGCTCCTCCCACCCCCATCTCTGCAAATGCATTCCCCACCAGCCACCACTACCACCACCATATTAACAATCCTCGTCTGGATCACATTTTCAACAGGTTACAGCCAAGACGACGAGCAATAATCTGTAACCAAATTGACTTGCGGCCAAAACATACATAACATTAGCTACTTTTAGGGGAGGCGGTCGCCCCCAATTCTGCGGCCACCCATCATTGGAATTGAAGTGCTGACTATCGAAATCAGAAACCAGAATTTTTGAGGGCATGAAAGCAATCAATCCAGTCATACCATTACTACAGTCAGCTCAGACCTCTAGGACAGTTATACTCAGGAGTCGCATCATATTATTTTGAAACAACTTGTTCAGAAAAAATTGCATAGTGGTGATGATGATAAGTTGTAATTTCAGAAAAAATTCACGTGCCTAGTAGGTGGGACAGAGAGCCGTGGGTCTTACGCCGACGAGTTGTTTTTGTATGAGCTTGAGAATTCTCAGCTAACCACGATGTGGTGTAGCCTGGGTGTTGAAGTACCGCTTGTTTGTGTGGCCGTGGACTACATTTTGAGTGGATCATGTTGGGATTCCTTGATCGAACTTGCTTCTGTTGGGATTCCACCCCGTGTGGGCCTGTTGGGCTTAGGCCCAAAAGGAGTGGATTAAGGTTTGTCTGTGTAACTCTATAAATACTCTGTGATGCCTTGTGTATTATGTGTGGTAGCACAATGTAGAGAGAGAGGCAGAGAGTGTGTGAGAATGGAGCCGATTGTGGCTCTCCCGGAGAGAGAGATACACGAGAGAACTGGTGAGGATTTCATTATTGTGAGATTGAGTGTGAGTGTGTAACACAAGAACACGGAGTTTCTCCGGATTATAGTGAAACCCCCCTCCCCGTGGATGTAGGTCCGATTTGGCCGAACCACGTATATTTGTGTGTTGTGTTTCTCTTGATTTTACTGCTTCTGTTGCGTGAGGTGCGTTGTTGGAATCCTAACAACTGGTATCAGAGCTTGGGTTAAAGCACCGGAGAGCGCAGAGCAGTCAGAAAATCACTCAGAGGCCATTGGAGCACTGTTTGAAGCTTTGGTCGGACAAAACAGGTGACGAAACTTGTTTTTGATCAGAGGGAAAGGTGCTACTCTCAGAGACGAGTCCAACGGTATAAGGCTTATCGGTTTTGGTCACCGGAATAGCTCCCACGGAGGATTTGAAGGTCGACGGACGGAGGCAGAAGGAGGCGGTGCGGTTATTGGCTATCGAACTGACGTAGAGTGGTTGGTTTCGAGATTTGAAGATAGAGTTTTGTTTGTCTCGAAGAGACGATCACAGACATGGTCGGGAGGTGGCCGGAAAGTCATGCACGCTACCCCACGCACCGGTTGAATCACGGCGCGTCAGATCCACTCTCGGCGTGTGTTGCACGCGTGGCGGCGGAGGAAAGTAATGCTATGGCTGACGTCACTAGTCCTAGAGCTGACGTCATCAAGGGTCAAAGAGGTCAGACAGGCCAGGGGTCCCGGTCAAAGGGGTCAAAGAGGTCAACAGTCCGGTCCAAGGGGTTAAACCGGTCAGACTGGTGGTTCAGCGGATAAGCAGACCGGGTCAGAGCAGGCCGGCGGTCTGTTGTTAGACTGGAAAGTGTTTTTTGACCGGTTCAGTGAGATTATGGCCGGTTCAGACCGGTTCCGAACTCGGTTCGACATTCCGGATCCAACCATGCGCTCTATTTTTTCGTGAAGCGGCTCAGAAGCAGGTTTTGTTGCTGGATTGAATTAGATTTGAGTGTTTAGAGGCGTTTTGGGTTGTGAGGAGGCTTGTTCTTAGCTAATTGGACGGTTTCGGATTTAGTGGTGGGTTTGGTTTTGTGATTCAGGCCCAATTTTGCAGTCCTAGATACATCTGGAGAGATTGAAGAGGATCCGACGCGGTCAGATCAATCAGATGGGATGATGTTGAGTCGGAGGCAGACCATGGGAGATCCGATGGGAGTCCAGGGGGTGCTAAGAGAGCTGGGATTGGAACATGGATGGACCAGAGGGCAAGATAAGACCCGGGAGAGCTGACGGAGAGTGGCGAGAGACTAGGATAGTGGCAGGAGTGATAGATTGGTGACTAAAGAGGCGAGCGAAGTTGGATAGCTACACACCAGGAGTATTGGACAGACTTTGCAGAGATCGGAGGTTGACCGGAGCAATCAGGTGATTGCGGATTCGCGGCGTTTGAGCTGTGGTGATCAGTCGGAGAAGCTAGTGAGTAGGGATACATTCTCTCAGGTGTTGCATCTTTGTTGATGGGTGCGGATACACTTATTTGGTAATGACACAGGCGCTTACTAGAGTGACAGGTCAGAGTTGGTTAGCAGTGATCAGAGGCAGTCTGGTTCAATCGGATTTGAAGACCTATCATCAGGATTTGCAGTTGTGATTCGAGCTGCATTGGATTGGATGATGGGCCACCATACAGGCTTGTGGGAGTGCAGTGACAGTTGGAGCTGATGTCAGGCATGGTCAGGCAGTATGGGTGTTGTGACGTGAGCAGGGATGACGACCATTGCGGATGCACACAGGATAAGTGCGAGATTGTACCGAGGTGTCGCGACCGGGATGGTACTGGATGCGCTGGGAGTCGAATCAGGAGTGTGCAGAATGCTGGCCAGCAACAATGATGTGATAGGTTGTTCAGAATATGTTCACGAGCTCCGGACAGAGGGATTGAGATGGAGATTAGATGATGCATACTTGTATTCTCTTTCTTCTGTGTTTTTGTGACGGATTATCTTTCCAGTTATGAGCTCAGGTTGGTGTGGAGAGATGGAGTCACGGATTATGTTGTGTGATTGGGCATGAGCATCTGGGTTTTGGATGCCCGGATGCGGGCACTCCGGTTACGGGGTGCAGGATTATGATCAACCGTGTAAGATTTGGCTTGCAAGGATACATTCATTCGAGTAGTGTGCCCGGTTGGGGTGCGGATATGCTTGTTTGGGAATGACACAGGCGCCTGTCAGAGCGGTAGATTAGTTTGAGCCACGGAGACATAGCAGGATTTGTTCACATCCCCGATTCACGAGAGGTGTATCCCGGTTTTTGGGGTGCGGAGGTGCTCGGTGAGGGATGCAGTGTCAGAGAAGAAGTCAGACTCATCACAGATGGTGTGTGAGATCATTTGGAGGAGTGAGCCTCTAGTGTGGGCAGAGGGTTGCTGCATTCTCTTGACAGGACAGGATGCTAGAGTGGCAGAGCGCGGCGATGAAGCTGCAGGCACTCGATGAGGGGGTGCGGGCACCCTAGTTGAGGGGTGCGAGCGCTTTTGTTGGTGAGCGCGGGCGCTTTTGTTGGTGAGCGCATACATTTCGGGTTTGAGGTGTGCGAGTGGAGGCATTCTTTTTTATGGGATGCGGTACTCGGGATTTTCTGATTGGCTGCGGAGTCTGGTTTTGCAAGGATACACTTTTTCGGGATTTGTGTACTCTGTTTGGTGGTGCATGGATGCTTGACTGGTTAGTGACACAGGCGCTTGTCAGAGTTAGCTGATTGGAGGAGGCGACATGGGGGTGTTGCAGACGACTTTGCCCACTCGGTGTGGAGGGGGTGATTGTTGGGATTCCACCCCGGGTGGGCCTGTTCGGCTTAGGCCCAGAAGGAGTGGATTAGGGTTTGTCTGTGTAACTCTATAAATACTCTGTGATGCCTTGTGTATTATGTGTGGTAGCACAATGTAGAAAGAGAGGCAGAGAGTGTGTGAGACGGGAGCCGGTTGTGGCTCTCCCGGAGAGAGAGATACACGAGAAAACTGGTGATGATTTCATTATTGTGAGATTGAGTGTGAGTGTGTAACACAAGAACACGGAGTTTCTCCGGATTATAGTGAAACCCCCCTCCCCATGGATGTAGGTCCGATTTGGCCGAACCACGTATATTTGTGTGTTGTGTTTCTCTTGATTTTACTACTTCTGTTGCGTGAGGTGCGTTGTTGGAATCCTAACAGCTTCGAGTCGCGTTAATGTCGCTTTCCGAAAACAATATTCGCCCCCACCATTTGGTGTGTATTGGGTTGATAGTAAATCTGTTCGAGGAAACAACGGAACTTGGTCTAAAGACCTTATGTCAGTGTCCATACAAATGAAGGACAACCAAAATACCGAGCCAAAATGAATCGATAAAACCAAGGGACTGTAAATGCCGTTTTTGCCGGGTAACGGCACATCAGAACAAGAAAGCAACTAAAAAGAATTTTCGGGAGAGTTTTGGATTGTGTGTGTGTTGAATGGTTGTGATTTGGGCTCTATTTATAGACCCAAACGCACATTCTCGCACGAGGTTGCACCCATTGGTCAAATGGCTGGTAGATAGCGTCACACCCATTCCGAATCAGTGCTTCAACTGCCTGCATTTTTTCGTATGGAACAAGGGATACCGGTAGCGAGGTTTAGTGCACTATCGGTAGCTAGACTTTCTGTTCATTCAATACCGGTATCAAGGGTAACCAAGATACAGTAGCTAGATTTTCTGACCCCACACATATGCCACACGAGATCCATGTCAGTGCCATCCTATTGCTAAGCCGCAATAAGAAAGGGTGCCTACAAAGTGCAAAGTTCATCATCAAAGTGCCACATTTCTGCTTGTCGTGTATATTTCGAGAGTGCTCATTGTGCAGCTTTTAAACTTATTTAGAATCGCCACTTGGTTTTTGGAAACAAAAAACCAGAAAGAGATTCTAGAACCTCTACTTTTTGTAGAAACAGAGGTTATGAGCAAGACGAATATAAAAATTGGTCGGTTGAGAGGTTGTGATGGCATCCTACCACCCTTAGTAGTTTGATTTTGCAATCAAACTCAAATCTCAAAGCTTTTGTGTGGTGTTTGAGAGTAAACTCCAAAAACTAAGATTTTTGGGATTCAAGTTGCTCCGGTACTTGACTCACAGGCAATTAGGGCTTTTGTTGGTCTAGGTGTGGCTGTGGAGGAGAATGATTGACATATGGGATTTTTTTTTTTACTCTCTTCAATTCGAACCCTAAGGCCCTATTTACGGAGCTCAGTGGATAATAAACTCCAATTTAATAAATTTGTGAATAATAGAGAGATAATCCGATTTGAAGCTCATCATTAGAGAGTCCTGGGCTTGTACAACAGCTCATGGTGACCGGATGAAGAGTCTGAACTTGGATCTTTAGAAGATTCTAGATTTCCAACAGATGGATGTGCCTACCAAGTTACCGATCTCACTGAGAGGTTTGTTTGTCGGCCTGGTGTCGGTCGACAGATGTGTGTTGGCCTCTACATCTTTTAGGGTTTGGATCCAAAACCAGGGTTGTGAGCGAATTGGTGCATGTATGGGCTTCCTATGGGCTAAGCTTGTTCCCAAAAGCCCACAAAGTTCATATCTTTAATACCACATCTTACGAGATTGTACGTCAATATCGGGTTTCGCCCATGGCGGGGCTTAAATATTTGCAAAGCCAAATTTGGGTATCTACAATGCCAAAGTCAGTATATTCGTGGAAAAATGGAGTAAAGCTCAAGCAAGTAGAGGTGCAGGAGTTACATTATCTATCCCCATTGCATGAGCTTTGGTAATATCGGCAATTTAAGAGGTAGATTCCCATTAGGCTGGAGCTGATTAAGATTGTTGGGTGTCGATAAGGATGACATGAGTAGAGTCCAATACCTGAAGTCCTCATATGTCGTCGGGGAAGGCGCCTTGACCAAGGTTGAACTATTCAAAACTATCTCTGTGGGGATTTAGGTAGTGTAGGAGAGTCTTAGCTTACCTGTAAGACTTGTTTGGGATATGGATACGGAGATTTATAGTTATCCATTGTATTTGTTGATGGGAGGCCGAGTAGACCAACTAGGGCCAAGCACGTATATGGTCGAACTGGACAGCCATCGCCCACAAACGTATAAAAGCGAATTAAGTGACAACTTCATGACTTTGAGAGCAAAAGTGGTAGCTTGTTTTTGCTAGAGTAAATAAAATGATGGGGTCAATAAGAAATATATCATGTGTTAACCAATAAGAAATTCTATAACAGTGGCAAATTTCTTTTTCCCCATGGGTTCAGCTAACCCCACACTCCATAGGATGATGTTGCCGCTGATCGAATCGTTCATCTTGTAGAACATAACATGCAGTGACAAACATGTCTGCAAAAAATTTAATGAGGGAGAGAGAGAGAGAGAGAGTGAGTGTGTGTGTCTACCGATCGAAAAAAGGGTCGTTATAACACACAAACCTCGGTTTTCTGATGACTTCCGCTAGTCCTCCTCCTCCATAAATCCAAAACAATTATGTCGGGTTCCTTGATATGTGAAGGAATATCGCTCATCTTAAACTATGGGATTTGTTCTTGTCGTGCTAAATTGGGAACTAAAAATGGATTTTTCCCTCTTTTTTACTAGCTTGCTTTCTTGTCTCTCCTCTACTGGTTCTTCACTCTTCTGGTTCTTGCCCATCCTCCTTCGACCGGATCACTACATCCAATCAAATTCCCTTTTACCAACACCACACATCCCTTTGTGGGTTGTGCACATTAAGTTGGGACGAACCAGTTCGAAAAGTCATATTGGGTGCAGAGGGAAGATCTTATCAAGTTAATTAGCGGCTTCACTGACGATACCATAAAGATTAGTGCCCAATGCTAAAATATCTTATTGAGTCAAACAATTGCGATTTTTCCAGTTACATCAATCCTCTAAATACAGGTTCTATTTCCTACAAAATCTCCCCAAATCTCACATTCTTCAAATGCCAACCCAGCAGTTCTAAACTTGAGCATCATGAGACTGATAAGCACTTCTTTGATAATTACACTCAATATAGAGGCGCATGTTGCCAAGGGTACACTGTCTAGCATTCGTGCTCGAAAAATCAACTTCCTACTCCTGGTAGTATTTCAGGAAAGTGTGTGTTTTTGTAGCAGACTGAATTCTTAGTGATCCATTCTATTTATTGCCTTCTGATGTCTGTTGAATATGATGTGTCAAAGGAATGTCATGCGTGTGTGGCTGACAGTGGTCAGTGTCTGCATGACACCCAAGAATTACAATGCTCTAACGAGAGAGGAGGTACTGACATTTTTGGTTAGTTTAAGGCTTGTTCATTTCAGAATGTGCGAAGTGAAATAACTTTAAATGCCATTCCTTTTCTTCCACCATTCTTTGTAAACTTGTCTAACCAATATTTTTTTTTTCTTTTTCTCTGTAAAAGTTTTTGCAGGAAGAAGCAACTTGGCATTGATTATCGGACCAGGTATCATATATGTGCTTCATTAGCGTAATATCTTCAGTTCTTCACTCAAATGATAGCTAGCGAGATTTATTATTCCTCATCCCCTTGTATTTCTTTAGCTTTCCAAGTTGCAGGAAGATATCCTAAAACTATTATCCATGTCTTACTATTTCTTTGGAATTGTGCTTCAGCTGTTTCTAGTGTTGGGGTTGTGGTAATTTTGTCATTCTGCATCATCTTCAAGAAACTCGCACAATGTGAATCCAAATTCTTCTGGAAAAAGAAGACAGAGACCTACCTAAACATTGAGGCATTTCTAAAGAACTGTGGGCCTCTTTCTGCAAAAAGATACTCTTATTCTGATATTAAGAAAATTACCAACTCGTTCAGAACTAAACTAGGTCAAGGAGGCTTTGGTAGTGTCTTCAAAGGAGAGTTAAAAAATGGCTCCCTTGTTGCAGTGAAGGTTTTGAAAGGGTTGAAAGGCAATGGAGATGAATTCATTAACGAGGTTGCAACCATTAATAGAACTTCTCATGTAAATATTGTGACTCTTCTCGGATTTTGTTTTGAGGGTCGTCATAGAGCTCTCATATATGAGTTCATGCCTAATGGATCTCTTGACAAATTCATACATGATGGTGGTTCATTGACATGTCGCCAGTTGGGTTGGGAAGCATTGTATCAAATTGCGGTTGGTATTGCCCGAGGGTTGGAGTACTTGCACCGTGGTTGCAACACACGAATTTTGCATTTTGACATAAAACCTCATAATATTCTTCTAAATGAGGACTTTTGCCCAAAGATCTCTGATTTTGGCCTCGCTAAACTGTGCCCACAAAAAGATAGTATCATATCATTAACGGGCGCCAGAGGAACAGCAGGCTACATTGCCCCAGAAGTATTTAGCAGAAATTTTGGTGGGGTTTCACACAAGTCTGATGTGTATAGCTACGGAATGATGGTTCTAGAAATGGTTGGAGGAAGAAAGAATATAAGTGTCGAGGTTGACCGAACGAGTGAAATATACTTTCCACATTGGGTATACAAGCGTCTTGAGCTTGATGAAGAACTTGGATTGTATGGCATCATGGATGACGAGTCACATGTAAGTGCAAGGAAGATGATTATAGTTGGCTTGTGGTGCATACAAACTGATCCTTCACACCGACCATCGATGAGTAGGGTGATGGAGATGTTAGAAGGGACCATGGAACCTTTGCAAATTCCTCCTAAGCCCTTTTTGTCTTCTCCCTCTAGACCACCTATGGGTTCATCTACTACATGTGTCATGATATTGTGATGATGCATGCGTCCTTCTCTAGGAAAAAAGCAAAAATGTGGACTCCCATAATCTCAAAACGCACAAGTAAAATTAGGTCAGTCTGTATCTCTTAAACATGGTAAGTTTGTAATGCCCAAACAAGAAACAATGAGGCTTCTAATGTGAAAGGTGAACAAATAGTTTGTATGTTCTTATTTGGCATGTATTTGGGGCCTATAATTTTGTTTGCAGTTTCATGTTCTTTGCACAAGTGTCGAACTTGACTCAGGTCAAGACCTACTGCTGTGTGAAAGTGCAGTCAAATTTAAGTGTAGGGGTTAGTAGAAAGACAGAGAGAGCTAGATTGTTGGTCAACTTATTTGATTCATGACAAAGCATTTAGATTGGGACACGGCCATCGAAGTAGATTAAAGGTCTCAATTAGACCCCTTTTTCCCAAGTAATAATTTTCAACTGTTCACCTTGTTTTGAAAAGCATTTTCCTTATGTTATCCCACGATCAACAGTACCTTAACGTGTTTGGATAAGTCGTCTATACCTGATGATTTATTCTAAAGTTTAGTTTTCAAGAATTTCAGAAAAGTTTGTCTATCGATCTATGTACCTTCTTCAGTAAATAGAATATGGTATTCAACATAACGCGCAAAGTAACATATTTCACATGAATACAACAATAACATAACCCATTTAGTCCCCAATAATTGGGGGTATGGGCAGGGGATGGATAGGAGACAGATCTAACCTTTGGTAGTAAATGCACAAAGTAGCTGCTCCCAGAATATCACTGAAACAAATGGATTGAAGATAGACCTAATCTTTGGCAATAAATGCACAAAGTGGCTGCTCCCAGAATACCACTGAAACAGATGGATTGGAGACAGACCTAACCTTTGGTAATACATGCACAAAGTGGCTGCTCACAGAATAGCGTACCACTGAAATAGTGGTCCCCCTATACCGTCGCGTTTGCTACGGAATCATGCCCTCAAATCAAAGCCAAAAGGCATCAAAGCCAAAAGAATATTGACATGAATATTCTTTTCAATTCTCAACATTGTTATTCACCGGAAAAAATTTCATAGAATTCAAAGAGTTAATCAGGAAACTTCCTAGGAAAAGTTAGTTCTAAACCTTTTTGAAGATGAAGATTTTTGGGCTATTTTATATATTAATAGGAAAAGCCATATAAGTTCACGACAGTTACAGTCTTGCAATAGGAATCAGAACTTCCCCAGAGAATTAACCAACAAAAAGTAATAAAAGTTGCCAAATTTGTTCAATAGAATGCTATAACACTACGTCTGCGTGTAATGAGGTATATGCCATATATATGTGTACCTTTTGAATGTGCCACCATCCTAACTGCATATCTTGACATGTGCTCTTTGATAATTGCAACATAGCAACTCACCCAATTTCTAATGTAGTAGTGTGACATTGGATGTACAATTCTTATTTTTGTAGACTGAAATCTATCTCGAACGCATTTCCCAGGTTTGCTATTCTTGTTTGGATCTCTGGGAGTGTGGGTAACTGTTTCTCAGGTTTCAAATCAAGTGGAACTCATGGGCAAGCTTAGACAGCTTACTTGATGAAAGAAAGATATTGCCCCAAGCTCAATATTGTCTCTTGATTGATCTTATAGTTATCTTTGCACTAGTCCCTTACGGTAACTTGACAACCACCACTTTATCAAGGCATTTTTTTTTTCTTTTTTAAATTGGGAAAAAGAATTCATTCATCACAAGGATAAAAAATAAAAATACCAAGGGATGAAATGCCCCTTTTTCACTGAAGTAGTACTCATGACTATGAGGAAACCTGGGTCAATTTTTCCCGCTAAGATTAGAACTCTTTGTGTTCTCAAATCTTTAACATACACAAGTTCAGCACTCATGAGGAAACTTAAATGGGATTCTTGATGAAAGGACAAGAGATTTCAAAACACATCTTTCGAACATATTGGAATATTGTTTTGGTGGCATGGACAACAATTCCTAGAATTCAGTGGTTTATGCATCTTTGTTAATAGGCCTGTTTCCTGTTCCCTTGTTTAGTTTAGCCTTGCTATTTCCAAAAAAATATGTTTAACAGTCTCCAAAGCATGTCCCAAATATCTGAAAAATGGCGGTTGCACTTGCTTCCGGACCTACGGCCATTGCCCACCTCCAAACCACCACCTCTGGTCAGTGGTCACCCTCCCTAAATACCACTTCAGCTTCTCCCGACCTCTAGCTGACCACAACGTTACTAAAGCTTCTTGGCTTGTAAATAGCTACTGTACTTAATGGGACTTCAACACTTCCACAAAGGTGTTCGTACACTCAAAATAAACATGAAGTCAGCACACTGTAAAAAAAATTTTTGCTTTGCGTTGTGCTGCGCCTGGAAAGCCGTTGGTTAGAATCCCCCAAATTGAGAAGGCAAACTTACCCAGGGCAAAATGAACCCTAAATTGCTCAGAAGCTCAAAATCAATCCCATTTTGAACAAACTGTGGTTAGAATTGGTCATTGAATGATCAGCTACTACAATCCAAACCAAAACTGTAAAAGTGTGGTCTGTTTGAGCCTTTCCAGCCTTTAGGCAAACCTAACTGTAAGTTTAAATTTGAGTAATTGCATAGTTGTAATGTGGACGGGAGAAAATGTCCGTAAAATCCAAGTAAAATTTGGATTTTTGTTTGACCTTGACCCCCATCAATTTTGGCTCTTTCTCTCCAGTTTTTTTCTTTTGTAACGGAGTACAAACTAAACCTTATCACAATATTCACTGCTAAATTTCTCACATGGAGGACGAAAGATATCCCATATGCTGTTTTGAGTTTAGAGGTTTTAACTGTCCACAAGTTTTTCCACAATAGACGTCTTGACAGTTTCATTCAAGTTGGAAATACACACACACAAACACATTGACAAATCAACTGCGGAACTAAATCGGATTCTTTTTGTCCAACTCCTCATTTCCCCAGTGTGGGGTCTACACTGTTCAAAATTGCACACACCCAGTTCCAAAACTCAATTTGGCACCAGAGGGACTGTTCCATGACCTTAATAGTACCAATGTCGAAGAAAGTTCAGTAAGGGTTAATTGTTAACTAGTAGTAACCAAATTTATGAATCAGTTGTAACTAATTCTGTTTAGTTTTGTTCATTAGCTGTTACTTCTGTTTTGTTGATTAGTTAAAGTGACACGTGCTGTAGTTGGCACATGTGCAAGTGTTTAAGTCGGTTTAAGTAGAAGTTTGTTAAACACAGTTAGTATATAACTCTATACCTGACTTCATTTTACGAATAATGAAAATATCTTCTCCTTCTCTTCTTCTCTGGTTTAAGAGGGAGAAACATTTCTAGGGTTCTTCAATTCACAAATGTTTTCATGGCAGATTTAGAGGACAAAGAAATAATGGAGGGTCACAGGTAGTTGTCAGATCTGTGGGAAGTCAAACCACCAAGCCAACAGGTGCTACTCTAGACAAGATCTGAATTATAGACCACCACCACAATTTGGAGGGTCACAATAGTATGGAGGATCACAGGTTGGTTCAGCTACTCCTGTGGGCCAGTCTCAACACCAAGTTCAGAGTTTTGTTCAGGGCTTTGTTCCATCACAGGGGTATCATGAAGCAGGTTACAATCACCCTCCACCACAAGCTCTCATGGCAACTACTGCTCTATCACCTTATCCCTACTCACCCTATCCCTATGTGGTTCCCCACTGTTCTGGTCCTCAGACTTATCCTACTGCTTCCCATCCATCTCCTGGTACAATCAATGGTGTTTCACATACTGTTATAGCAGGTGGTGTCCCAAGCCATGCATCCACTTCTCTGCCTTGGTTTTTTGATTCTGGGGCTACAACTCATGTGACACCCGATGCTACACAGATTTCTGGATCTAGTTTTCCTACTCCATCAATTGTTACAGTGGGCAATGGTCACAGTGTTCCTGTCTCAAACTCAGGTAAAGGCATTCTTCCATTACCAAACCATAACTTTCTTCTGAACCACATATTACATGTTCCTCAGATATCACACAATCTTCTTTCAGTCCATCAATTTGCGTTAGATAATAAATGTAGAATTAGTTTTGATGCTTCTGGTTATGTTATTCAGGACTTGAAGTCCAATCAAGTTCTTCATCAAGGACCCTGCCACAAGGGTCTCTATCCCCTTCAGCCTTTTTCTAAGGGTGTTGCTGGTCCTACTGCACTACTTACCATTCCTTCTTCTGCTGAATTATGGCATCGCCGTTTAGGTCATCCTCATGGTGCACTTCTTCCTCATCTATCTCATAAGTACCATTTGTCTATTCCATCTTCTTTTGATAGTCATACATGTTATGCTTGTAATAAAGGCAAAAGTCATAGATTGCCATTTCCTGTCTCTAGTACTCATACTTCATTGCCTTTTGAGCTACTTCATGCTGATGTATGGGGCCCAGCCCCTCTCGCTTCCTTTTCTGGGTATAAATACTACTTGTTACTGATTGATGACTTCACTAGGTATAGCTGGTTGTTTCCCTTACATTTTAAAAGTGAGGTTTCTTCTTGCATTCAACATTTCAGAATATTTGTTTCCAATCAGTTCAACTTGTCTATCAAAACAATTAGATCTGATTGTGGGGGAGAGTTTCTTAACAAAGTCATGACTGCATTTTTTCATCAATTTGGTATTCTTCAAGAATCATCTTGTCCGTATACACCTCAACAAAATGGCTTGGTTGAAAGAAAACATGCACATATAGTAGAAACAGCTATAACTCTTCTTCAACAAGCCAAAATGACCATCAAATTTTGGCTTAAGGCTATTACTACTTCCTTGTATTTGATTAATAGGTTGCCACATTCCTCCTTACATTTTGAAGTTTCTTATCATAAGTTGTATGGTCATGCACCCGATTATCAAAGCCTTAAACCTTTTGGTTGTTGTTGCTTTCCTTGGTTAAGACCATATTCACACAATAAACTTGAACCTAGATCAACACCTTGTATCTTCTTGGGTTACTGTTCTGGCATCAAGGGATATAGATGTTTAGACCCAGTAACACAAAAGGTCTATATATCAAGACATGTTCGATTCCTTGAGCATGATTTCTCCTATTCCAATCTTGTTTCCTCTTCTTCTCTGAATACTGCTTATTCTGTTTCCACTAATGTTCCTCCATCTTTTGTTCTTCCCTCTTCTTTCTCTACTCCTATTCCTGTTGTATCACCTACTATCTCACCTACTCCTTTTTCTCATCCTGACACTACTCCTCTCACTACTTCTGGACCTGTTACAACTTCTATTCCTGATGTTACTGTTCCTGTTCCTGTTCCAACTTCTGTTACTATTCATACTGTTCCAACCTTTTCTAATCCGTCTTCTAGTGTTTCTCCTTCTCCTTCTTTAGCCACTCAACACCCTATGACCACTAGATCTAAAAATGGTATTACTGTTCCAAAAATTCCTTTATCTCTTGTTGTTCAATCTCCTCCTCTTACTGAACCACAATCTTTTAAAGAAGCTATGTCTTATCCTGAGTGGAGACAAGATGTGACCGATGAGTACACTGCTTTGATGTCTCAAGGAACTTGGACCCTTGTATCCCCTCCTCAAAATGTGATAGGCGCATAGGAAGCTTGTTTTCAAGCGCCTAAGTAGGGGGTTTTAACATGTTAGACGTGCATTTTTAGCTTTGTTTTCCAATTAATATGTGCACGTGGTATTTTGGTATTTGAAGTGATTTGCAGGTAATTCGAGGCCTTGGGTGCAATTTCGTGATATTGGAAGGACATGCACGTCGATCAAGTGTTCGAGGCGAGTGGATTGTGCATGGAAATGGTCGAAACCCGTCGGGAGCGCTACCTCAATTCCTTGGAGCGCTCAAAATAGGCACAAAAATGTCTCTAAAATGAACAGAGAGTTTAGGAGCGCTACCCCAAAAAGGGAGTAGCGCTACCGGTTCGTTTAACGCTACGGTCAACGTGAGATGCTTGGTCAACGCCGCTGGATAACAAAGCGGTAGCGCTACCAGGTTTCTTAGGTAGCGCTACCGAGGGCCTTACGTGGCACTTTAAACGTTGTCGTTTTGGTCCTTCGCGTGGGTAGTTTCCGAATTTCATTGAATTTTCGTTGGAATTACGGAGATTAGTATATAAGGTTATGTTTTAACCTATGTTAGGGGTCGACAGTTTTTACCTAGATTTTAAGCTTTCAAGTTTTCGGCTACAGAACGCAGATCTTGGTTAGATGTTTCGCTTTCGAATTCAATTCTCAGAATTCCAGTGTTTTCAACTGCTTACGGTTTGATAATTAAGTTCGAGTTCTTTTTCCTTCGCAATTAAGGTACTATTCTCTATTGCTTTTCATATTTTAATTCCAAGCATGTTTAGATCTAGGATTAATTTGAATCTTGTAATTTTTACAAGCATGTGTGAGTAGTCGTTCTAAGTGCGGCCGCGGGACCAAGGTGTCCCGTGGCTAGGCTAATTCATATTTTACCTCGGTGCCGAATTACTTCGATTAATACACAGTTTTTGGATACGGAAATTTTTCTAGCAAACAAGCTCGGGCATCGCCCATTCCAAATGCGCGCAGGAATTGGTGACAAGTGGTGTGCACTTGTTGGAAACTGTTTTCATATTTTTAAATCAATTAATTGAATCATTGTGGCCCGAGTGAATGTGAATTAGACTAGTTGTGGGCACCGTAGTGCCCACGGCTGTGCTCTCTTTTTAAATTCAGAGTTCAATAATTAAATTAGTCCAATTTAGATAATTAAGTGAACCAACTGAGCAAGGGGTGGCTACCTGAGAGCCAGTTTCAAACATAGAGCTAGCATTATTTGAGATCAACACCGTAGACCGTCTCTGTGGTTCGACTCCGGTACTTCCGGATTTATTGTGCTGCACCGGTCGATAGTCCTACGCTTGGGACGAAATCTTAGTTAATTTTTAATCACCCGAACGGTCAAGCATTTTTGGCGCCGTTGCCGGGGACGGTGACGTGTGTTTAAACGGTGGTAGTTTAGTGTTTGTTCAATTTTTAGTTGAGTCATCATAGGTAGAGATAAGCAAGCTGTACGCAAACCTGATCCTCTTTATTACCGTGATCGTACTAATCGCTTGGTTAGGATAGAGAACGGGTCGAGTCGGTCGGAGTCCATTCCCATTAGTGGACTCTACATAGATTTACCTGTCGAGTCAGTTAATTTCAATAATCCGCTTTATCAGTCAGAATCAGAGTCAGAGTCTGTTTCCGAACCAGAATCTTCTGAAATGGGGGACCAGCAGGTAATTCAACAACCGTCGTTGAGGCAGCACTTGAATCTCGAGAGGACCACTCCTCCCGGGCCGATTGTGTTTCCTCGAGAGACACAGGAGGCACGAAATGCCTTCACTGTAAAACCTGGTGCCCTGAATAGCCTCCCTAACTTCTATGGGAGAGAGTCTGATGATCCGTACGAACATGTGAGGACGTTTGAGGGGTTAGTGCGCAACCTGGCGTCTACTACCCAATATGACAATGCCTACCTCAAGCTGTTTGAGACAACTTTAAAAGATGGCACACTTAGATGGTTTAGAATGCAAAAGCCTCAGTCCTTCACCACATGGGCGCATGTGCGTGATGCGTTTTACAGGAAATATTTTTCTGAGGCTAAAACTAATAGTTTAAGGCGTCAAATCCAAGGTTTTAGGCAAGAGAGGGGAGAGTCTTTTGTGAAGGCATGGGAGCGTTTCAAAGATTTGCTCCTAAGAATGCCACACCCTGGTTTTGAGAAGATACAGCTGGTCGAATTCTTTCACCTGGGTCTCAACGCTGAGACAATCCAACACATAGAGTATTCGTGTAAAGGGGACGACTTCTTGTCCAAAACTGTGGATGAGGGTTGAGATTTTCTGGATGACCAAGCAGATAGGCAGAGGGCGTTAGAACCCTCTGATTTTGATCGGTCCGGACCTTCTGGGTCCAATGTTATCCCCGTTACCTTGCGTGACCAGCGACTCCAGGCCCAGGTCAAAAATATTGCGCAAAAGCTAGAGGAATTAGAGGTTAGGCAGACTCGTCCAGTGCATGAGGTCAGTATAGAGGAAGTCTGTGTGTGGTGCGAGTGTAAGGGGCACATTGCAACTGCATGCCCCGGATTTTTAGCCGCTAAGGGAGCGGTTCAGAATACTCAGGAAGAAGTAAATGCTGTGAGAAATTGGGACCCATACTCGAATACATATAATCCGGGATGGAGAGATCACACCAACTTTGGGTGGTCAGACCATAGACCCACAGGTGGAGGTCAAGCGCAACTCCCTGCGCCGCCTCCGCCGCAACAGTTCCATCAGTCCCAAGCACCCAGGCCTCCTCAAGGCCAAGTCATTCCTTACAACTACCAGTCCCAACAAGGCAGGGGGGGAGGCCCATCCACTCGTGGTCCGCCCCCAGGTTATGCGCAGACTGCACCACCCCGTTTTGAGGATTCCATGAATTCCTTAATGCAATCTCAACTGACATTCCAGACTGATACCAGGCAGTAAATTGGGGCCCTTACGGCCCAAATGACACAACTCACTGCGGTAATTAGTCAGATGCAACAGGAAAAGGGTAGGTTTCCGGCCCAGGGTAGTCAGGCGGGTGCCCATTATTTGGGAAATCCTTCAGGTCCCAATGTTCAAGAGCAGAATCAGGAAGAGGCTAAGGCAGTTACCATTATGAGGAGTGGGAAAACCATTGATAAGACCATTCAGCCAACACTAAGACAGGCTCCACCCCCGGAGCCAGTTATTGAGCCTGAGGTCAATTTTGATACTGTTGGGGTGCCTCGAGAGGAAGTAGATGAGAGAGTGGAGTCACCTGAAGTGGTGGTACCTGCAGCTGCGGACCCCACGACTCCACCACCGCCAGCAAGACCGTTAGCTCCATTTCCCCAAAGGCTGGCGGTGAAGACTAAGCAGAGCATGAACCATAAGATGTTAGACCTTTTTAAGAGGGTGCAATTCCTTATTACTCTAATGGAGGCTATAGAGTCCTTTCCCCAGTGTGCTAAGGTATTAAAGGACCTTTGCACACCAAAGCGCAAGAGTCAGAACAACGTGGTTCTGACGGAACAAGTGAGCTCCATTCTGCAGACTGAGATTCCTGCCAAGTGCAAGGATCCAGGGTGTCCCACCATTCCCATAGCCATAGCAGGTCAGAACTTTGACAAGGCATTGTTGGATTTGGGAGCTAGTGTTAATTTGCTCCCCTATTCAGCATACTTGAGATTGGGCCTAGGCGACCTCAGTGAGACTCCAGTCACGCTACAGTTGGCTGACCGGAGTATTAGAGTACCCAAGGGAGTGGTAGAGGATGTGTTGATCAGGGTAGGGGAGTTTCAATTTCCCGCTGATTTCATTGTTTTAGACATTAGTCCTGGTCGTGAGACTTTAGAGAAGACTCCCATCATTTTGGGGCGTCCTTTCCTAGCCACCTCCAATGCTGTTATGAACTGCAAAACTGGCAAGGTCCAATTATCTGTCGGTGAAGAGCGAATGGAGGTGGATGTGTTCAGTGTCAGTACATTAGAGGATGATGAGGAGGAGTCTGAGAAGTTGTGTCTGATTGACACGTTAGTCCAGGAGCATATTGACACAGTCCTGTATAAGGACCCCTTGGAGGTTGCTCTTACCTCCGAGGAAGCATCATTTTTAGACTCAGCAGAGGTTGTGAGCTTGTTAGAGTTGCTAGATGTCGAAGAGTCATGTGAAGAGGTGTGTGGGGTCACTTATAGTCCTATGTTTGAGCCATTGGGCGACCCTCCGCCCAGGGTTCTTCCGTCATCTGTCCAGCCGCCTAAACCAGAGTTAAAACCTCTACCGGACACGCTTAAGTATGCCTTTTTGAAAGGCAATGATACCTATCCGGTTGTGATCTCCTCATCCCTCGAGGAAGATCAAGAGAGGAAATTGCTAGATTTGTTGAGAGAGCACATGGGCGCGATTGGCTGGACCATAGCGGATTTGCATGGTATAAGCCCAACGGTGTGTACACACCGCATTATTCTTGAGGAGAGTGTAAAGCCTTCCAGGCAACCTCAGCGGCGTCTTAACCCCAACATGAAAGACGTGGTTCGGGCTGAGGTGCTTAAGTTGTTAGATGCGGGTATCATTTACCCAGTTGCCCATAGTGAGTGGGTGAGCCCAGTGCAGGTGGTGCCTAAGAAGGCAGGAGTGACCGTTGTGACCAACGATGAGGGAGTTTTAGTGCCGACCTGAGTTCCCACAGGATGGAGAGTTTGCATAGATTACCGGAAGCTCAATGCGAGCACCCGGAAAGACCACTTCCCTCTTCCTTTCATTGATCAGATTTTAGAGAGGGTAGCGGGTCGGGCCTTTTATTATTTTCTGGATGGTTACTCGGGGTATAACCAGATTGAGGTCGCCTTAGAGGACCAGGAAAAGACCACTTTCACATATCCATATGGAACCTATGCTTACCGTCGCATGCCCTTTGGGTTGTGCAATGCACCTGGTACCTTTTCCAGGTGCATGATGGAAATTTTTAGCGATATGGTGGAGAGGATTGTAGAGGTGTTCATGGATGATTTTTCGGTTTTCGGAGATTCATTCGATGGATGACTCGAAAATTTGGGAAAAGTTTTACAGAGGTGCGAGGAGAAGCACTTAGTGCTAAATTGGGAGAAGTGCCACTTCATGGTTACCCAGGGAATCGTGTTGGGACACATTGTGTCCTCTAAGGGTATTGAGGTGGACAAGGCCAAAATAGATCTAATCCGAAATCTCCCAACACCTAAGTCTGTTAAGGATGTTCGTTCATTTCTGGGACACACTGGTTTCTATCGGCGGTTCATTAAAGACTTCAGTGCTGTCTCCCGTCCGTTGTGTCAGTTGTTGGCAAAGGACACACCCTTTGTGTGGTCCGATGCTTGTGAGGGGGCATTTCAGATGTTAAAACGGAGTCTCACAACTCCGCCAATTGTGCAGTCCCCGGATTGGAGTCTTCCCTTTGAGTTGATGTGTGATGCTTCTGACTATGCAGTCGGAGCTGTTTTAGGGCAGAGGAGAGGGAAAGACCCGTGTGTGATATACTATGCGAGTAAGACTTTGAATGAGGCGCAGATGAACTACACCACCACCGAGAAGGAGTTGTTAGCAGTGGTGTTTGCGTTAGATAAGTTTCGGTCCTACCTGATAGGTTCGCAGATCACGGTTTTTACCGATCATGCGGCCCTAAAGTACTTAATGACTAAGCAGGATGCGAAAGCTCGCCTCATTCGGTGGATTCTGCTGCTGCAAGAATTTCACCTGATTATCAAGGATAAAAAGGGGGTAGAGAATGTAGTGGCCAACCATCTATCTCGTCTGGAATTCGAGGACCCTGCCTCAAATCTTCCCATTAGAGATTCTTTTCCGGATGAGCAGTTGTTCGCCTCTAATGAGTGCCCGTGGTACGCTGATATTGCCAATTATTTGGTAACTGGGCAGATCCCTCCCCATTGGTCTACCCAGGAGAAGCAGCGGTTTTTAAGGAGTGTCCAACAGTATATATTCGATGACCCGTATTTGTTTAAGTACTGTGCGGACCAGATTGTGCGTAGATGTGTCCCCGAGTCTGATCAAAAGGGGATTATAGAGTTCTGTCATAGCGAGGCGTGCGGTGGTCACTTCTCTGCGAAGAAGACCACCGCCAAGATTTTACAGTGTGGATTCTGGTGGCCGGATATGTTTAAGCTTGTTCATGCACTCTGTAGGTCATGCGACCGTTGCCAAAAGCTTGGCAAATTGTCTTCACGTCAGGAGATGCCCCTCCGGCCCATTCTTGTGCTAGAGGTTTTCGATTGTTGGGGCATCGACTTTATGGGTCCATTACCTATGTCTCATGGTTACGAGTATATTTTGGTAGCGGTGGACTATGTGTCCAAGTGGGTAGAGGCGATACCCACTAAGTCTATGGAGTCGCGAGTCGTGCTAGAGTTCCTTAAGTCTAACATTTTGTCGAGGTTTGGCATGCCACGCGCCATTATCTCTGATCAGGGCACACACTTCACAAGTCGGTCATTTGAAAAGTTAATGGGGGAGTATAGAGTCACTCACAAGGTGTCCACTTCGTACCATCCCCAAACTAATGGGCAGGCCGAGTTAGCTAATAGAGATTAAGCGAATATTGGAGAAAACTGTAGGTGTGACTAGGAAAGATTGGTCCACCAGGTTGAATAATGCGTTGTGGGCCTATCGCACTGCTTATAAGACTGTGTTAGGTGCTTCACCCTATCGGCTCGTTTTCGGTAAGGCCTGCCACCTACCAGTTGAATTAGAGAAGAGGGCCTATTGGGCCCTCCAGGAAATTAATTCGAGTCTAGATGTGGTGGGTGCGCATAGGAAGTTACAGTTATGTGAGCTCGAGGAGCTTAGGAATGACGCATATGAGAATGCAAGTATTTATAAGGCTAAGGTTAAGGCGTATCATGATAGGAATATTCAGCGCAAAACCTTTAGAGTTGGTCAGAAAGTATTGCTCTATAATTCGCGTCTCCATTTGTTTCCCGGGAAGTTGAGGTCCCGTTGGGAAGGTCCCTATGTCGTGGTGCAAGTGCATCCGAATGGTTCAGTTGATGTCTGTGATTCTAAGGATGATCATGTGTTCAAAGTTAATGGACAACGGCTGAAACCGTTTTTGGAATTTTTAGAAGTGGGGGAACCTGATGAGGAATTGGTCGATCCTGTGTATTCGGATGACCTAGTTACTTAGGCTTTTTTCAGCCAGGTTTTGACGGGTAGCGCACGCGTACCATGCTCTTAATTGAGTGTGGACCAGGCCCCTAGCGATAGGGGTACCCATCATTGACTTGGGTTTCTCATAGCTTTGCACGCCGCTGTTTAAATAAGGATCGTGTACCTAGCTCCGGTTAGTAAGGGCAAATTCTGATTTTCTTTAGTTTTACTTCATTTTTCGTAATTTGTGTTTATTCTTGCTTGTTTCTGTCTCAAAAAAAAAAAAAAACGGTCCGGTATAGCCACCTAATTGCTATCCTTAAATATGCCTATCTGGGTTTCTAACAATCTTATTGCCGTGTCTCGGATAGTCATAAAAGACGATTGGCTCTGATTTCTTTAAGGAAAAACCTCGAGAAATTTAACCTGTTGGGTCATGACTTACCCGGGGTTGTTATGATGACCTTCTCTATGCATGTTTAAGTGAGCACATTGGGGAGAAAAGTAGTACCCGTATCTTTCACGTGACGGAAGTGGTGGTGTTTATTATTTTCTTTGTTTCATTTGTTATGGCCCGGCTTTCACATGCGGGCGGTACTGACATCATTTGTTGCCTAGTCGGTGGTTGGATCTTGCTTCTTTTTGCAGGGATGAATTCTGTGCGCGGTTCTGATGCCGACAAGCGACAATGGTGGCAAATTCCCCATACATCGGCCGGGGTCATGATGGTTGGCTGCCATCCATCGGTCCATCTCTTTCCCTTCTGTGTTTATTTTTCTGTTTTGTTTTTATGCTCTGAGGGCAGAGCAATTTTCAAGTTGGGGGAAGGGGTGCACTTTGTACATGTTGGTTGGTTTTGAGCGTTGCTAGACGTTAGGGGTCGTTTTTAAAACTTTTTAACTTCTTGGTTAATTTTTGAGTCTGGAGATACGTTTGTTATGCTTGTTTGTATGAGTTAGATGAGCATGCTTGATCTTGTCTCGTTGTTTGCCCGTTTAACTTGTTCACATGCATATATCCGACGTCCACGTTTGAATAATTTCCACACCATAAACAAGTCTGAATAAGTGTTTTCACGTAGAGCACAGTATGTCCTTTAAGCATCCCATGTTTCTTTGGTCGTCAATTTCCGCATTCGCATAAAATAGTAGGCGTTTGTACCACAGATAATGATTAAAATATTTCGTATGCATGTGAGAGAGTTGATGACGTGTTAGGGGATGAAACAAGGCCATTATTGCATGATTAGACCACTGATATGTCCCATTGATCCCTTATTCAACCAGTTTGTGTCAGTTTCTGTGTTAAACTTAGGGAACCGGTGTTTGGGTGGTATGTCGGTTTGGTGGTCCAACTTTGTGTTCAATTGTAGAAGACCTCAGTCAGAAGCATTGGTGTTTGGAGAAAATTAACCAGTGTCTTATGGATGCCATGGTTGTTAAAAAACCTCTAACCTTGTTTTTAAACCTTACCCATAAAACCCCAACCCTTTATAAAAAAAAAAAAAAAAAGAAGAAGAACTTCCAATCCTTTGTCCCATAAATAACATCCTTTTGAGAGAGAGAGAAGAATTATTCAACAAAAAAACAAAAAAAACTGCTGACGTCAGCAGCGCTACACCAGAAACGGTGTAGCGCTCCCGGTTCGTCTGCCAAAAAAAAAAAAATCTCAGCATATCTCGTGATCTCTCTCTCTCTTCCCCACTTTTTCTTCATCTTCTCCACGCTTTTTCTGCAACTTCCGACCCAAACCTCCATTACCCACAAAACCCTAACCTTTGACCTCCCATAACTCTCTCAAATCTTCACCAATCCCTACCAAAATTTACAGAAATACTCCTCTCACTCTCCTCTACCTTTCTACCCAAACCAAATTCCTTTTAACCCACTAAAATCTCCAGATCAGAAAACCCAAAAACCCAAACTTTTTCAACCAAAAGCCTTCAATCATGGCATCTAAAAGGCAGCACATTGAGAGAGGGAAGGCAGTAGCAGGATCTTCTAGTGGAGTGGAGGAGATTCAACCGGGCCGGGCAAAACGTAGGGACCGGGACCAAATAGACAGGGATAATCAGGCCAAATGGGAGGCCTCGATCAAACAGAGAGGGGTGAAGAATGAGCGCCATATTATAGAAGACGGGTTGTGGCCCGAGGACTTCATGCCATTCCAGGCCATCCGGGATCAAGGTATGAATTTTTGGTTCGAACCTAACCCCGGGTATAATAATGCTTTAGTCGAGGAATTTTATAAGAATATGTCTGTTCCCGAGCCTGGTTCCTTCCTGACTCCGCAGGCTCGGATTACCTCTAGGATTGGTAATACCCCGGTGTTCATTGATGCGAATGAGATAGACCTTGCTTGGGGGTACGTGAGACCCACGGGGGACACGAACTACCCTAGGCCGGAGTCGGCTTTTAATGATGAACAGGTAAACCGCTTTTTGTATGATGATCGTAGGAAGGCTAGGACGCCTCACTGGCCCGGTAGGTTTTTTTGCCTAGGCAGTGGCCGCCATTGGAGGTGAGTGATGACTTTGCGGACCCGCCAGTGGAGGATGAGGAGTCCGATGCTGAGTATGGTGGTTGAGCACGAGTTGGACAATGGTGGGACTGGGGGTGTTGTGTTTATGTTTTGTTATTTCATATGTTTCAGTGTTGGGAACTATGATGTTTTATGTTTCTGTTTATGTGGTGAGATGACTGTGTGTGGTTGGTGGTGGTGTTGAACCTCAGTTGTTTTGGTTGTAGGATGTTGCACTTTGGATGTTTTATGTGATTTTGTGTTTGTGTTTAGTTGTGTTGGTGACGGCCGGACTGGGTAGATTGACTATGAGCTTTTATATAGGCCGTCACCCTTTGCATGTTTCCTTTTTTTTTTTTTTTTTTTTGTTAACCGCGGTCGTTATAAGCCTATCGAAGCCCTTAGTTGACCCGATGCACGTCATTTGACTCTCTTGCATACATGAGTTATATTTAGATTGTGAATGTGTGGTATCTTGAATCGTGAGCTTTCATTGCATATCTTGGCATTGTTTTGACTGGCACGTGGTGATGTTGTTCAATCCACGTTGTTCGCCAGGCGCCTCACATGGGATGTAGAGTGTTTCGGTGAGTTGAACGATATTGTGTCGTGTGGATGCATTCTTTTTCAAAACTTGTTGAGGATGAGATTATTTGAACTTGTGTCGGAGCATGCATGTGACCGAGTTGAGGGTAACTAGGGGATGATATTTTAATTGTTCATTTGATTTGGTACAGGTTGCATAACTCTCGTATCCCTTATTGAGTCGTTGTAGTTATTTCATTGTTTTCATTTCGTTCGTTACTAGGGACTAGCAACGCTCAAGTTGGGGGATGTGATAGGCGCGTAGGAAGCTTGTTTTCAAGCGCCTAAGTAGGGGGTTTTAACATGTTAGACGTGCATTTTGAGCTTTGTTTTCCAATTAATATGTGCACGTGGTATTTTGGTATTTGAAGTGATTTGCAGGTAATTCGAGGCCTTGGGTGCAATTTCGTGATATTGGAAGGACATGCACGTCGATCAAGTGTTCGAGGCGAGTGGATTGTGCATGGAAATGGTCGAAACCCGTCGGGAGCGCTACCTCAATTCCTTGGAGCGCTCAAAATAGGCACAAAAATGTCTCTAAAATGAACAGAGAGTTTAGGAGCGCTACCCCAAAAAGGGAGTAGCGCTACCGGTTCGTTTAACGCTACGGTCAACGTGAGATGCTTGGTCAACGCCGCTGGATAACAAAGCGGTAGCGCTACCAGGTTTCTTAGGTAGCGCTACCGAGGGCCTTACGTGGCACTTTAAACGTTGTCGTTTTGGTCCTTCGCGTGGGTAGTTTCCGAATTTCATTGAATTTTCGTTGGAATTACGGAGATTAGTATATAAGGTTATGTTTTAACCTATGTTAGGGGTCGACAGTTTTTACCTAGATTTTAAGCTTTCAAGTTTTCGGCTACAGAACGCAGATCTTGGTTAGATGTTTCGCTTTCGAATTCAATTCTCAGAATTCCAGTGTTTTCAACTGCTTACGGTTTGATAATTAAGTTCGAGTTCTTTTTCCTTCGCAATTAAGGTACTATTCTCTATTGCTTTTCATATTTTAATTCCAAGCATGTTTAGATCTAGGATTAATTTGAATCTTGTAATTTTTACAAGCATGTGTGAGTAGTCGTTCTGAGTGCGGCTGCGGGACCAAGGTGTCCCGTGGCTAGGCTAATTCATATTTTACCTCGGTGCCGAATTACTTCGATTAATACGCAGTTTTTGGATACGGAAATTTTTCTAGCAAACAAGCTCGGGCATCGCCCATTCCAAATGCGCGCAGGAATTGGTGACAAGTGGTGTGCACTTGTTGGAAACTGTTTTCATATTTTTAAATCAATTAATTGAATCATTGTGTCCTGAGTGAATGTGAATTAGACTAGTTGCGGGCACCGTAGTGCCCACGGCTGTGCTCTCTTTTTAAATTCAGAGTTCAATAATTAAATTAGTCCAATTTAGATAATTAAGTGAACCAACTGAGCAAGGGGTGGCTACCTGAGAGCCAGTTTCAAACATAGAGCTAGCATTATTTGAGATCAACACCGTAGACCGTCTCTGTGGTTCGACTCCGGTACTTCCGGATTTATTGTGCCGCACCGGTCGATAGTCCTACGCTTGGGACGAAATCTTAGTTAATTTTTAATCACCCGAACGGTCAAGCATGATGCTCCTATTATTGGGTGTAAATAGATTTTCAGAATCAAGAGAAAATCAGATGGCACTGTTTCTAGGTATAAAGCCAGATTAGTGGCTCAGGGTTTTCAACAAACTGAAGGTGTTGACTATTCAGAAACTTTTAGTCCTGTTATAAAACAACCTACTATTAGAGTAGTGTTCTCTTTGGCCCTTCATTTTGGTTGGTCGATTCGTCAACTAGACATATCAAATGCCTTTCTTCATGGAACACTTCAAGATAGGGTCTATATGAAACAACCACAGGGCTATGTTGATCCCCAATTTCCACATTATGTTTGCCATCTTTAGAAGGCCTTATATGGGCTGAAACAGGCCACTAGAGCATGGTATGAAATGCTCTCCTCAAAGCTTATTTCTCTTGGATTCCATAATAGTTTGGCAGATTCTTCACTGTTTGTTCTTCATAACAACAATGATCCGGTCTATGTGTTAGTCTATGTGGATGATTTGCTATTCACTGGAAGTAATCCTCAACTGATTGACTCTCTGATTACTCAATTGAGTGCATCATTTGCTTTAAAAGATTTGGGTGAATTGCATTATTTTCTTGGTGTAGAGGCAGTGAGAACATCTCAGGGAATGGTTTTGTCTCAACATAAATATGCAGTTGATCTTCTTGTTAAAGCTGGCATGATCAATTGTAGACCATGTTCTACACCTTCTTCTCTTCATCCTGAACCAGAGGAAGGTTCCTCACCTATGAGTAATCATGAACACTATAGGTCTCTCGTTGGGTCATTGCAATATTTGACTTTGACAAGACCTGAAATTTCATATGCTGTGAACAGTGTTTACCAACATATGCATATGCCTTTGGAGGCTCATTATACAGCTGTTAAACGTATTTTACGCTATATCAAAGGAACTTTGAATCAAGGTCTTATGTTTTCCAAGAGTCCTCTTTTGCTCTCTGCATTCTCCGATGCCGACTGGGCAGGTGATGCATTGGATCGCAGATCCACAGGAGGGTACTGTGTTTTTTTGGGTTCAAATATGATTTCTTGGTCAGCAAAGAAACAGGCCACCGTGGCACGTTCCTCCACTGAAGTTGAGTACGAAGCTTTAGCTAATGCTGCCTCAGAGGTTGTGTGGTTACCGCAGTTGTTTAAAGATCTGCATTCTTCTGCGTTTGCTACTCCTCCTATATTGTGGTGTGATAATAATTCAGCCATATCCCTGGCTACTAATCCTGTTTTTCACGCTCGAACGAAACATATTGAAGTTGACTTTCACTTTGTTCGTGAAAAGATTGGTCTTAAACAGTTGCAGGTGAGACATGTACCTTCTGCCGTTCAGGTTGCAGATATCTTCACCAAATCCCTTACTGTGGCTCGTTTTTTGATGTTGAGAGACAAACTGAAGCTCACGAGCCTCCCAGCTTCAGTTTGTGGGGTTTGGAAAATGAAGATAGGGACGAAATTGTCAGAAAAATACACGATTTTCTTAATTCAAAAAACAATCAAGAATCGCTGGAATAATTATACAATAATGAAGGGGAATTCTTGGTAAAACTTGTTCCTACCGACTGAACAAATGATTATTAGTAGTAACCAAATTGATGAATCAGTTGTAACTAATTCTGTTTAGTTTTGTTCATTAGCTGTTACTTCTGTTTTGTTGATTAGTTAAAGTGACACGTGCTGTAGTTGGCACATGTGCAAGTGTTTAAGTCGGTTTAAGTAGAAGTTTGTTAAACACAGTTAGTATATAACTCTGTACCTGACTTCATTTTACGAATAATAAAAATATCTTCTCCTTCTCTTCTTCTCTAGTTTAAGAGAGAGAAACATTTCTAGGGTTCTTCAATTCACAAATGTTTTCATTAATGACCCACGTCTAGAGATCATTAGGACAAACGGTTGCAATATTTTCGTGCTAATGACAGTTACAGAGGCTGCAGTGGCTATACCATCTGCTATAAGTACACTCATCATTATCAGGTTCAAAGTTACGGAAACTTCTCTCCTAATTGTTCGGTTATTGAGTTGTCAGTGGTGTCGGAACTTGGAAACCAAAATGGCAGTGATTTATTCTCTGTGTTGGCTTCTGAGTTCTCTATTGGGTTTCATGTGTCCTAGGCACGTTGCCAATATTGCCATAAGGGAAGACGATGTGCTGCTGCCATAAGGGAAGACGATGTGCTGCTGATAGCACGAAATTCCAGTGCATGGTTAAGAAAGAAAGTAATGGCACGGGAAAAAATTCTTTAATCCATGTCTGTTTGCACTTTGCTCCAACATGGTAGTTGTTTTTGTTTTTGCATTTTTTCATTTCATTAAGCTCGAGCGTTTCTTAATGCAATGTAATTCACGTTGAATTGATGGATGTTTTTCTCCTTGACATTAATATTGATACTAGGAATAGGAAATTTCCCTTTTTATCAGTAACAATAAGCATGATTTTGACGGAGCTGGGGGGCGTGCTGCACAGCTTGGTGCTGTGCAGCGTGCTGTGCACCCGCACGGCGCGGCCGGCCGGCCACTTTTCGGCGATCCGAGACGTTCACCGGATAGCCCTTGTCGAGTACTACAAGTGTACCAAAAATCAACTTGACCGGATATCGTTAACTACCTAATCGGAACACAAATAGATTAAAATGAAATGGAACACAAATGTACATAAACACTGGATCCGATTCAATGCATCACAAGAAGCTAGTCAATTAAATGCATCACAAGAAGCTTTCCTTTTTGTTTTATGATTTTGACTTAGCATCATGCATCTATGTATCTAGTCAATTAAATGCATCACAAGAAGCTTTCCTTTTTGTTTTATGATTATTACTTACTTTCATTAAAGGTCAAACCAAGAACAAACTAAACAACGAAATTATCTAGATGCTAGATATCAGACACACCATAAACACAAAACTGACTCAATCATGCATCCACCCACCCTATCAAACTCCAAACACTTTGGTTGTTCATAAACCCATCAAAAGTTCTAACCACATCCCATTTGCATTGATAAAACAGAGAATTACACCCATTAGAGCCTGAGACGTCTTATCTTCAAAGATGGGCCGTAATGCCTTTTCGATTTCCTCCTTCATATCGACAAATGTTTTCCTCCAAAAGAAACTTTAGAAGTTATAGCTTGCTCACAGCCACTGGATCATAAACTACACTATCATCAATAGTCTGCAGACTCAGTATAGTACTCCTTGCCCTGTTTGCACACAAATTTTGGTGAAAATACCTAGTAATTTGATCACCTAAGGCCAACCATTTTATCCTAGATCTTGGGTTAATGAAGGAATTCTCAGCATCCTTAAGATCACATAATCAGAAACCATATCCTTTTCTATTCTAGACACCTCCAAATCAAAAGGAGAAGTAAACAGTTACGGTTGCACAGCGCCAAATTATCCCTAGCCACCATTACTCTTTTGCTAATGTTAGAGTAGTATCCCAAATTCATCTTATTTACGATCCCTTTTGAAATTATGCGGAAGCGTTCAATTTACTCCTAGAGGGGGGGTGAATAGGAGTTTTGATAAAAATTACCACTTTTTAAGAAGAATAACAGATTAAAAATTATCAATAGAATAAAAAACTGGTTAATTACCTTGATTAATTCAAATCATCCAAACCACAAGTAGTGCAGTCAAAATAAAATGGAGACAAGAAACACACGATTTACGTGGAAGAACTTAGGGTCCTAAATAACCCTAAGCCAAAACCACGGCCTAACACTACTGCTTTAGTCTATTAATAAAAAAGAAGTACAGATTGCGAAATAATAAAAACCTTACCCCAAGCCTTTACCTATTCTCGCCAATCTCCGATGCTCCCAGAGCTTCTTTAAGATTCAATAGATGAACCACAGACTTCACGCCCGATCTCCGGATTCAACCGGCTCCGAATCAATCTCCAAAAGATTCGGCCACAACAGTATACGGCACCACGAAACACGAACACCCAACGAACAAATAATGTGATATGAAAAGTGCTCCTTAAAGAACTAATGCACAATAAAAATAATATATGTTCTCTCACGTTTCTTTTCCATCAAAAATATGTGCTATGAAAAGTGTTCTTTAAGAAAACAAAAAAATAAAGCACAATGGAAATATTATGTTTAGTTTCTCTCCTTTCTGGCGTCCAAAAATTGTGCACCAACTATAGTCATTGCTACTAACTTATATAGACATGGCCAGCCAATTGCTTTTCAAGCATATTTCGTGAAATATCTCTTTCCAAACAAAAACCAGAGTATCTCTTTGATATCTTTTCTAAAGACAAGTTTTTTTTTTGTCAATCGATAGATGTATTATTGATAATTACGAAACATCCAAAATCGCTATTCTACACACCCAGTCCGGGAAATCCCTTTCCCAAGTGGTAGAATGCTCAACAGACAGGGCATACTTGGCTATTTCATGCGCCACCCTATTAAAATTACGACGAACAAAAGAAAACGAAATAGAATGAAATAGACGAGCTAAATTAAGAACATCTGCAATGACTACGCCCAAACTGGAACTAGGACGCGTCACTCCTTGAAGCATCTGAATGATCCCTTGTGCATCCCCTTCCATCACAAAATTGTCCCCCACACGATCATGCACCACTTCTAAGGCACTCCGAAAACCCAAAGCTTCTACCATTTCTGCCACCCAAACATTAGAAAGAGGGATAGCTGCCAATTTCACAATCTGTCCCATCTCATCTCGCACAACAATACCGACACCACCCTTTCCGCGACTCTTATCAAGAGCTCCATCCACATTAATCTTAAAAGCACCCCTTGAAGGTGGATTCCATCTATCAACCTCATGCGATTGCACCACTATGTTGTCAGGCTTCTGAGTCTTTAATGCGCAAAAATCTGAAAATTCACTGAGAGCATTGCCGATTATTTGTGTTTCCTCAACCCATTCTCTCTTAAACACCCAAGCGTTCCGCGCCTTCCAAATGTACCATCCCACAATAGCAAACAAGCCTAGTCGATCCCTCATATCAGCCCCATCATTCAGGTTTGCTAGCAAAGTCCAAATCTGGCCCAAATTTGCCGAGGTTGTTAATTCTGGTCTGAGCCGTAGGGGGGACAAAAGCCAAGTTCTACTCGCACGCTCACAATGGAATAGCATATGGGAAACAGATTCGTCCGACAACCCGCATACCGGACAAAGTTCATCAACTGGAACTTTCCTTTTAGCTAAGGCTTTATTAACAGCAAGAATATCATGAAGTCCACGCCAAAGAAAAGCCTTAACCTTCGCTGGGGCGCTGCACCGCCACACGCGTTTCCACTGCGCTTCATCTGTTGCACTCCCACTAGATTGACCCAATCTATTCATCCGCCTATGCCTGAGCTGCAGCACTTCTTTAGCAATAACATAAGCAGTTTTAACGGAAAACTTACCATTGGTTGTACCCCTCCACACTCGTTCGTCGCTTTGATTTGTCTTGCTAAGAGGTAATCGCAAAATCTGCTCGCAGTCACGATGATGAAATATAGATCTCACCAGTGGCTCATTCCATGTGGCACATCCATCCTCAACAAGATCCCGCACCATTGTACATTGCCCATTGCTAGGTTCGGCTGTTAGAACTTTAGGATAAAGTGGGTCGTCCAACCACGGGTCCCTCCAAATGTTAATTTGTGTTCCTGTAGCTACTTGCCATCTCCAACTTTTCTCAATAATCTCCTTGCTAGCCAAAATGCTTTGCCATGCCCACGATGCGTTAACCTTAAGTTCAGCTTCTAAAAAACTCGAGTTAGGAAAATATTTAGCTTTGAAAACCTTGTAGAAAAGAGACTCATCACCCACCAGCAAACGCCATCCTTGTTTGGCCAGCAGCGCTAAATTAAAAGCCTCTAAATCTCTGAAACCCAGCCCACCTTTGCCTTTAACTTCCGTCAACCGGTCCCAACCCATCCAATGGATCTTCTTAATGCCCACGGACCCATTCCAAAAGAACTTTGCAATCTCAGAATTTAACATTTTGCATAAACCGGTTGGTATTCGTACACATGCCATTGCATAAATAGGCATTGAGAGAAGAACGGATTTAATTAACACCTCCTTCCCAGCCGGATTAATATTATGCCCATCCCATCCTCTTATTTTCTTCACCACCCGTTCCTTAATATATTCCACCGCTGCCCTCTTAGATCTCCCAATGATGTATGGTAGCCCCAGATATTTACCCTCCTCCGCGCTGCGATTGAAACCCAGAATACCTCGACAAACTTCCCGATTACCCTCAGTCGTGTTGGCACTAAAGAGAATGGACGATTTTTGCACATTGATTAACTGCCCCGAAGCACTTTTGTAAACATCAAGAATATATTTCACCACCTCGCTGTCCCTTTTTGTGGCCCCGCAAAAAATTAACGAATCGTCAGCAAATAACAGATGGGATATAGACGGCCCATTCCTACATATCTGAACCCCTTTTAGAGCTCCTTGCTCCTCCTTAGAGCGAAGTAAACTGGAGAAGCCTTCTGCACAAATGAGAAAAAGATATGGGCTAAGGGGGTCACCTTGTCGGAGGCCTCGTTGGGGTTTAATAAACCCATGTTGCTGCCCATTAATAGTAACCGCATATGAAACTGTAGTAACACTGTTCATAATCCAATCCACCCATTTTGGTGCAAAACCCATATGGCGCATAACCCGTTCTAGATAATGCCATTCCACACGGTCGTAGGCCTTGGCTA
The DNA here is from genome assembly GCA_020921065.1 of Vaccinium darrowii. NCBI lineage: Eukaryota > Viridiplantae > Streptophyta > Magnoliopsida > Ericales > Ericaceae > Vaccinium > Vaccinium darrowii. Next base: position 14,993,883 of record CM037160.1, on the reverse strand, counting down.
CATCCAATTTTAGCGCCATCTGCCCCTCCTTCCCTCCACGTTTATTCTTTAGATGGTGAACCACTTCATGGGCCACTAAAATATTATCCGAGATTTGTCTATTGCGCACAAAAGCACTTTGATTGATACTAATCACCAATGGTAAAACAGCCCGTAATCTATTCACCATGATCTTAGCAATGATTTTATAAATAACACTACATAACGAAATAGGTCTATATTGAGTCACCAAAGTAGGAGTTTTCACCTTAGGAATTAGAACAATGTGAGTGTGGTTAAGGCTTCTCAGAAGATGGCCGGTTTGGAAAAAATTTTGCACTGCACCTATCACATCCTCACCCACGGTTCCCCAATAAGTTTGATAGAAGCCCGCTGTCATACCATCCGCTCCAAGTGCTTTCGTGGGGTTCATATCCCATAAGGCTTTCTGAATCTCAGCTCTATTAACCTCCTTCGTCAGCATAACGTTCATCTGATCTGTCACTTGGCCCTGGATTGTACAAAGAACTTCCTCTACATTAAATGTACCCTCTGACTGAAAAAGATTCTGAAAATAATCCACAAATTCCTCAGCAATTCCATTCGGCTCCTCACACCATGTACCATTAGCCCTTTGTATCCCCGTGATTCGATTCCTCTTTCGACGTTGATTAACTTTGGAGTGAAAAAAAGATGTATTGCGATCCCCCAGAGCCATCCAATCCGCTCGAGATTTCTGCCTCCAGAAAGCTTCCTCCTGAATCCAAGCATCACCCAACTCCTTTTCAAGATCACGAACTTGGTTATGCTCAACAATGCACTGTCCTGTTCTGGTTAACTCCAATCGTTCCTGCAGTTGGTTTATCTTCCTCCTAGCATTAAACCCTTTTTGCTTACTCCAAGAACGCAGATTTTGGCGACAACTTTTGATCTTGTGAAACACCTCAAACATTTTTGAGCCCTTTGCAGTGCTTTTCCAGCCTTGTCTGACCACCTCATAAGTTTCCGGATCTTTGCACCATCTGCTATGAAACCGAAATTGCCGCAGGCCTTTATGCACAGGGGGATCAGTGTCTAAAAGTAGAGCCGCATGGTCTGACCCCACTATTGCTAAATGTCTCACCACTGCCCTATCGTACCTTAACCTCCAGTTAGGTGACACCAACACCCTGTCCAGCCATTCCTTTATCAGTCCATCACCATATCGACGATTAATCCATGTGAATGGATAGCCAGAAAAACCCATATCAATAGCCCCCAACTCTGTAACAAAATGGCGAAAAAACCGTAGAGACCATGCCTCCCTTCTACGCCCCCTTGCTTTTCATCTGCCGACAACAAATCGTTGAAGTCCCCCCAAATAATCCATTCACCAGAACACTGCTGTCGATATTTTAACATTTCTTCCCATTGTGCCTTACGGGTTACGTAATTAGAGCTAGCATACAGATTAATTAGATGCCATTCCAAACCAGTCACCTCATCACTAATTAACAACTCAATAAAAAAGCTACTCCTATGAATAAAACGAACCTTCAATTCCTTTTTCCAGTATACCACCAAACCACCAGCAATGCCTACTGGATCAACAAATTGAAAGCCATCCATACCTATTAAGCGCCGAACAAAATCAATTCTACAAAACTGGTTTTTGGTTTCGGCAAGAAAAACCAGCTGGGGAGAGTGGAATTTGCACAACTCCTTTAATTGGTTCGCTGTCAGGGCTCTCCCCAATCCCTGACAATTCCATGCCAACAGCTTCATCTAGTCCTTTGGGGCCAATTTCGGCTGGCTTTCTCCACCGTTTCAGCATCCGTTTGGGCTCCACTAACCTGCCCCATTTTCTGCTTCTTTGCCCGCCCATCCATAGCACCCTCTGCAATGCAAACATCCACCAACTGAAGTTCGATCTTGCGCTTCGCTGAGACTGAAGAACGGGCTCCCCTTTCCCCCTCTGAAACACTTCTCTTATTCCCCTGCAAAACATTTTTCTTGCGACCCCGGCCAGACATTCCACGTCGCACACCTGGCTGGGACTTTCCAAAATTCCCTATTCCTTGAGCATCAACCGCGACCGCGTTAACTCCATTATGCCCAGGTAAAACTGCTACTCCTTCCTTCACCCGTAAATAGTCAATCTCGCAATCCTCAGTTAGGTTTAGATCAGCATTTTCGTGAATTGTCTCAGAAGTAACATGTTTGCTAGGTGGCCCAAGCTTTACTGATTGGTCCTCCATCATTTGCTCAATTGGTTCATTGTTAGAACCCACGGAATGGGCCTTCCCACCACCATCAGTTAAAACTTGAGCTACAATATTGTGATCTCCAATAATTTTGGGCTCATTAGCGGTGGGCCCATCTGAAATACCAATACCAGGCCCCTCCAACCTCAATCCTTTAATTTGGCCCACATCATCCAAACCGGCAGAACCCACAACAAGACCGAGTGAAACCGAACGTGTTAGCTCCTTTCCAATTTTCAAAAAACCTTCCTTCCCGAGAAGATTACTATGCCCAGCGTGATTCTCGGACCTTCCTTTATCCACCCCATCGGATGACGACGCAGCCGCTGAAAATTCGGATTTCCTTTCTGATCGCTGCCGGCCGGAAAACTTAACCGGAGATGCCTTAAGCCACGCACCATACTGATTCTCCTTCACCACCCCCTGGTTCGATCACCCCGCAGTAATAACACAGCGTTGGTAACTTCTCATAACGAAAAGAAATCCAAATCGGTTCCCAGCCCGCCGTCATCACCTTCTTCCCTCTTGGTAATGGTTTTCTGATGTCAAGTTCCACTTTCACCCTAATACATCGCCCTCGGTTTCCATTGAGTTGGGCCACCATAATCTCCTGCACTTCTCCTAGACCGGACATCATACGCCGCCCGACATCGACCGACATGAACTCCAAAGGAAGATCACGAAGTTGTATCCAAAAAGGACTAAAATCAAAAGCTAACTTTTCAGGCTTGATCCTTTCATCTTCAATCCACCTATGTAAAACAACAAGATGATTATTGTATAACCATGGGCTGCCAGCCAAGACGCGTAGCAAATCTGTCTCGCTTCCAAAAACAAACTGAAACACCCCGCCGCCGACTTCCATGACCTTAAAACCTTTTGGAAAACCCCACGCCAACTCCATCGCCGACTTAAGGCCCCCCAGGTTGATTGGCTTGTGCGTGATAATCTTCCCCAAAGCACTAAGCAAGCACTCGTCCTTGGTAGTTTTGAAATCCTCCGAAGATAGTAGAACCACTTCCTCCTCCTCCTTCGTGAGATCGAACGCCGCTAACTTATTGATAATTTCTTCTTCCATGCTCACTTACCACCAGATTGAATGTATCTCAATAACCAAATCACTACACTTACAGGATGTAAATGAGAGAAAGGAGTTGCATTGAGCAAACCCTAAAGCCCAACAAGTGCAGCGTGTAGCGAACTACACGGAGCCCTACGTGAGCACATCATTCCGTTCAACATGTTAGTAGTTTTCTAAAGACAAGTTAAGAGTCCTTTTTCCCAACAAGTTAAAAAATCTCTCCTTTATTCTCTCCAAAAAGTGATCGTCCAATGTTATATATAAATGGTAATAAAATTTCTGGAGAGTTAAAATGGAAATTGTTTACTTAATGTAAACATATGTATATAAGAAAAACACAATCTTTGGAAAGAGAATTTTCGAAAAGCATTTGCTTGATATCAAAATATTTATGGCAAGCAAATTTTCGGTGTGTCAAAATAAGATCGTTTGATTGATATGGAAATCAAATTTTCAGAAAGTTTTATTGGAAATGCAAACATGCAGAAATATAATCTTTTATTTAAAAATAAGAAATATAATCTTTTATTTAAAAATATGCATGATATGCTGTGCAATGCATTTTACCTTGCAACAGTCAATTTGGCGCAGATAATGGGAGGAGCATCGAGCGAGCAACTACCCCTTAAAAAAACTACCCATTACAATTTAAAATAAATATATGATTGATGGTTTTTGGACAACCCCGGAAAGTCAATCTCCCCCTTTGGCATTTTCCGGGACAAAAACCAACTGCACTAAAGCAAATCGAAAATTGCAACTGAAGGAAACAAACACTAGCCTAAACTAGGTCTATCCAATGAAGCTTGAGTTGATTTTCCAATACCTACAAAGACAGCTCAACAAAAACTATGCGACCAAGTATATGTTACAAAAAAAATTGAATGGGTCAGCATATATAATAAACTCTTCCCTTATAAATATCTCCCCAAAGAAACAGTAGTACTTGAAATTCTCCCCCTTTTTGTCACGGAAAAACAAAGGAATTGATGATATTAGGGTGAGACACATGCAACTAGAAAGCATACGAGAGACTTGTATGATATGCAAAAACAAGAATCACATAGGCAATATGGCTATAAGAGATATGCATCAAATGAAATTTAAGACCATATCCACAAAATGTGAAACCATAATGACAAAAGATACCCCCTTTTTTTTAAAAAAAATAAAACAAAGTGGCAAGGCAACATATAATCCGAAGAACAAGTATTCAAAGATGAGGCTCAGACAATAGGACAAAATTCAAGAGTGCATGAACAAATTTGTATTAAACCAATTCAATGAGAGAATTCGAAGATAGAGTGTAACACACAAGATGAATCTATGACAAAGTGAGTGTGTGACACGTCATAAGATATTAAGATCACTATCCAAATATTCGTCAATTCTCATGTACTATTGGACCGTCAAGCACTCTCCCCCTAACGAAGTCAAACTAAGCACTCATCGATACTAAATATGTCCCCCAAAGAAAATATAAACTCCCCCTCAACAAAGGATATATATATATATATATATATATTTTTTTTTTTTTTGTATAGTATTCTCTTTTACCCCACTGCCGTTTGACGCGAACCTCCGGACTGGATAGAGCCGAATGGATCCGGTTACTAGGAAAGTGGTCCAATACGAATGTCTTCACAAGATCTATCCACCTTTTTACGCAAACATGCAGACTGGATAGAGCCGAATGATCTGGTTACTCAGTGAACGTCCGGATAGACATTTTATCTCAACCACAACAATTGTATTTTCTTTTTCTTTTCCTCCTTTTTTTTTTGTTATTTTGCGTAGCATGACATATAAAACTTTGTATCCAATTATGAGGCCAAAAAAAGTCAATCGCCTAAGGTAAAGACAAGACAAACCGAGATGCATGAGAATCAACTTTCTTCTTTAAGAAATCTCTCTAACCCAGACGTGTAAAAGTGGCGATCATAAAGTCATAAAATATGCTACACCAATGTCCGAATGCATCTCATGAGTGGAGTGAATAAAAACCGTGCATGCATTCCCAAAGAAGTACATCTACGTGAGTCTCATTTATGACTACTCATCCTAAAAAAAAAAAGCTAAGCCCCTTTTTTATTATGTTTATTTATTTATTTTTTTTTATATATGAATGTTTATGAATTTTTCATTTGGAGCAAAAATAAAAGCATCAACATGCAAGATCATGAACCTAAAACTCGCATATACCAAAATAAATAAAATAAAATGAAGGATTTTTTAAAAAAAAAAAATAATAACTAGAAAGACATGTTCACAAGTGTATATATATATATATAAAAAAAAGAGCATACTAGGATGACAGGCAACACCAAAATCAAACGACGTCGACTCTCTTCCAAATTTGTTTTGTTTTAGTGTTCGCACGTGAGAAGTGACCATGTGTGGTTGGTGTTTCAATAAATTTATCAGTCTCTCCATTATTTTTAGCCAAAGTTGATAAATTTTTTATTTCCTCGACGAGGTGAGAAGTTTGATTTGCCAACTGGCTCAACTTCTTTTGAAAATTCTCATTCTTAATGTTTGTGGGAGACTGGCGCACAAATTGAGGTCTTCCCAAATTGGGTTGACCATACCAAACACTTTTATTAACAGAAGCAACAAACAAATTCCCTTTGGTTCTTTGATTTTCTTTTCTAAGAATATTGCAAAAAGGTCGAATGTGACCTTGGACACCACAGTAGTGACAAATGAAAGGAGTTTTCTTATCATGTGCATGATTACTATTGTAGACCTTTTTAATGGCGATGGGAGATTTAGTAGAAGATTCGGGTTTATGGCACACCACCTCTTCCTTTGCAGTTTCAGATTTCACAAACTTAATTTCGTTCTCATTAGCCTTAGGTGTCAGTGAAGGTGGATCAACAAACCCTAAGCCGCTTCTATTTCTAAAAGTACGTGTCATCTCGGCTATACGGGTTGCACCACACTCATTACGCTTTATAGCCTCAGTGGCCTCCCTAAGGTCATGCTCTAATTCAAGAATCCTATCCTTAGACCCTTCAAGGGCTTTTAAGGCATCCACACGCTCTCTCTCTATTTTGGCAAACTTGTCTGCCAAATTAGAGTTATAGATTTTTAATTTTTCAAGCTCAATGTCCTTAGATTTGATGTCCTCATTAAGTTTGTTCCTCTCACCACTAACTCTTTCGATGACACTCATGAGTTCCTTCTTTTTCTTTTCTAATTTAGCAGCCTTTTTAAACAATTGATCATATGCCTCATGAATAGAATCTATATCATCTTCACTATTTTCACAATCTTCGTCAGTCGAAACATATTTACTATCATCGCTAATAGTTGTAGAAAGATCAACTGTTTTAGGGGATGTGGGAGAGTTAATATTGGCAACAAGCACAGAATATCTAGAGGGTTCAAGACCCCCATCGCTACCTTCATCACTATCATCATCCCACGAAGCCTTATACCCTTTGGCCTCTTTCTTTTTAAGAGTGTTTGCACACTCTGCCTGAATATGCCCAAAACCATGACACTCGTGACATTGTATACCTAGGGGTTTCTTGGATTTATCTATAAAAAATTTCTTTTCATTATCCCTATAATTATAATTTTTACCCCTACTAGTTGAAGAAGGAAAATTTTTAAATTTACAGAACTTGACAAATTTTTTGAATTTTTTAACGAACGAGGCAAGCTCCTCTTCATCAAGATCATCGTCACTCTCTTGTGTCACAGAGGATTCTTCTTTAGAAGTTTTGAAAGCTATGCTTTTATTAGGCTTTAATGCAGGTTTCTTCGAAAGATGATTCAATTCAAATGTTTGAAGTTTACCAACAAGTTCCTCAAAAAGAATATCATCAACTTTATCACTCTCTTCGATAGCAACTACCTTAGCCCTAAATCTCTCGGGAAGGGACCAAAGCACTTTTTGACAAACTTTAAGATTTGGGATTGGTTCTCCTAAAGCATGGAAGGAATTAACGATGTCACTCAACTTAGTGATAAAACTATCAAAATTTTCGTCTTCCTGCATTTTCAAATCCTCAAAACGTGTCGTAAGCATTTGGAGTTTCGAAGTTTTAACAGTTTTAGTGCCCTCGTGGGTGACTTGGAGAATATCCCAAGCCTCTTTCGCAGTGGTACATGCAGAAATACGACTAAACTCAGTTTTACTTAAAGCACCATAGATGGCTCCTAAGTCCTTGGAGTTTGCCTCAAAACTCTCATTGTCAGCAGAAATCCACTCAGTGTCCTTCTTAGCCCTCATTTGTTTAGTCGTAGCGTCCTCTATGGTTGGGGCCTCATAGCCGTATCTTACAGATCTCCAAACCCTAACTCCTAGGGAACTTAAATGAGTGGTCATACGGGCCTTCCAATATGGATAATCGTTACCATCGAAAATGGGTGGCCTCGAGTTTGAGGCTCCCTCTCATGGTGCAGTCATGTCCATTTATAATCAGGATTAAACTCAGGTGGTTAGACCTAAACAGAGCAACCAAGCTCTGATACCAATTGAAATTATGCGGAAGCGTTCAATTTACTCCTAGAGGGGGGGTGAATAGGAGTTTTGATAAAAATTACCACTTTTTAAGAAGAATAACAGATTAAAAATTATCAATAGAATAAAAAACTGGTTAATTACCTTGATTAATTAAAATCATCCAAACCACAAGTAGTGCAGTCAAAATAAAATAGAGACAAGAAACACACGATATACGTGGAAAAACTTACGGTCCTAAATAACCCTAAGCCAAAACCATGGCCTAACACTACTGCTTTAGTCTATTAATCAAAAAGAAGTACAGATTGCGAAATAATAAAAACCTTACCCCAAGCCTTTACCTATTCTCGCCAATCTCCGATGCTCCCAGAGCTTCTTTAAGATTCAATAGATGAACCACAGACTTCACTCCCGATCTCCGGATTCAACCGGCTCCGAATCAATCTCCAAAAGATTCGGCCACAGCAGTGTACGGCACCACGAAACACGAACACCCAATGAACAAATAATGTGATATGAAAAGTGCTCCTTAAAGAACTAATGCACAATAAAAATAATATATGTTCTCTCACGTTTCTTTTCCGTCAAAAATATGTGCTATGAAAAGTGTTCTTTAAGAAAACAAAAAAATAAAGCACAATGGAAATATTATGTTTAGTTTCTCTCCTTTCTGGCGTCCAAAAATTGTGCACCAACTATAGTCATTGCTACTAACTTATATAGACATGGCCAACCAATTGCTTTTCAAGCATATTTCGTGAAATATCTCTTTCCAAACAAAAACCAGAGTATCTCTTTGATATCTTTTCTAAAGACAAGTTAAGAGTCCTTTTTCCCAACAAGTTAAAAAATCTCTCTTTTATTCTCTCCAAAAAGTGATCGTCCAATGTTATATATAAATGGTAATAAAATTTCTGGAGAGTTAAAATGGAAATTGTTTACTTAATGTAAACATATGTATATAAGAAAAACACAATCTTTGGAAAGAGAATTTTCGAAAAGCATTTGCTTGATATCAAAATATTTATGGCAAGCAAATTTTCGGTGTGTCAAAATAAGATCGTTTGATTGATATGGAAATCAAATTTTCAGAAAGTTTTATTGGAAATGCAAACATGCAGAAATATAATCTTTTATTTAAAAATAAGAAATATAATCTTTTATTTAAAAATAAGAAATATAATCTTTTATTTAAAAATAAGAAATATAATCTTTTATTTAAAAATATGCATGATATGCTGTGCAATGCATTTTACCTTGCAACGGTCAATTTGGCGCAGATAATGGGAGGAGCATCGAGCGAGCAACTACCCCTTAAAAAAACTACCCATTACAATTTAAAATAAATATATGATTGAAGGTTTTTGGACAACCGCGGAAAGTGCCAAAATATCTAACACCTTTCAGCCTTCTCAATATAGCAGCTAAACCATAGGACTACTGAGTAAAGGTTCATTCCAGGAACTTTGCGAAAGATGACCAAAAATTCGATCCCAATTGCCCAAACTAGCGGACACTCGATTCGATCCGCACCCTGATCGAGGCAAATTGTAACTTTCTAAACTGAATCTTGGTTTTTAATTTCAAAAACTGCCAAATTTCTGTTTACTTGCAGTCTTGCACAAATGCCGTAGTTCATGTATATACCTATCTGTGTGTACACTCATAACCGGTTTCGGGAAAAAATTGAACCGAACTGATAACCCATCGGGTACAGTTTCTATTTAGGTAAAATAAAAATGTGGAATTTCGATTCAAATTTAATTGTGTAATTCAAATATCAACTCGTTGTCATCCTCCATGACTATGCAAACCTTATCATATTATTCACCACAATTATCACATGCCGTCGCAATTTTTCCACTTTTTTTTTTGTCATTTGTCATTTCAAATCTATTACATAGGGGAGGGGGGAATAGGACTCGATCTCGGGATGTAGTGTGGGACATCCAAGAGCTCTACCGCATGAGCTAGCCACCACTTGCTCAATTTTTTCACTTTGGACCTCTCGAGTCTTGACAACCACATTTTAGTTGCAAATTTTGACTCTGCATACACATACAGAGAGTGAGACAGAGGGACAATGGGTCAAGGTCTTTATATTTGGTGATGTGTTACCGTCTAGTGTTTTTCTGCCTATACCGACCGCTTCCATGCAGAAGAAGACATTAGCATTCTGTTTCCCCACGACTTCCGCAAGTCCTCCTCGTATAGTAGCATTTTCAAGTAAACTGGCGTGCCAACCATAAAATCAACACAATTTATGCTGGGCTCTTTGATTTTTACAAAACCCTCGTTTCTAGTCCCATTTGGAAGTTTTTGTGCCACATTTCAATGTAATGTATCTTATAACATATAATGTTTTAAGTTATTTTAAAAATTTTGTATTTTAGATTTGATTGAGATTTATCAAACAAGATCCATATTGCACATGAAATGTATTACCGATTGAAAGATATAATCGATTTTTCATCATAATAGAATTGAACGAGGGACTATATTTTTGGGACGGATAGAATACTAACAGAATTCGCCCCCTCCCAGAAAAAAAGAAAATAGTACGAATAAACAAAGTGAGGGAATTTCGTTCCTCTAAATTGGGAATTACAAATGGGTTTTCCTTTGTTTTTAACTTTCTTTCTTGTCTCTCATCTGCAGGTTATTCACTCCTGCTTCTTGTACATCATCCTTTGATGGCGGAACACTTGGTCCAATCAAATTCCTTTGGGTGTGTTTCACAAACTGATAAGTCAATGAAATTAGATTGATGTATTATAAGAGAATGATCTATCTTGTAAAACTAATAAATTAGTTTTGAGAGTAAATTATTTTTGTGGACACAACGCCTAAGTTGTGATGAACCAGTTCCCTAAGTTCACATTGAGCACGGAGTCAAGGTCTTATCAACTTAGCGGGTTCATGGGTGAATTCATAAAATTAATGACCAGCAATTGTAATCTTTCAAGTTACAGGACTCCTCTGAAATTGGTTTCTATTTCTTTAATTTCATTCCCTAAATTCCTAAAATTTATAATTATTTTACGAGGTAATTAAATAATCATCCTTATTTAGCATTTTCAAAATCCACGTGGAACTGTATTTGGCTGATTGATCTATGATCTCTCTCTCTCTCCATTTCTCAAAAAAAAAAAAAAAAAAATCCACATGGAACATTTTTCACAAACCTTGCAGCCACTTCCTATTCCTCCCCTTCAGAATGTAAATTTCATTCATATCCAAGGCTCAAATGCAGTACAATGATTCTATTAAAGGCAAAATAATGAACCAAAACTACCAAAAACTAGACTATAATGCACTTTTTAGAAAACGCAGGCCAACCACCTATCAGGTATGCATAGGTCCGATAGAGGTTTTGGTAGTAGGGGATTCCCATGGGAAACCAGCTTGAACCAGAAAAAGGAGAGGTAAAATCATCAAGCAAACACCCATCAAAACACAAGACTAGCGAACGCCAGCTGGCTCATGGTTCAAGAGAACGCTAACGAAGGTAAACGATCCGTCCATGAACGATGGAGACACCTCTAGCGCAATCCCTTGTTTTTTGACAAATTGATTGATTGATTGATTGATTGAGAGCATCTCCAACCATACCTTCATTTCTTCATTTTGAAGAATGAAGGGGCTTCAACCAATCTTCATTTCCCTCCTTTATTTTGGAGAATCAATTTTGGCTCTTCATATATGAAGAACCCCTTAGAAAATGAAGAACATTCTTCAAACAAGTTTTGCACTATTCATTTTATCTAAAATGTGTTTATCTTTCAAATTCTTCATCAAATATTCATAAAAATGGTACCAATAAAAAGATATTAAAAATTCCTTTAAAATGAGACCAATATCCAATATATCAGGGGGAAAAAATTGTAGCATAAAATTTGAATTTTTGTAGAGGGAAAGCTTTGGAGGAAAATAGAGAGAAAAATGAAGAATTGGGGTGGAGTTATTAGAGTGAATAGTGGCATTATTCAAAGTCACCTTTTTAATAAAAAATATTATTTTGGTTCTTCAAATTGCAGAATGTGGTTGGAGATGCTCAGAGAGAGAGAAAGAGAGAGAGAGAGAGAGAGAGAGAGAGAAGATTCAACGTATCAATATCGTTATTTTGGTGGTGGGCCAATGTGGAAGGCAAGTAGGAAACACCTTCTCAAAATGGAGTCGTTTTCCCTACCGTTCACTCCAATGTAGAAGTAGAAATCAGCCCTCTCACTCTCTGACGACTTCCGCAAGTCCTCTTATAATTGCAATTCCAAGTAAACTGACGTGCCAAAATCAAACACAATTTATAATGGTGGGCTCTTCGAGTGTCTACAAAACCCTAGTTTCTATCCCAGAAGCAAAATAAAAATAAACAAAGTGAGGGAATTTGGTTCATCTAAAAGGGAATCAGAAATGGATTTTCCTTTGTTTCTTGCTTTGTTTCCTGTCTCTCATCATCTGCTGGTTCTTCAATCCTCTGCTTCTTGACCGTCCTCCTTTGACTGCGGGACACTTGGTCCGGTCAAATTCCCTTTTACAAACACCACATATCCCAACTGTGGGTTGAGCACACTAAATTGTGATGAACCAGTTCCAAAAGTCACATTGAGCACGGAGTCAAGATCTTTTCAACTCAGCGGCTTCACCGATGAAGTCATAACAATCAATGACCCAGCACTAAAATCCCTAATCGAATCCAGAATTTGCGATTTTTCCAGCTACACGACTCCTCTGAACACGGCTTCTATTTCCTTCATTATCTCCCCCAATCTCACCTTCTTCAAGTGCTTCACCAGCAGCCCTGAACTTGAGAATCAGACTGATAAGCATTTCTTTGGTAATTACACTCATTATAGAAGCTGTCAAGGGTACACACTGTACTATGCATATCCGGATAACAGAGTTCCAATGCCAGGCAGTTATCCGCTAAACTGTATGTTTTTCCAGCTGCCGGTGGTGTCATCAGTAGAGGACCGAAATCTGAGTGATCCATTCTCATTAATGGCTTCTAATTTCTCTATTCGATATTAAGTGTCAAAGGAATGCTATGCATGTCACCTTAACGGTGGCCAATGTCCGCGTAACTTTGGGGAGTTCCAATGTTTAAACAAGAGAGGTACTGGCATTCCTGGTTAGATTAAGACTTGTCCATTTAGACTCTGGATTTTGAATCTCTTTTCTTCCACCGTTCTTTCTAAACTAATCTAACCAACGTATTATTCTCTTTGACCAATCTTTCAGGAGGAAGTAACTTCGCATTGATTCTTGGAACAGGTATAGTTTAGTGCTTCACTGGCTTAATTTTTTTAATCAAACGATAGTGAGATTTCCTTTTCCTCTTCCTATTATACTTTAGGTTTCAACGCAATACGAAGATGTCCTAGAACTCTTATCCATATCTTACTATTTTTTTGGAATTATTGTGTTTCAGTTGTTTCTACTGTTGGGATTGTGGTAATTTTGTTGCTCTGGATTATCACCAAGAAACTCGCACAAAGTGAATCTACATTCTTTTGGAAAAGTAAGACAGAGAACTCCAAGAACATTGAGGTATTTCTAAAGAATTGTCAGTCGCTTTCCCCAAAAAGATACAGTTATTCCGACATTAAGAAAATTACCAACTCCTTTAGAACTAAACTAGGTCAGGGCGGCTTTGGTTGTGTCTTCAAAGGAATGTTAGAAAATGGTTGCCCCGTGGCAGTGAAGGTTCTAAAAGGGTTGAAAGGCAACGATGATGAGTTCATTAATGAGGTTGCGACCATTAGTAAAACTACTCATGTAAATATTGTGACTCTTCTTGGGTTCTACTTTGAGGGTTGCCATAAAGCTCTCGTGTATGAGTTCATGCCTAACGGATCTCTTGACAAATTCATACATGATGATAGTTCCTTGACATATCACCAGTTGGATTGGGAAGCATTGTATCAAATTGCGGTTGGTAGTGCCAGAGGGTTGGAGTACTTACACCGTGGTTGCAACACACGAATTTTGCATTTAGATATAAAGCCTCATGATATTCTTTTAAACGAGAACTTTTGCCCAAAGATATCTGATTTTGGCCTTGCTAAACTCTGCCCAGAGAAAGAGAGTATCATATCATTGTTGGGTGCTAGAGGAACAGGTTACATAGCCCCAGAAGTATTTAGCAGAAATTTTGGTGGGGTTTCACACAAGTCTGATGTGTATAGTTATGGAATGATGGTTCTAGAAATGGTTGGAGGAAGAAAAAATACAAGTGTCGAGGTTGATCATACGAGTGAAATATACTTTCCTCATTGGGTATACAAGCGTCTTGAGCTAGATGAAGATCTTGGATTGCATGGGATTATGGATGATGAGCCCAAGGAAAATGTAAGGAAGATGATAATAGTTGGCTTGTGGTGCATACAAACTAATCCTTCACACCGACTATCAACGAGTAGAGTGTTGGAAATGTTAGAAGGGAGCCCGGAGTCCTTGCAAATCCCACCTAAGCCTTTCTTGTTTTCTCCTTCAAGATCATCGGTTGATTCTTCATGTACACTAATGTCATGACATTGTGACGATGCATGTGTGGTTCTACCGGGAAAAAGCAAATGGGACTCCCCGTGATCACTAATGCACAGTGAATTAGGTAACTTTTTTTTCTCTTTTGTGCTTGTTTACATATATCACTCAAAACTTGGTATGTCTGTAATGCTTGGACAAAAAATTATGAGGCAAGGTTAATATATTCTTCTTCGACAAGTACTTGAGACCTACATTTTGTTTGCAGTTTGACATTCTTTGCACAAGTGACAAAGTAGACTCTGGTCAGGACCTTCTGCTGTGGTAAAATATAGCGTAATTAACGGTTAGGGGACAGGGGTTAGTTTAGAGAAAAGAGAGATAGATAGTTGGTGAATTACTTTGATTCATGACACAGAATTTAAATTGGGATACAGCCAGCGGCGGAGATTACAGGTCTTACTTAGACTTTCTTTTGCTTCAAAAAATTCACCTTGTTTGATAGCTTCAAAAGCATTGTCCTAAATAATGTTCCCACTCAATTAACTGTACTTTGCTAGTTCCGGTAAATCTGAAACTTAGTTTAGTCAATGGCAATCTACATAACTGCACATGAAGGTGCGGTATGTATCTATACCTGATGACTTATTCTGAAGTTCAGTTTGTTGGAATTCTAAGCTATACAACGTACCTGGATATTAGCATATGATGGGTTTTTACACATGGTTCATGTATGTGTAGGGGTGCATGAATATATCTCAAGAGTCATTCATGTATATTGAGTTGTTCATGTATCGAGTCTAAGGGTTTGTTCATGAACCTATTTATTGTCTAGTTTTGTGTACCTGTCTAGATACATCTTAGGGTAGTTCTATAAATTGGTTAAGTGTTTGAGTCAGTTTGTAAGGTAGTTGTTTACACAACATTTCAGTTATTTATAAGAGTATCTTCATTTCAAGAGCACAATTTCTCTTGATCGTTTCTTTGATCCAACAAACTGGTATCAGAGCTTTGTTTTGAAAGGAATCATGGCTACTAACAACAATACTGTGATGTCTCAATTACCCCAATTTCCTCGCTTGGATGGGAAGAACTACAATTATTGGAGCATTCAAATGAAGGTCTTACTTGGTACTCAAGAGTTGTGGGATATTGTGGAGACCGGGTATGAAGAACCAGCTGAAGGAGCAACTCTCACTGCAGCTCAAACAACCAAGCTGAATGAAAATCGTAGGAAGGACAGGAGGGCTTTGCTACTGATTTATCAAACAGTGACTTAAACTGTTTTCCAGCGAATTACAGTAGCAGAAACATCTAAGAAAGCATGGGATATACTCTTCACTTCATACAAAGGTGATGACAAAGTGAAGATGGTGAGACTTCAATCTTTGAGGTTTGAGTTTGATTCACTAAAGATGAAGGATTCAGAAAGCATTGAAGATTATTTTAATCGGGTAATTTTCGTTGTCAACCAATTGAGATTGAATGGTGAAAAGATTGAGGATCAAAGAGTAGTTGAGAAGATACTACGAAGTGTAACTCGCAAATTTGAAGTAATTGTCGCTGCAATTGAAGAGTCAAAAGACGTGTCTACCTTGTCTGTGGAGAGTTTAATGGGATCACTACAGTCTCATGAGCTTCGGAGAAAACAATATGATTCTTCTCCTCTTGAGCAGGCTTTTCAAACACAAGTTTCTCTAAGGGGAGGCTTCGGAAGTGATAAAGGACGAGGCTTTTCTCGTGGAAGAGGAAGGGATAATGAATCAAGTGGTCATAGTCGGAAAGATGAAAGTCAGTCATATAATGGAGGAAGAGGTCACGATGTAAGACAACAAGAAGGTGAGAAAAATTCAAGTCACTCGTCTTTTTCTACTAGAGGAAGAGGGAAAGGATGGCCTTCTTTGAAAAATATCCAATGCCATTACTGTGAAAAATTTGGGCATATCAAGAAATATTGCAAGAAAAGGATTGCAGGTGAAGAGAAGAACAATTCCAGTTTTATGCATGAAAGAGATCAAAACAAAGAAGCCGGAGCCGATTCTTTGTTTCTCACATACAGCGAAGCAGATGCTCAGTTTGGTGAAACATGGTATGTTGACAGTGGATGTGGTAATCATATGACTGGAAATAAGAAAGCATTTGTGGAGCTAGATCAATCTACTCAAAGTGAAGTTAGAACTGGAGATGATAAGAAGCTCTCTGCAAAGGGCAGTGGTGTTATCCTTGTTCACACAAAGAAAGGGGTAAAACGAATTTCTGATGTTCTTTATGTTCCAGGCCTCAAGCACAGTTTGTTGAGCGTTGGACAACTTTTATTAAAGGGTTATGAAGTCAACTTCAAGGAGGACATGTGTGAGATCAAAGACAAGAATGGTGCTCCCATTACTAAAGTGGGCATGACTTCAAGTAAGATGTTTCCATTGAAGTTTCAAAATCACTTTGGCTCTTGTTTCAACACTTTTATCAAGGATAAGTCTTGGTTGTGGCATTTTCGTTTTGGGCATTTGAGTTTCAAAACTCTCTCTATAATGAGCAAAGAAAAGGTTGTGCATGGAATGCCTATTATTGATGTGCAAGAGAAAGTTTGTGAAGGATGTGTTCTTGGGAAACATCACAGAAAATCTTTCCCAATTGGAAAAGCAAGAAGAGCAACAAAACCACTCGAGTTGATACATTCAGATCTTTGTGGGCCAATGAATGTTACTTCAGTTGGAGGTAATCGTTATTTTCTCACTTTTATTGACGATTACAGCATAAAAACTTGGGTTTATTTTCTAAAGGAAAAATCTGAAGTATTTGGATATTTCAAAAGTTTCAAGGCTTTGGTTGAAAAACAAAGTGGTTATTTGGTGAAAACTTTGCGTACCGATCGTGGTGGTGAATATATTGATGGAGAATTTGAAGATTTTCTCAAAGAAAATGGCATCCAACATCAGTTTACTGCTCGGTACACTCCTCAACAAAATGGGGTTTCCGAAAGGAAAAATCGAACAATTGTGGAATTGGCTAGAAGTATGTTGAAAGCCAAGAGAGTTCCTACTATTTTTTGGGCTGAAGCTGTGGTTTGTGTTGTCTATCTTTTGAACCGTGTCTCATCCAAAAGTGTGGCAAAAGTGTCTCCTCAAGAAGCTTGGAGTGGATACAAACCAAATGTTGATCACTTGAGAATTTTTGGAAGTACTGCTTATTCACATGTGCCAGATGAGAAAAGGAAGAAGTTGGATGACAAATCTGAAAAATGCATCTTTGTGGGGTATAGTGAAGTTTCGAAGGCTTACAAGTTGTATAATCCAATCACAAAGAAGCTTATTGTCAACAGAGATGTAAAGTTTGATGAAGAAGAATCTTGGAACTGGGATGGAGATGATGAGTATGAAAAATCAGGTTGTGTTGAATTGGAGGAAGAATTCAATGAACAAAATACTGAGGTTGAAGGGAATGAAGAAGTCAATACTCCAACTTCTCCACTTCCTACTCCTCCGTTTTCTTCTCCGTCGTCGTCATCTTCGAAATCAAGTTCAAGTGCAGCCCCTGGGAAGACAAGAAGCCTAAGAGAACTCTATGAATCTACCAGAAATGTTTTGGAAGAAGACTTGGTTAATTTTGCTTTGTTTGCTGATGCCGACCCAATCAGTTATAAGGATGCTTCTAAAGAAGAGAAGTGGAGGCTAGCTATGGATCAAGAAATGGATTCCATACATAAAAATCAGACTTGGGAGCTTGTGGATCTTCCAAATGGGAAAAAGCCAATTGATGTGAAGTGGGTTTACAAGACAAAATTGAACGCGAATGGTGAAATTGATAAGTTCAAAGCTCGTCTTGTTGTCAAAGGTTACAAGCAAAAATATGGTGTTGATTTTCGAGAAGTGTTTGCTCCTGTTGCTCATCTCGAAACAATTCGAACGGTGTTAGCTTTGGCAGCTCAAAACAGTTGGAGAGTTTATCAAATGGATGTCAAATCAGCTTTTTTGAATGGTTTTCTTGAAGAGGAGGTGTTTATCAATCAACCACCGGGTTATGAGGAGGTTGGTGAGGAAAAGAAGGTATGTCGTTTGAAAAAGGCACTTTATGGGCTCAAGCAAGCGCCAAGAGCATGGTACAGTCGTATTGATGGCTATTTTATGAGGAACAATTTCAAAAGGTGTCCCTTTGAGCATACTCTTTACATCAAAGAAGGTATGGATGGTGATTATTTGATTGTTTGCTTATATATAGATGATTTGATTTTTACCGGAACAAGTTCTAGAATGTGTGAAGAATTCAAGAGAGCTATGATGCAAGAATTTGAAATGACCGACATGGGACTTCTCCATTTTTTTCTTGGCATCGAGGTTAAACAACAAGAAGATGGAATTTTTATTTGTCAGAAGAAATATGCAAGGGATGTGCTAAAGAAATTTCGAATGGAAGGTGCAAAACCAACAAGCACTCCAATGGAAGTTTGTTTAAAGTTGAGCAAATGTGTTGATGAAGAGGATGTGGATGGTACTCTTTATCGAAGTCTTATTGGTAGTCTCATGTACTTGACTGCAACAAGACCAGATCTTACGTTCTCAGTGTGCATGCTTAGCAGATTTATGGAATCACCAAAAAGAAGTCATTGGGAAGCTGGGAAAAGTGTTTTGCGATATTTATGTGGTACTGTTACTGAAGGGATATTTTATAGAAAAGTGGAAGACTCAGGTTTGGTTGGTTATTGTGATAGTGACTGGGGTGGAAGTCTTGATGACTGCAAAAGCACATCTGGTTATGTTTTTAGCATTGGTTCAGGTGTTATTTCTTGGGCATCAAAGAAGCAATTAGTTGTGGCTCTTTCTACAGCAAAATCTGAATACATTTCACTTGCCTTAGCATCTTGTCAAGCTCTTTGGATTAGATGGATCTTAGAAGAACTCAAGCATCATAAGATGAAAGGCACAACACTATTTTGTGACAATAGTTCAGCTATTTCACTCACAAAGAACCCTGTTTTTCATGGCAAAAGCAAACACATAAGGATCAAGTTTCATTTCATCCGTGACTTGGTCAAAGATGGAGAGATTGTTGTGGAGTATTGTAAGACTCAAGATCAACTTGCGGATATCTTTACGAAAGCTTTGAAGTGTGATACTTTCAACAAAATGAAGAAAAAGCTTGGCATGGCAGTTGTCTAGCTTAAGGGGGGCTGTTGGAATTCTAAGCTATACAACGTACCTGGATATTAGCATATGAAGGGTTTTTACACATGGTTCATGTATGTGTAGGGGTGCATGAATATATCTCAAGAGTCATTCATGTATATTGAGTTGTTCATGTATCGAGTCTAAGGGTTTGTTCATGAACCTATTTATTGTCTAGTTTTGTGTACCTGTCTAGATACATCTTAGGGTAGTTCTATAAATTGGTTAAGTGTTTGAGTCAGTTTGTAAGGTAGTTGTTTACACAACATTTCAGTTATTTATAAGAGTATTTTCATTTCAAGAGCACAATTTCTCTTGATCGTTTCTTTGATCCAACACAGTTTTTACGAATTTTAGATGTGGATGCATATCAATGTGTATACCCTTTCATTAATAACTTTCATTTTGTTCAGTATGCACTTCATACGCAATTCTCTTCGAGTTTCATCTAAATTCTCTCTGTGTGCGCTCAAGCGCATAATTGCATTAAAGCATTTTCCATGAATAATCCTTCATTGTGAATGCTTTTGCTCAGTGGCTAAACTCAAATAGAATTCAAAGAGGTAGCTGGGACACTTCCTAGGATCAGTTACTCCTAATGTGCTTCAAGATGAAGGTTTTCGATGCTCTCCTAGATTGCCAAAAGGAGCCAGGTTAGCTCAAGAACAGTTCTGGGCTCAACCGAGTGATATCATATGTTCCAGGCCCTTAATTGGAATTACAATTTCCCTAGAAGACAACAAAGCAAAAGTGACAGAAGTTGCTAAATTGGGCAATCAACTGCTAAAACACTATTCATGTCTGAAGACGGTATATGCAGTTTTATGTTGTCAACCTAACGGCGTAAGGTGACACTGCCTCCGTGTTAATTGGAAAATAGCAACCTGTGCACCCAATTCCTAGTGAAGTAGTACCATGTCAATTGAGTGTACGAATTGCTGTGTTTTGGGGACTCATTATATCCTGAATCTTGTTCCCCCGAATCCCCTGGTTATGTAAATTTCGTTTGAAACTCCTCGAGCTAGTATTTCTCAAGTTTCAAGAAAAGTGGTAGTCACGAGCAAGCTTAAACAAGCTACTTGATCAGTGAAAGATATTGTTGGCCCATGTTGGCCCAAGGTGTAGACATAACCTTCAATAGTTTTGTTTGATAACTCAGGTGTTCGAGTTAGTTTACGCACACTTCAACATAAATTTCAATAGTTGGAAATACGCCTACCCTGTTAAAACTGTAATTTGCAATCTTCTAGTGATATGTAGAATGTGTAAAAAATATCTAAGAAAAAATATAGAAGTGCCTGGAAATGTATTAAAATATCTAAGTTAGAAGTGCCGAGAAGAATGTAAATTTTGGAAAGATTTTTTATAATTAGCACATGTTGCACACCCATGTGCAAGAAAGTTCAAAAACTAGACAATTCTAATCCCACTTAAGTCGGTGGATTAAGCTCTATAAATAAAGCATCATTGTAACCTTTTGCATTATCCAGGAAAAGCAATCCGAAAAGTTACCAAAAAGCCTTCCCTTTCAAAGACAATTACGTCTCTCATCCTTATCTTTTAAAACCTCCACTTCAATTCACCAATTTTCTCCCAAATTTACTCTAGCACGCCAACATAACCTGTAGGTAATTCATGTTGGACATCTTAATTCAAGGGCCGAGTGTTCATGTGACAAACAGGAGTAGAATTTAAACAACTCGGTATGCTTAAATATTTAGACAGGCTATTACAGACGTGATAACAACCACTTTAGCAAGGTTTCATCTTTTAGTAGTGTCTTAATTTGTATATCTATTCTAATGCTGCATACCGACCTCCTTTGAAGCATCGGAAAAAAAAAAAAAAAAAAAAACATCCTTGTTGATGCATCCAAAGTTTTTCGTGTATCGGATGAATTTCATCCGTTAGATATGTTTTTATGTTCTTTTTCATGTTATGTTCCAAACCTTTTCCCAAGTTTTTCGCCTCCCACGAGAATGGTTACTATTAAGATAGAGTCAATGGGTCAATGGGTTAGGTTATCATAGAGGTTTCCATAAACAAGTAAATGAAAAGGTTATCATAGAGGTGGTGGGTCAATGAGGAAGGCGAGTCAGAAACTCCCTCTCAATGGACTCCTTTTGCTAACTGACCATTCCAATGTAGAAGAAGAAATTCGAGCACTGCGACTACACACCCATTCTCTCTGTCTCTGTCTCTGTCTCTCTCTCTCTCTCTCTCTCTCTCTCTCTCTCTCCAATGTCGCCCCTCCTCATCTCCGTCCACCTCCTCCTCACCCTCTCTCTCCGCCCTCCGTCCCACTCCCTCACCTGCACCTCCCAAAACTTCACCAACAACAAACTCTACTCCCACTGCCTCGACCTCCCTTCCCTCTCCTCCTACCTCCACTACACCTACACCCCCTCCACCTCCTCCCTCTCCATCGCCTTCCTCACCCCTCGCGCCACCTCCTCCGGCTGGATCTCATGGGCCATCAACCCCACCTCGACTGGCATGATCGGTTCACAGGCCTTCCTCGCCTTCAAAGCCAACAACGGCTTCTTGACGGTGCAGCCCTACAGTATCTCATCCTACAGTTCTCTAGTGATGGGGAACTTGTCGTTTGAGGTTGGGGAGATAGGTGCAGAGTATTCGGGCGGGCTGATGACGATTTTTGCCACATTTAGTTTGCCGGTGGAGTGGGGGACTAAGGTGAATCAGGTGTGGCAGGTTGGGCCTTCGGTTACGGATGGGTTCCCCGATAAGCATGCGTTTCAGGCGGCCAATTTGAACTCGAGGGGGACGCTGGATTTGTTGACGGGGGAGACGACTAGTGGAGGAGCGAAGCATCCAGAGGCAAAACGTACGGTTTGTTAACTTTTGACTTTTGAGATTATTGGTTTGATTTCTCGCTATTGTGAATGTTACTACCTTTGTGGATACGTGCAGTATTGTTTGATTGTTATACAGTGTGTTCCACTAACAAAAAAAATAGTATTTTTCGAGAAACTAGACAGGTCATTTTTTTACAATACATCACATAAAAAATCGTAAAAAAACAGTTTAGGCCTTGTTCTTCAATAGTTTTTAGGTATATAAAATTTTACATTTTATGACATTCCAATCTCAACACATAAAATATAAAAGTCATTTTATGAGATTTTCATAAAATCCTCCTAAAATCTATAGGAAAACTATTACATTTTATTAGTTGGGAAAACAACTTCATTTTATCACCTTTCCATAAAATGCTAATTTTATGAAATTTTCATAAAATCTAGTAATCTACCTAAAATCTATTGGAGAACAAAACCTTATTCTAAAAATACCGTTAGCGGAACACTCCCTAATTAACTGGATTAGAAAATAAAGTATTTTCCTAATAATTTGCTAGCGAAGCATTCATGTTCAGACGGCACTCCTTCCTTTCCTATCTTGCATACTCAAGTTGGTTTCGAGTCTGTCAACCCGCTTGACTTTGAACGGGGGAGAGATGCAATCATACAATTATAGTTTTTAAAACCGGCCGCGACACACTGTGGCCTTTTTCTGAACTGTTGCGGCCCTGTTCGGTTAACAGTCGACCGTTCGGTAGAGAAACAGAGCTGCGACTCCCTTTTCAGCTCTCCAACTCATCGTTGATCTTCTCCGTTGAATTGATGTCTGCAAACCGATGATGATCTGCATACCCGCCGGAAACAATGGCGTTTGAAATTGAGGTTCTGGGAAGAGGGAGAAAAAGAGAAGAAAGTAAAGGGGGTAGTTGGGTCCTGGTGGTGCAGGACTGAATTCAATACGCGTGTTCTTTTTCTTTTCTTTTTTTTTTTTTTTTTTTCATTTACTGTGCCACGCGTGTTCCCTATGCAGCACTAATGCCCCTGTTTTGCTAAAAAAATACAGTTTTATTTTAACTCAAAAATTATCTTATTGTACTAACAAAAACCACTTAGTTTTTTTGCAAAATTAAAAACTAAAAAAGCCAAAAAAATTAGTTAGTGCAACAAGTTAGTTTTTTTGCACAACTAAACATGCAAAAAACTAGTTTAATGAAACAAATTAGTAGAACAAGTTAGTTTTTTTGCAAAACTAAAAACCAAAAAACTACTAGTAGAACAAGTTAGTTTTTTTGCAAAACTAAAACATCCAAAAAAACCAAAAAACCAAAAAAATCAAGCTAGTAGAACCAGGGCCGGCCCAACACTTTTGAGTGCCCAAGGCAAGTTCTAAATTTTGTGCCCTTTAAACTTAACAATTTTTACATGAAAAAAAAAAGGGTTAATGACCTGGACACCCCCTGTACGTATACGTTTTCCCCCAAACACCCCTTGTAAGCAAAAAATCTACGACGACACCCCCTCTAAGTATCTAAATTTTTGGACCACTAACTCTGTTAACGGAAAGTGTGAAAGGACCATTATAGCCTCCAGTATATACACTAACACTTAACGAAAAATTTCCATTTTCCAACTAAAAATATCGGCGGGCTACTCTCTATCTAACAATGACGCGATTTCCTCTCTCTCTCTCTCTACGATGATGAAAACCAACCCTAACTCCTTCTCCGATCTAGCACCAACATCAACGACACCGTAAAACCCCTGCTCCTCTCTCTCGCGATCTCCTCTCTCTATCTCTCTCTGTACGCTCTCCATTCGGCAGCAACTGTAAAGCCTGAAACCCTAATCAAAAAGCTCTGGAAAGCTGTGGGATCGAAAAGCTGTGGGTTTATTCGAAATCATTAACACAAACCGAGGTTGAAGAAACCCTAATCGAAAAGCTCTGGAAAGCTGTGGGTTTATTCGAAATCATTTACAGGTATTCGCCCTCTTCCCTCTTTTTCCCTATTTTTTGAACCTCGGTTTGTGTTCCCCATCTTGATCGAAGAAGTTAGAGTTTTTTTATTGCAACATTCTTAATGCTTTGTTCCCCATCTGGAAGTTAGGGTTTAAACATTCTTTATGCTTTGTTCCCCACCACACCCAACTGCCTTTTACCGGTGGTCCCTGTCTTTGTGAAATGTAAGTACACGACTTTGAAAGCAACCAAACATTGGTTTTCTATCCTGATTTTTTTTGGGCCTTTTTTGGTCGTGTGATTCCCCACCACACCCAACTGCCTTTTACCTGTGGTCCCTGTCTTTGTGAAATGTAAGTAGACGACTTTGAAAGCAACCAAACATTGGTTTTCTATCCTGATATTTGTAGCAATCATTTGACACCATTGACCCCATTGTATTTGATATTTGTGGTCCCCTCAGGGCACTGACCCCTTATTATAATTAACTCTATTCCATATTTGTATTTTATACCTAACATTGACTTGTGCCCATTTATAGAACAACAGACATTACCTTGCACCCAAAAAATCGATTAAACAACCAAGAAATATGTTCAAGTAGACATTACCTTGTACCCAAGAAATCGATTAAACAACCAAGAAATATATTGAAGTAATAGACATTACCTTGTAGTTGCCACAACCAAGAAATCGTCTACCCACATTTTCCTCAGTGAGAGCCGTTCGTAGTGGAGCCCTTAGGTTGCATTCACAAAGGAATTTATACCCTTCTTGGTTGGTTGCAGCTGTAGTTGCACCTGTAGAAGCACCTGTAGAAGAGGACGACATTGAGAGGTTCAGACGACAAAGGGAGAGGTTCAGACGACAAAGGGAGAGAGAGAGAGAGAGAGAGAGAGAGAGAGAGAGATATGAGTTTCACGTTTTGGGGGGGGGGGGGGGGGGGGGGGGGGGGGGCTAGGGTTTATTTCGGGGTATTTGGGGGCTAGGGTTTACTTCATTTCACGTAAATGGGGGGAAAAGGAGGGGAGAATGGGTGGGGGGTATATTGGGTAGATCATGTCATATTTTTTGCCAAAAATTAACGGTAGGGGGGTCTTGACCTAACAGAAGGTATGGATGGGGGAAAACGGATACTTAGAGGGGGTGTCGTCGTAGATTTTTTGCTTACAGGGGGTGTTTGGGGGAAAACGTATACGTACAGGGGGTGTCTAGGTCATTAACCCAAAAAAAAAAAAAAAAAACTCCATCCTTGTTTGAGGGCGTCTATACAAGCAACTAGGGTTAATTATAGAAAGTGTATGTCCATTTCCATCCTCAAAAACCAAAATTACAATTCCTCATAGTGAACCCAGGTGGAGATGAAATAGATATAACAATAAAGATTTGTATCAGACAGTCCTGTTATCTAGACTCATTTTAACCAAAAAGAGAGAAGGACAACAAAAAGACAAAGAAAAGCAAAATGCACATTGAAAGAGTTGGAGTAGGTGGCTCTTGTCAGTAGCATTAAGATCTGGAGTAGCCAAATACTAAGGAGTAGGAAGTAGGAACAAGAAGGAAGGTCTAGTCAAATGGTCTGCCTTATCTTTGTCCCACATCGGAAACAGAAGAAGGAGAAAGGTTAAGAGAAGGGATATAAAAAGAAATGAAGTGGGGACTTAATTATTACCAGCCTGTTCTGGTAAATTTGTACTTCAAACCAAATGGGCCTTCTTTTATTTTCCATTTTGGGCTTTTTTTAAGATTGGGCTACAATGGTTGGGCTCTTTTGTAACTTATAATGGATTATTTTCGTTATTTGGATAAAAAAAAGTGTTCTACTCAAGACCATTTCTATAAAATGTTAGGGTGCCCTAAACAGTACCCATTTATGGGGTGCCTTAGGCCTAGGCCTTGTGGGCCTTGGGCCTGGGCCAGCACTGTAGAACACCCCCTAAACTTTCTTGACAATTATGTGGAAAAGAGATTCAAATGATACTTTTCAAGGAAAAGGTGTTATTATATGAAAAATTATTTCTTGTCCCCACCACTGATTTGTAATGCTCCCCGTAAATTCCAGTTTTTGTTTTGATCACCAAATTCCAGTCTTTGCTGGTACCCTTTTGTTCTCGACTTTAAAAAATTGAAAGCAGATGACAATAACCACAGTGTTTCCCAATATATGATTCTCGTTCCAACAGAAGCTTCTGTTTTAGACTTGTTGAGAAAACTTAAATGAATTCACTCACCGTTGCCAAACGTCGCCTTCATCTTATTGTTACGATGATGACATAGTAAGAGAAAACCAAATCAGTTCAACCGTACACCCAGATTAAGTTAGAGTTATCACATGCATTAGGAATTTGGGTATAGTCTAAACTTTGGGTAGAGTCTCTCATTCAGAATGGAAATTTAATAGTATTATGGAAACATAGAATATTTGAATTTTCCTTGTTTTGGTTTTAGTAATTTTGTTAGGGAGTTTGCAATTTTAGAAACAAGTTTTCATAAGTATTTAGTTTCCTTTTCTTTTCTTTTTTTTTCATGAGATTGATGGTGTCATGGTGATGAAGTTAGGGTTTCTCTTCCTAATTTGGTTAGAGTCGGGTGTTTATATATGGTAGGATTGTGTGGTTGGCCACTTTGTGTACAAGGAGCTTCCGTTTATGACTTTATGGATGTTCGGTCTGTTGCCTTTAAGATATGGGCTAAGCTTGGACTGACTGAAGTTCTTTCGGGTGAGAAGGGCTTCTTTTTCTTTCAGTTTGGTGCTCAAGGGGCGTAGAGGCAGATTATACAGTCTTTCCCGTGGCATTTTAGGGGTAGATGGTTGGTGCTACAATAGTGGAGCCCTCATAGGATGTTTGAAAAGGAAGGGTTCAAAACACTTCCCAATTGGATTCATACTCATAATGTTCCTCTGCAGCTTTGGACTGCCCAAGGGTTGAGTTAAATTTGCCAGTGCTGTAGGAAGGCCTTTGTATGCTGATGGTATGACCGAATTTGGAAAAACAATTAGATATGACAAGATTTGATTCCTTCTGTTGAGTGTACCATTGTAAATGGCTCTACAGTGGCTGGGCAAGATAAGGGTACTCTGCTTTCTTCTCCAAGTAGTGAGGAGAAGATTCGAAAGGTTGATTCAGGTCCTGAGCTTCAAACTGAGTATGATTTTCTTCCAGATGACATTGGAGTCAGCATGTCAGACCGTGATGCTTGTATAGATCGATGCCCTTACTAATTAAGGTGGGGCTGAGTAAAATCAAATTCCCAAATCGTACATCTCATAGAACAAGTAGTAACAACTTGTATGCCAAAAATTAGTTTAATCAGATATATACACGTAGATAAATAAGTTGCATTTTTTCTATAAATTGTAAGGCCTAGGTTTTTAGTATATCTGCCAATCAGTTTACATTACGAAAATAGAACCTGTAACATATCTATTCATATTCCATCAAATTAATTGCACGCATGTAGCCTCTGCATTCGAGATGAACGATTTAGCTTATGACTGTGTACCCGGAATGAGCCCTTGAAATGGGATATGGAGGGGTATGGAAGGATGGGGTGTGGAGAGGACCTGATCCCCGAACAAAGGTGAGAAAGACGTTCCCCTTGGGCTCCCAAAATTTTGCAAAAAGGAAGGCCCTAAAAAAGGTATATGGTCATTGCATATTGGTCTATAAAGTTATATTCATCCAAAATGAGCATGTCAAATAAGTGGAAAATGATTATACAAGCATAATTAGTACATTTGGGCTAAAAATGCAAGAGGAGTTGAGTCGGTTTGTAAGCGGGTATGGTCCATAGAGTTTTGACGCTCATAGTCAAAATAGGGTGGTAAAGTAGACATATATGGTTAATGAAATTTGGCGGAAAATTGTAGGAATATAAAGCACACAATTTGAAGTATATCCGTATATGTGTTATGGGTGCATTTTATGCATATATGTGCGCGTGTTGGTGTGTAAGCGAGAAACACTCAGAGAGAGATGGTATGTGGTGAAGGATATGGCAGTTAGAGGTTCACCATAGCAGTGGAGTTAGCAGAGGGTGGTGGATATGGCAATTAGAAGTTGCCTATGGCGGTGGAGATCGATGAAGGGAGGAAAAGAGAGAGAGAGGGTAGAGAGGAGGGGGAAATATCAAATACCTTGTGGGTATTTCAGTGACATTAGGATATTGGCAGAGCTAAATGGATCTAACTGATGGGGGTTTTTGGTGAGATTCCAAATAATAAGGAAATGTGCACTGTGATTCTAATGAAATCGAAGAGGTGTTAGTAAAATTTACCCTTTTTTTATTAGCAAAGAAAGTAATATTTCTTTGATACCAACAAAATGTTACTAGAAATAAGAGAGAAGAAAAACCTAAAAATGCTGGCAAGAAACCACCAACTAAAAAAGTAATCCCAAAAACCTCAAAATAGAAAAAAAATAAATAAATAAATAAATAAACCTTTACCCTAATTCTAAATCCCTTTTTTTTCCATTCTTTCTGAAATCATCTAACGATGAGTTTTTGTTGTTTGACATTTTTTGCAGGAAGAAGTAACTTGGCATTGATTCTCAAAATAGGTATTTCATGTCCTTGATTAGCTTAATTTTTTTCATTCAAATGAAAGTGAGATTTCCTTTTCTCCTTCCCATTATACCTCTCTATTTTTCATGTAATAGGAAATTATTCTAGAACTATTATCCGTATCTTACAATTTCTTTGGAATTGTGCTTCAACTGTTCCTAGTGTGGGGATTGTGATAATTATGTTGTTCTGCATTATCATCAAGAAACTCGCACAAAGTAAATCCACGTTATTTTGGAAAAAGAAGACAGAGAACTACCGAAACATCGAAGAATTTCTAAAGAATTGTGGGTCTCTTTCTCTAAAAAGATACAGTTACTCCGACATTAAGAAAATCACCAACTCCTTCAGAACTAAACTAGGTCAAGGAGGCTTTGGTAGTGTTTTCAAAGGAAAGTTAGAAAATGGCTGCCTTGTGGCAGTTAAGGTTCTGAAAGGGTTGAAAGGCAATGGAGATGAGTTCATTAACGAGGTTGCAACCATTAGTAGAACTTCTCATGTAAATGTCGTGACTCTTCTTGGATTCTGTTTTGAGGGTTGCCATAGAGCTCTCATATATGAGTTCATGCCTAATGGATCTCTTGACAAATTCATACATGATGGTGGTTCCTTGACGTATCGCCAATTGGGTTGGGAAACATTGTATCAAATTGCGGTTGGTATTGCCCGAGGATTGGAGTACTTACACCGTGGATGCAACACACGAATTTTGCATTTTGACATAAAGCCTCATAATATTCTTCTAAATGAGCACTTTTGCCCAAAGATATCTGATTTTGGCCTTGCTAAATTGTGCCCACAGAAAGATAGTATCGTATCATTAATTGGCGCCAGAGGAACAGTAGGCTACATTGCTCCAGAAGTTTTTAGCAGAAATTTTGGTGGGGTTTCACACAAGTCTGATGTTTATAGCTATGGAATGATGATTCTAGAAATGGTGGGAGGAAGAAAGAATATAAGTGTCGAGGTTGACCGTGCAAGTGAAATATACTTTCCGCATTGGATATACCAACGTCTTGATCTAGGTGAAGAACTTGGATTGCATGGCATTGTGGATGATGAGTCAAATGTAAGCGCAAGGAAAATGATTATAGTTGGCCTATGGTGCATACAAACTGATCCTTCACACCGACCATCAATGAGTAGGGTGGTGGAGATGTTAGAAGGGATCGCGGAGTCTTTGCAAATCCCTCCTAAGCCATTTTTGTATTCTCCCTCAAGAACACCGGTTGATTCGTCCACTACACATGTCATGCCATTGTGATAATGCATGCATTGTTGTACAGGAAAAAGCAAATTGGGTACTCTGATCGCAAAATTCACGAGTGAAAATTAGTTTTGTGTGTATCTCTTATATTCTTGTTTTTTTTTTTTTTGATCCGAAACTCATTGTTATATTGTACTCATCAAAATGCCATCCGGCACTTACAAGGATCTCCAAACAAATACAAGGAAAAGGAAAATACAATGAAGAATTATAGGAAGCTAAAGCCTACACCCTAACACGAGCATAATGCTCTCTTCACAAAACGAACATCGAAGTTCGAGTACACGTGGAGTATCAGATGAAAGCACCCAGCCCCTAGGACAAGAGTAATCCAAATCCAAGGTAAAATAAGTCCATGTGGAGATCCAAAAAACCTCACGGCCTTCCGATCACAACCCGGCCTCCAAACCCAAGGATTCAAGATCCACCTAGGCCTTTACGCCCGCAGCACCCAGTGAGAGAGGAATACCTCCATCAACCGCCGTCCCCAAAGCCTCCATTTGAAAAACGAAACAGCAATGCAAACCTCCGCTGACACGCGAGGTTCTGAACGTGGGTATGCCCCGTCGAAAATTCATGCTTCGACGAAAAACATAGAAAGCAACCCACATTCAAGGGCGGGCCGCAGAAATCAAAACCTCGAATAGAGAGGGTAGTCCAAACCGCAACCAGCCAACCACAAAACACAAAAACACAGTATAAAAGGATATAGACAATGAAACTCTACTGCTAAACCAGACAAGCTGCAATTACTAAAAAAACTAAAATGAAAGCACCAAAAAACTGCAGAAAAACAAAACAACTGGACACAAACTCAAACCAAGCTGAGTCACCCGAGTTGACTCATCACTGAGTCACGCCGAGTCACGCTGAAAAGTTTTGAGCTGAAGCCAAGTCTCTGCTCCGGCGGAAAACCAAAACCTCCAAACTCGCCGCCTACGGTATTGGAGGCATTTATTCACCGGAGGGGGAAACAGCCACCAAAGTTTCACCTCTACGTCAAAAAAACCAGATCGATGGAGGCAGTGAGGGTTTTGAGATGGGGTAGGGGATAGGGAGGGGAGGAGGCGGTGAGAGGGCTAAGGTGGGGTGCGTAGCGGAGGGAAAAGAAGAGGCGGTGGAGGGAGGCGGGGAGGTGAAAGGATGGTGGCTGATCAGAAGGAGGCGTAGGGGTGGGGCCGAGAGGCGGCCGCCCCACCCCCTGGAGAGATCTATACGAGGGAAGAGGGGAAGAGGGAAATGGAGGGAGGCCGGTGGAAAGGGAAGAAAAGGGGGGCGGCGGTGGAAAGGATATAGGGATAAAACCCTAAGTTGCTCTCTAAGGTAGAGAGAGAGGCTCTCAGGAAGAGAGAGAGAGAGTCTCTTATATTCTTGTTGACCATGTCAGTCAAAACTTGGTAAGTTTGTAATGTCCAAACAAGAAATTCTGAGGCTTTTAATGAGGAGGTTGAACCAATAATTTGTAAATTCTTATTTGGCATGCAATTGAGGCCTCTAATTTGTTTACAGTTTCATGTTCTTTGCACAAGTGTCGAACTTGACTCAGGTCAAGATCTGCTGCTGTGCAAAAGTAGAGTGAAATTTAAGTGTAGGGGTTAATCGAAAGACAAGAGGGCTGGATATGGTCAATTTGTTTGATTCACGAAAAATGCATTTAGATTGGGATACGGCCAGCGAAGGAGACGAAGGGTCTCAATTTGACTCCTTTTTACCAGTAATAATTTCACTTTAGACCTTAACATGCTTCAAATAGTTCACCTTGTCTTCAAAAGCGCGTTTTTCTTATTCTGCATTAGCTTTCACCAATACCTCATGATTTATTCTGCAGCTTAGTTTTCACGAATCTTAGAAAGTTTTGTCTCATTCAATTCTCAATGGTGTAGTACGACAGAAAAAAAAAATTAATGGCATTCAAAGGAAAAGAATTTCAATGCTGTTAGGGTACGGCACATCCGAGCCGTCCATCCGTGTTTTGGATGGTCCAGATGTGTTGTTGGCATTTTTGTATATTTGGGGGTGTTTTTAACCCAACAGATCTAGGCCGTCCAAAATAAGGATAGCCGGTCCAGATGCTCAATAGGGTACCGCATGAGGCGTCAGCCATACCCTACTGGAACTGTTATATTTCTCTATTCAAAGAGGTAATCGAGGCAGTAAACAGGAACGGTTAGTTAATTTGCTCAAGATGAAGGTTTTTTAGGCTCTTTTCTACAATACTGAAAAGAGCTCCAGACGGATCCAGGCTCTCAAGTGGAATTAGAACTTACACAGAGGACATGAAAGTTGCCAAATTGTGCAATAGAATGCTAAAAAATTATTTTATTACACTGCGGGAGGTTTAATTTTTCTATTAGTCAGAGCTCTGAGTGTTGGTTTATAAGTTCAAATGAACCAACATTTATGTAATGAAGTACATGCAGTATATGTACCTTTTCAACGTGCCATCATCCTAATGGCATGTTGTGACATGGGCTAATTGAGAAATAGCAACTCACCCAATTCCTAATGTTAGTAGTGTCACATCGGATGCACAATTGTTATATGGAAAATGCTAAAATAGGTTTAGTGAGCTTATGTTAAGGTTTAAAAAGCGTGTTAAAATGTGTGAAAAACGTATAAACATAGGTATAAATGTAACGAAAAGTGTAAAAAGTGCACTGAAATGCATTATATTTGTAGCCTTAGACCGTATCAATAACACATTTTCCCAGATATGGGGTCTTTTTTTTTTTTAAAAAAAAAATCAAGTGGATCCCATGCCAAGCTTAAACAGGTTACTTGATGAAAGAAAGATATTGCCCCAAGCTCATTGTTTGTTGATTGATTGAGTAATTGTCTTTTATTTTGCCGGGGAAACCAGTGAGGAGGCATTCGGAAAGTATTGCGGCTGGGTACCAATTTTTCCAAAATTTGAAGCTTTGAATGCTGTGTCCGGAAACCGGTGCTGCTTTTGCAATATCATTTAGAAATGATTAAACCCAAAAATTAACACCTAAATATAGCAAAATGGAGAAGGAAAAGGAAAAAATAGAAAAAATTTAAACATAAGAAATCCAACAAACTGATTACTTTCCGCGCTCCAGAAATATTCAGGTTGGTATCGCAGAGGCTTTAGGCTTCCATATATCTTGCTACCAATTTTACGGGAGAACAATTTGAACCTCCCTTCCAATGCCAAGCGAAAGACTCATTGAAAGCGGAAAAAAATACCAAAATTATCAGAAGAATACCTAATCATTTTCATGCTGAAGGTGTTCGGCACTAGAAGGAACCATATTAGCTCAAGAAAAGTTCCAGGTTCAACCGAGCGATCACTACAAGAAAATCAAGATCTAGTAACATTTTTTTTAGTAACGGTTGGATAAACTGTTGGTAGAAGTTGGTTATAGTAACAGTTCTAGAACTGTTACTAGAAACAGGTCTTTAGCGACAGTTTTCATTAAACCGTTAGTATATTAATGTACTATAGTAACGGTTCAAAGCCAACCGTTATTAAATACCCTCCTTTAGTAACGGTTCAAAACCAACTGTTACTAAATATCCTCCAACCGTTGCTAAATATACTTCTTTAGTAACAGCTCAAAACCAACCGTTACTAAATATCCTCCAACCGTTCACTACAAGAAATCAGGTATTTAGCGAGGAAATTGGTTTCCAGATTTCCAAGCGGCGGGAACAAGATTTTGGAGAAAAAACATTTTGCGAGGAATTTTATGTTGCAGTTGTGTGGCTACTGTATTAAAAATATAATGAGGGAAAATAAAAATAAAATTTTGAATAAGAATTAGAATTAAATAAATGGATTTGACATAATAAGGAAAAAAAATGAGGGAAAATAAAAATAAATTTATGAATAAATTTTAATTAAATAAATGGACTTCCCATAAATAAATAAATAAATAATAAATCAAAAAAACATTTTTATTAAATAAATTGAGTTGCCAAATTCCATAATAAGGAAAAAATTAGGGAAATTTAAAATGAATTTATGAATAACAAAAATGAAAAAAGTTAAGGGGGAAATAATTTAATTTTGATAACAATAAATATAAATTTTGAAATTTTGACTTAATAAGTCAAGAATACATTTTTATAAAATAAATTTAATTTTATTTTTAAAATGAGGAAAAATAAAAAATGAATTTTTGAATAATAAAAATGAAAATTTTTTTTTTTTGAATTGATAGGTCAACATTGAATTTTTGTAATTACATAATATGTATAAAATGTTGATTATATTATGCGCTAGCCACACGATCGCAACACAATTATGACGATCCACACCGTTCACTTTATTTGTCTTGCTATTTTAATCACTCTCGCCAAATTTGAAGTCCATCGGGTATTGAAAGCCCTTTCATCGGGGACGTTGATTAATTATCAACCAACAATTTGTTTCCTTCGATCAAGTACGTAACGATAGTTAAATCACTTCATTTTTTGCATGGAGGATATAATCACTCCCACTTACAATCTAGACGGTTCCGATTTGAAAAAAAAATGCTCTGATGGGCGTCGAGTCATGCATTATAGGACATTATTGCTCTTAGATGCATTGAATGTGATCCGATCAGGTGGTTGCCGACATTTGATCGCCACCGTTTTTCGGGGAAAGTGATAGAATTGATAAGATATGAAATCGTAACGGTTTAGATCGAACATTCGAGAAATCGAGTCTGCACCTGCCTTTTAATCCTATACATCGAACTTACTTGGTTATGAACCAAGTTATAATGCTATAGGATAATGTACGTTAGCCACAAGATCGCAACACAATTACGACGATCCAAACCGTTCACCTTGTTTGTATTGTTGTTTTAATCACTCCCGCCAAATTTGATGTTTATCGGGTATTGAAAGCCCTTTCATCGGGACGTTGATTCATTTTAAACCAATTTTTTTCCTCCTTTGATCAAGTATGTAATGATAATTAATTTACTTCATTTTTTGCAAGGAGGATATAATCACTCCCACGTAAAATGTAGACGGTTCCGATTCGAAGAAAAATGCTCTGACGACCCTCGAGCAATACAATTTCACGCGCGAAAAACTTGGCCTCAATAAAACGACATCGTCTCTCTTGTATTTTTCCCTTCCCTCCTATTTTTTTTCCCTTCCCTTCCTTTTTTTCCCCCTTCTTTTTTCGTTCTTCTAGGCAGTACTCTCTCTCTCTCTCTCTCTCTCTCACACACACACATTCCATCTTCTAGGGTTTACTCCCGCTAGAACTTCCTCCAATACTCTCTCTCTGGTTCCATCTTCTAGGGTTACTGGGCTCCAATCTTCCATATCCTCAACACATTCAGTGTAAGCCGCTCTCTCTCACGTTTTCTCAGAGTCTTTCTTTGCATCTGTACAGGAACGTCCAGCAAGTTTGGAATGGAAATCAAAGAAATTTAGGCCTTCACTCGACTGGTATACTCTCTCTCTCTCCCTCTCCCTCCTCACTCTCCATTTTCTGATTTTCTCGTTGGTAATAAGCTCAAATATGGTTCGGCAAAGTGACATAGCTCTCTCTCTCGATTCTCTCTTTCTCCATCTTCACTAGAAAGATTTTTTCGGCAAAGGGACAGCTTCAAAACGGCTTGAAAGGGGGAAACCAAAGAACTGGTTTTGATTACTCTGGTGAGTTTTGATTTTGATTTTCCCCTTAATTCTTGCCCAAATACAAGGGTTTGTTGGTATTCTAGAGTTTTGGGTTGATTCATTCCATTGTGGTAGTGTATCTTGTTCTCTTCATCGAACGTGTTAGATTGAGCATATCTATTAGACTTGTTTAGATTCTGGTGGTCTACTTGTTCAAACTGTTGGTTTTTTGGGTTTTGGGATGGGTTTTTGCTTCTTTTCCGTATCTAGGTGTGAAAATCCGAAACTGCCTCTCCAGACTTTTTAAGTTTTGCCTTTTGTGTCCCTGTTTTGCACTAGGTTCTCTCGTTGTGCTTGGGGGTTTGGTGGAGATTTTGCTCTTCCCATTTGTAGCGGTTGGCATGCAGATGGGTGGTCTCTGGAGGAGCGCGATTGATCTTTGGTGAGTAATTTTTGTCCAAATTCTTAGTTTTGGTTGTTGAATCGAATTTTTTGCATGTCATTTGGGTTGACGTGATGAAGGGATTCTCTGTATATAAAAAGGTTCAACTTCCTAAATTATGCTTGTTAATTAACTATCTTTGCTTGAGGCATTAAGTGATGGGGTTTCCTTTACTGCAAGTAGCAGATAGAGTTAATTCACTTTCCCAAAGTTAGGCCATTCCATTTGCACATTTGGGACTTGTGAGTACAAATACACTCCTATTTCTTGCCAAAAAGTACAACCAAGCTTGATATCCTAATGGCTTTCCAAACAATCATGTGGCTTTCCAAAAAACAAAAATCCATTCAAGTGGTCCGCTAGGTATTCGACTAAATGTCTCAGAGAATATTTGTCTAACTTTCGGGCCTTCTTGCTTCAGTTTTGTGAGTGGATTCTGTTGTGCGTGAATACAATTTTGTTTGTCTTTTTTTAACGGTAATTCTGTATGGTTGAAAGGTCAGTGTTCATAACCGAGGTTTCTGGAGGCAGCGCAACGATTAATTTGGGATTTGTTTGTTTCGGAGGCAACCAAGGTCAAAGCCTCTTAGGTAGATCTGTACTCAAATTGTTTAATAATCAGATCTTTTTTAGAATTCTGTCATCAGATCTTGGGGGTGTTGTTTTCTCATGGGATGGGGCTTTTTTAGTTTGTTCTTCACCTACACAAGACCTAATATTGACATGTGTGGCTGCCATGCTTCGGCCTTATGGGCTAGGTTTTATTGCACATCTGCAGTCTTCTTTCTGATGGAAAGAATTCAATAAGCTAATTTTTATTTTTTGCTTTCTCTGCAGGGTGGAAGTTCAGAGCAGCTATATAAATCAGTGCATTCACAGGCAAGGACAGGAAAATCTACCTAATTTACTTGAGCAGCGAAAAAGTAGAAGTTAGAATTATAGAGCCAATATGTTATGAATGCATTTTTCCCCTTTCCCTTTTATCTCCCTTGTTGCTCATTCTATGTTATCTTATGAACCAGATATTTACGCTGCCCAACGACACATTGTTGTATCCTGCTCATGACTACAAAGGTTTCACTGTAAGAACTATGGATATGTTCAATGCTCTTGTCCCTTGGACAAATACATGTTCGGTAAATAAGTACTGATATAAACCCCAATAATTTCAGGTTACAACTGTAGAAGAGGAGATGCTGTGCAATCCGCGTTTGACAAAAGATGAGGTGATGCCCTTTCTTCAAAGAGTGTTTCTGTTAGTTGAATAGCAAGGAGCTATCAAATTGGGTTTGGTGTTAAGTTGTTAACAAATACTGGCTTGGTTTTGTTGAAGTATGAACTTGGTTATACATGACATCTATTGAAATTTCAAATGCATTTTAAAAGGAAGATTGCTCAAGAGGTTGATGCAATTCTTTGAACCTGAAAACCTATTAATGTTGATTCGATTTTGCCTTTTAACATTAAACTTTCTGGTGCTGATTTATTTTTCGTGATGGTGAATACTCTCTCCTTATTATTTCCCACTTTCTGCAGGAAACTTTCAAGAACATCATGAAGAGTAAGTAGTTTTTCTTGCTAGATCTCAATTGCCAGTTTACAATATTGATTTATCTTGACAAGTGGAAATGATCGTGTAACATTCCTAATGTGTTCCTTAATTATATACGGATTTGAACCTGCAATATCTGAAGATGATTGACGTAGCCGTCCCTGCAAATATGGTTTGTGCGTTGCAAGATGTGGCTCCTAAAGCCAACTAATTCTCTGCAAATCTTGTAACGACTTTCTATTAGGATGTTAATTAAAACTTTGCTAATGTTGCTTTGAGTGAATATTGACCACAATCAGCCGAACTTATGGTACTTGTCTTTGTACATTGAACAACATATAGAAAAAGTATAGTAGTGAAATACATGCTATCTGAAATTAAGCCGACATTGTTTTGGGAACGAAACTATGGCGATTACAAAAGCTTTTGGTGAATTCAAATGAGAACCACCCTTTCACTTTGCCAACGTCTCTTATGTTACTATGGCGATTACAGAAGCTTTTGGTGAATTCAGGTGAGAACCACCCTTTCACGTCTCTTATGTTTGTATCACAACAACCGTGGTCTATGTTTGAAGTGTTTGTACGAGTATTTACTATCTTAATTTGTGATCTACTAATGGTTATTGGTGTTTTAAATTCAGGTCTGGGAAGACACAGCTAGCACACACGCTCTGCGTTACCACACAGGTTCGTTTCTGGAATTACTCATTAGAATTGGCTGGGCTAGTTGGGTTTAGGTTAGGATTCTGCCTACATGTTGAGTTGGCTCAGTTCGAACACAATACAGATAGATTAGCTCAACTTTCTCTTCAAGCATCAAGTTGGAACACAATATAATGTAAGCCTTACATTATGTTTAGGGACACGCATGTGTCCTCCTCCAAAAAAATAATTAAATGTGAGGGACACGCCACGCGGCGTGTCCAATTCGTGTCCCCCGTGTGTCCCCCTCCAAAAAAATAATTTAATTTGAGGGACACGCCACGTGCCGTGTCCAATTTGTGTCGCCAAGTGTCCCATTTTCACTTCACATTATTTAGTTTTTTTTTATTGCATTTTTTTATTGCAGGTAATAGGATCACATGGAAGAATCTAGTGGCGGATATCTATTTTGAGGACTTTGTTAAAGAATACTCCAGTTTTGTCATTTTTGTCTAGACAAGTCTTATGCAATGTATACCTTGTGGATCATTTTTGTTATGCTAAGTATGAAGGGAGATTAAATTGATGTACTATTTACTTTTGACAAGTTCATGTGATTGTTTTTTGAATTATGGTATCAAGTTTTATTTTTGAATGAAATTGCAGTTCCCGGACTTTTAGCATTATGGACATTTAATAACAATTTCTTAAGTATAATATGAAATAAATGGAATATATATGGCTGCCATCTTTATTTTATTTTTTTTAAAAAAAGGGTCTATAGCAACGGTTTGAAGTATAGCTATAGCTGCTATTAAAAAAAAAAAAAAGGGATCTGTAGTAACTGTTTCAAGTGTTGCTAAAGTCCAACAATAGCAAGTTTCTGGACTGGGGTATGGCAACGGTTGTAAGTGTTACTAAAGCAACTGTTACTAAAAAGAATGATGGTACCAACAGTTGCCGAAAGTGTTACTAGAACCCTATAGTGACGGATATATTGTAACACTTCATGCGACAGTTGAGCAAGTTTTGGTGTAGGTCATTTGGGCCTTTAGTAACAGTTTTGGCCATCTTTTGTAACGTTTTCAACTGTTGCAAGATCTAGAAATTCTTATAGTGGATGTCCAGTGTCCTATGTTCCAGGCTCAATTGAATTCATAATTTCCCTAGAGGAAAGCCAACCAAAACGTATGCATATAATCAAGGTACATGTAGTCATATGTACAATATTTCAAATTTGCGGTCATCCTAACGGGCATATTGTGACACTGCTTCCTCGGTAATTGAAAAATAGCAACTAGCCCAATTCATATTGAAGCAATACCACGATGGATCGATGTCCAGATTTTTATATTTGTAGACGTAGTCTATCTTGAATCTATAATCCCGATTTTGTTCTTGTTAATTTAAAACTTCTGGAGCCTTGGTCAGTACTCTCAAGTTTCAAGTCAAGCGGAACTCGCGAGCAAAAGCTTCGAGAGCTTAGCTGATGAAAGAAAGTTATTGCTCCAAGCTCCTTGTTTGTTTCTTGAATTGGTTAGGTTAAGTCCCACTGGCACTGCCCATTGTGTGGACAATGGATTTGCTTCTAAGAGCTTGATTTACTTCGGCAAGTCTAATCAATGACCTAGATTTGATACGACAAACAAGTGTCCACGAGCATCTCTAACTTTGAGGTCAAATTACCACATATGCCATTTTTGACGTCCTCAAATTTGACATCAATAAATCTCGTTAGAGCTTGCTCCAATTCAAATTAATTGGTGTTGTTTAAAATTGATGTGCATAGGCAGACTATAAAAAATTATGATATTCACTTTAGCAACGAATTATAGTATGTCTTTTAGAATGGGCACCTTGTATAATGTTGCAAACCAACTTCTTTTAACACATAAAAAACATTTTATCCTCCACTCACAAAATCTCCTACCTTTATCCTTTTTTTTTTTAATCAAAATTTGAGGAAGATTTCAAAATACACTCCAAACTTGGTGCTGTGGCTAGCTCATGGAGCCTTGCCATGCTCATGTAGCCAAAACTTGGTCCTAGGCTAGGCCTTTCGGCCTTGGTCATGCGGTTGTGAAGCTCTGCAGGATGTGATGAAGCAAGGGTCTAATCGTATTTACCCCTCTTACAGAAACATAAAAAACAAAACTTTAAAGTACAAAATCATATCCGAGTTGGGCCACAGAAGTCAACGTAAAGAAACTTAAAAAAAAAAAAAAATTGCTTCCTGTTAAATAAATCCCCCATGGCATTTTTTTAAGCTCAAAATCGAGGCAATTTTTCTACTATCTAAGACCAAGTACTCCAGTGCCCGTTGTCATCTCCCATTAAGGATGTAAAAATTAATATGGCATGTCAAGTGGATGAATTGGCACTTTAATCAATCCCAGCCAAAGTGTCAAATTATCTATATCATCTGACATCTTCTCTCATATGTCAAATTTGATATATAATGTCAATTTTTTTTCTTTGCTTGCATTACTTCCCAAAAAATTTGAGAAAGGCAGTTACGAAACAACGTGAAAAAATCATTTTAATGCTCATTGATGGATTACTGGCAAGTGGCTAGGACCAGTAATATGACAATCGGGTGCTGCAACGAAACCCAATTTTTTTGAGAGAGTGCAGCGCTAGGCTTGTCTTCAATGGTGTGAAATGTGAACCAATTTGTCAAGTGAGTGACCTCCACTCCCATCACCTTTGGCTGTTTCTCTGGATTTTTTCTTTTGCCCCGGAGTACACTATGTGCCATCAGCTGGAAGAGCAAGACTTCCCAAACACAGATTTTAATTTCCATAAATTGAGAGAGAGAGAGAGAGAGTCAATGGGTCAAGGTCGTTATAATTGTGGTGGGTCAATGAGGAAGGCAAGTGGGAAACCCCTGTCAATGGCGTCTTTTTCCCTACCGACCATTTCAACGTAGAAGAAGAAATTGGCCCTCTATTTTCCGACGACTTCCGCAAGTCCTCCTCCTATAACCAGCGCTTCCAAGTCAACTGCCGTGTCAACCATAAATTGAAAAACAAGTTACGGTGGGTTCCTTGATTTTTACAACAAAACCCTCGTTTCTGCTTACAGAATTTTGCCCCCTCCCTCCTAAACAAAAATGGGTGAGGGAATTTTGTTCCTCTTAGAACTTTAGGGTTTGTTTTTGTCGTGCTAAATTGGGAATTAAAAATGGGATTTCCCTCCTGTTTACTCTCTTTCTTTTTTGTCTTTCATCTTCTGGATCTTAACTCTTCTGGTTCTTCTTGTCCATCCTCCTTTGACTGCGGACCTCTCGGTCCGATAAGCACTTCTTTGATAATTACAATAACTATACAGGCGAAGGTTGCAAAGGCCACACTGTCTACTATTCGAATCTGAATAATACAGTTCCGCCTCCGAGCAGTATTCCGGAAAACTGTGCATTTTTCCAACCGCCGATGGTGCCACCAGTTAAGGACCCAAATCCTAGTGATCCTTTCTCATTATTGACATCTGATTTCTGTATTGAATATCATGTGTCAAAGGAATGTCATGTGTGTCACAGTAACGGTGGCCAAGTGTCCACGTGATGCCCGAGAGTTCGAATGCTTAAACGAGACAGGAGGTACTGGGATTTCAATTAGTATATAAATTTAAATCTTGTTGTGAGGTTCTCCTATCTTGTATTTTTACTGCACTCGTAGAATTACTGTAGAGGGCCTTTTATAGATGAGGAGATGAGACACACACAAAAAAAAAAAAAAAGGTGTTACGAGATTAACAAAAAATACACTAAAAAAGAGCCAAAGGTGATTGGTTGCATTCCAATATGTTCCAAAGATGAGATGTGAAGTCTCTTTGCAAAAGCCGTTCAAAAAAAAAAAAAGTCTCTTTGGAGAAGTCAACTTTAGGAGTCTATATGCAAAGTCTTTCCATGGACACAACAAAATTAAAATCCTCATTTACTACTCTAATTAGTGGTAACTATTAGCTATCTCGAGCCTTTACTTATATTTTTACTTAAATGTGATTAAATTTTTCATTTGCTATGAAACACTTCAATGGGCAAATTCATGAAGTTTGGGATGAAAAAAAAAATTGAGTATGTTTGTAAGTTTGGGAGGAAAAAAATTGTCTTGTAAAATGTGAGTAAAAGTTTAAGTCTCCCTTGACTGAGTAAAATTTCAATTTGGTATAGTTTTTTAATCAAGGGGTGGTTCCGTTAACACAACGAATAACACAACATTTGACACAAATTTTTTTTGGTAAACCCCACGCGAATGATCGGAGCTATTCAGTTTATTTAAAATATGTTTTTAAGATTACCTGTAAAAAATCAACTTATTTGAATATTGGTAAGGACTTGATCAGTTCATTTAGTTGATTCCTGTCAGATTTTGCAGGATAAATTTGAATGAACCGATCAAGCTACCGATATCTAAATGAGATGATTTTTTACAGGTAATCTTAAAAACATATTTTAAACAACTTGAGCGGGTCTGATTGTAAGCGTGGGGCTCTGATTATCTTTGTGTCAAATGTTGTGTTATTCGTTGTGTCCGTGGAACCACCCCGATATAATCAATTGGTGGAGTTGGTTTTGGGAGAGTTTCACTTGAATTTTGAGTTTAAGTAAAATAATAATAATAATAATATGGGTTGGAGATGCTGTAAGAGGTGGAGAAAAAGTTCTTAAATATCAAAAGAAGTTAGTCTGCCACATTTGCTACACACACATATTATGTATATATATATATATATATATATATATAGACACACACACACACAAGGTGCCAGTTCTAAAAGATAATCATTGTTAGAGTGATTATCATAATTGTAGTTTTCCTGTCTAACAATTTTAAACAACACCGATTAATTTGAGCTTGGACATCTCCAACAGGACTGCCGAATCCCCTTGGATCCCAGTGGTAAAAAAAGGGGCATGAATTGTGGACAATTAAAAACATTTCCCATTTTGGGCACTTAGCAGGTAGGTAGTAAGTGATCAAAATCATAAAGAGAGCTTCTTCAATAGGTGCATCATACTGGTAAGTTTAATCAAGTTAACAAACATTGTTCAAGGTCATAGTACCTGTTCCAAGAATCAATGCCAACTTTTTTCTTCCAGTTATTCTACTTCTTACTGAAGCCATGAAAAAAAAAAAAAAAAAAAAAAAAACAGTCAATTCAAAGGAAGTTGCTCTGCATTTGGGAAAGCTTTAGCTTAAGAAATGGAGAAATAGCAGTTTAATTGAAGAACAAAGCAAATTGTTATGCCAAAAACAAGACTACCGGATCGACACAAACAACAAAGAAAGACGAAACAATCACACATCACAAAAAGACGCAAGAGGCAAGATATATCTGGTTCGGCAGTTTCCCTACGTCCAC
This sequence comes from Vaccinium darrowii, assembly GCA_020921065.1. Classification (NCBI taxonomy): domain Eukaryota; kingdom Viridiplantae; phylum Streptophyta; class Magnoliopsida; order Ericales; family Ericaceae; genus Vaccinium; species Vaccinium darrowii. The sequence goes on along the minus strand of CM037160.1, from coordinate 14,950,267 downwards.
GGTGGAAAAGAAGAATGTTTAATATACACACCATTCGAACTAAAATGCTCAACTCTCACACATCTCTACTATGCTCTCTTACAGAAACCCCGTTTGGACCACGGGTCCCTGTGAAAACTTTATATCCATCTCAAAACCAATTTATAATGAGTAGAGAGGTTTCAACATATATTAAATAATCACTCATTCCACTCCTGAGCAACGTGGAATTCTAGTTCCTTAAAAATATCACCTTTGGCTAGCTCTCCGGATTTTCTCTCTTTTGCCCCAGAGTACACGACATGTGCAATCACATGGAAGACCAAGACAACGTCCCATTCAATTGGCAATGGGTCAAGGTCGTTATAGTGGTGGTGGGCCAATGAGTCTTTTTCCTCTACCGAGCATTCCAATTCTAATGTAGAAGACGAATTAGGCTCAGTTTCCCAAAAAAATTTAGTACTCATGTGCTAAAATCATGATATTTCAAATCAAAAAATGAAGTGGTTTCGTATATCGTTTTTCGATTTTTTCGCACCAAATTAAAGTACTCATTGTGTACTTTAGTTTGGTGCAAAAAAAATCGAGAAACGATACACAGAACTACTTCATTTTTTTATTTAAAAATTTATAATTTTAACACCTGGGTGTTAAAATCTTTTAAAAACTGGGCGGTAGCCTTCTTTTTCCCGAGGACTTACAGTAAGTCCTCCGCCTCCTATAGCAGCGTTTCCGAGTCAACTGACTTGTCAACAAACAAGTTCCTTGATTTTTCCAAAGGATCGTGCTAGTAACCACCCATTACGTGGTCCGACAAAAACCTTAAAGTAGTATTGATTTGACACATAAACTTTAGTCAGTAAACCTCACAGTGTACTGTACGTCCAAGTCACAGTACGTAAACCTCTTTTTTGGGCCTTTTAATTAAAAGACAATTTTACCTATTTACTTTATTTTTGGGCTCTTGAATAGTATTAGGTTAAAATTGTATTGCCATATCTTTTTGGTAGTTGTGTCGTTCAAATAATTGTGTATATTTTTTATAATTTAAAAAAATTTGTTTAATGAAATTAATTAAGATCTATCAAACAAGATCCATAATGGATGTAAAAAATTTTTTTTTAAGTAGTCTGAAATAGTGAAAAGGGACTGGTAATTTGCAACAGATGGAGTAAAACACCAAGGCCTTGGTCTGCTATGGAACTTAATAGGCCTATTTGATTTTTTACTCTTATGAGAACTCGGGTGAACTTACGAGTCGATTGGATACCGAATTAGTTTTGGGGGTATTATATTTGGAGGGGGATAACATAGTATGGGGTATTAGCTATGATGGGTGGGCAGCAATGATGTGATATTTATGAAGAGTAGATAAATTAGTACTTGGTTTGAATGACTTTGTAATAATAAGTATTGAGTTTGGGTGGATGATGTAAAAAGTTGTCAAAATACTTATCTGTCTTTGTGTATATCCATATTAGTTATGTATTTTTTTAATTAGATAAATCCAATAATTAATTAATTTAGTATGAAAATTCAATTATTAATTAAGCTAAAAGATTTAATTGTAATTAATTTTTTTATGTTAATTGTTTTACTATAAAAATTATTTTGTAATAACTAATTTATAAATTATTAGTTTATTTTTTTAGATGTTTACTTTTTTTTTTTAAGATCTTTACAATATTAGTGGTGTAAAATGCAAAGAACTAAAAAAATGTGCATTTTTGGACCACAATTTGAAAAAAAAAATTTGCATTTAATTAAAGATCTCTATTAGTAGTTTAATTTGGTGACATAGAAAATAAGGAATTATGCGCAAAAATACTTTATTTTTTAATCCAAATGATATTGAAAAGCAACTCAACAAACCAATTAACAATCTAAATACTAATGTACGAGTATCTATCTCTTATGTTGTTTTATATCATATTAAAAATCTCTATTAGTAATTTAATTTAGAACAAAAAAACTAAAAACATTATTCGCAGAAATACTTTATCTTTTGATTCAAAGAGAATTGTAAAGTACAAAAAAAAGAATTTCTGAGGTTTGAATAAACTGTTTTTGTTTTTACAATCCCACTACGCATGAATGTTTGCATAACCATTTAATGAGACGGTCGTTTCCCTTTAGTTAAGCTCGTGCATTCAGAATTTTGCAGAGTAAGCAACTTTGATTGAGTGATGCTTTTCTCCTTGACAGTGGTTGCAGGGCGAATTCCCTTGCGATTGATTTTAGGAATAGGAAATACACCTTTCATCTGTAGCTGTTAGCATGAGTAAATTACATGAGCACTTCTACAGCCATCTAAATGCCTTTACGTTAAGATCCTAGCCGTCTAATGATTCCCTATTTATGGATGACATCTGTTTCGGTTAAGACAATGTTTTCTTATCCAAACTAATGAATTAGTCTTCCAAGCTTTGATTTCCTAACTACATTTCCTACATTCCTTTACAATTGATTGCCTTTCAAGTGTTCCCCTATTGAATTGGTTTAATTCAGAGAGGGTTGATTATCTTTTAATCCTCGCCTTTTTTATTTCTCATTCATTGTATATCCTACGTTAGCAACAAATTAAAAAAGTGTGTAATTTTATTTTTGTGCATAACTTTTTAAATTAATTTGCACCAAATTAAATAACTCAATTATTGCAAATTTTTTTTTAGAAATGGTACACTGAAGTTCTTCAATGTTCATCAAAAGATTACACAAATTTTAACTTTCTTTATGGCGTGTTGCTTTGTGCCTTTAGGCACGGGCAATGCCTCTTAATCCATCTCTTACAATTTCTTTGGAATTGTGCTTCAGCTGTTCCTACTGCTGGGATAATGATAATTCTGTTGTTTTGCATTATCTTCAAGAAACACTCACAAAGTAAATCCACATTCTTTTGGAAAACTAAGACGGAGAACTACCGAAACATCAAAGTATATCTGAGGACTAGTGGGTCTCTTTCTCCAATACAATACATTTATTCTAACATTAAGAAAATTACCAAATCCTTCAGAACCCAATTAGGTCAGGGTACCACCTTCAAAGGAGAGTTAGCATCCCTCGTGGCAGTGAAGGTTCTGAAAGGGTTGAAAGTTAATGGAGATGAGTTCATTAACGAGGCTGTAACCATTAGTAGAACTTCTCAGTTCTCATGTAAATATTGTGACTCAATGGGTACTCAATGAGTCAAGGTCGTTACAGTGGTGGCGGGGGAATGAGGAAGGCAAGTAGGAAACCCCCTCTCACTGAAATCATCAAGCAAACACCCAGCGAAACATTCACCCAAAAAAAAAAACTAGCAAAGGCAGGTTGGCTCATAGTTCATGAGAACGCTAACAAAGTTAAACGATCCGTCCACGAACGATGGAGAAATCTCTAGCACAATCCCCTGTTGTTTTTTCACAAATTGATAGATTGAGTGAGAGAAGATTCAATGTATCAATATCGTTATTTTGGTGGTGGGCCAATGAGGAAGGCAGGTAGGAAACCCCCTCTCTCAATGGAGTCTTTTTCCCTACCGTTCATTCCAATGTACAAGTAGATATCAGCCCTCTCTTTCCCGACGGCTTCCGCAAGTCCTCCTCCTATAATAGCAATTCCAAGTAAACTGCCGTGTCAACCCGAAATTAAAAACAAGTTATGTTGATTTTTACAGAATTTTGCCCCCTCCCTCCCTAAAATAAAAAAGGGTGAGGGAATTTCGTTCCTCTTAAAACGATAGGGTTTGTTCTTGTGTTGCTAAATTGGGAATTAAAATGGGTTTTCCCTCCTTTCTACTCTCTTTCTTTCTTGTCTTTCATCTGCTGCTCTCTTCTGATTCTTCTTGTCCATCCTCCTTCGAGTGTGGACATCTCGATCCGATCAAATTCCCTTTTACAAACGACACATATCCCCAGTGTGGGTTGTGCCAATTAAGATGTCGTGAACCTGATCCAGAAGTTGTATTGGGCGAGGAGGGAACATCTTATCAAGTTCTCAGCATCCACGACGATACCCTAAAGATTAGTGACCCATGGCTAAGAACGCGTATCGAATCCAAGGATTGCCATATTTTCAGTTACATCATTCCTCCAAATACACCTTCTATTTCCTTCACTATCTCCACCAATCTCACCTTCTTCAAATGCCACACCCCCGGCCCTGCAATTGAGGATCAGACAGATAAGCTCTTCACTAGTAACTACACTCATTATAGAGGCAAAGATTGCCCAGGATTCACTGTCTACTATTTGTATCCGGATAATACAGTTCCGGCTCATTATCCGTGGAACTGTATGCCTTTCCAACTGCCAGTGGTGTCACCAGTTGAGGTCAAAAATCAGAGTGATGTATTCTCATTATTGACTTCTGATATCTCTGTTGAATGTCATGTGCCAAAGGAAACAGGTACTCACATTTCTGTACTAATACCATCAAAAACCACTTCAATTTATAGCAAGCTGCTTCATATGAATTGCTTATCTCTGGGTTTTCTTTAACGAAATTGCTAACTGGGGTCCTGGATAGTCTCTATGTATGTGAGAAACATGTAAAAGAATCTCTAAGATTTGAATAAACTGTGTCATCATTTTGTTTTTACGATAAACTTAACCACTACGCATGAATGTTTGCATGACCGTTTTATGAGCCGGTCGTTTTCCTTTTAGTTAAGCTCATGCATTCAGAATTTTGCAGAGTAAACAACTTTGATTGACTGATGCTTTTCTCCTTGACAATGGTTGCAGGGCGAAGTCACTTGCGATTGATTCTAGGAATAGGTAATACACCTTTCATCCGTAGCTGTTAGCATGAGTGATTTACATGAGCACTTCTCCACCCGTCTAATTGCCTTTACGTTAAGATCCTAGCCGTTCGATTATTCCCTATTTATGGATGACATCTATTTCGGTTAAGACAATAATGTTTTCTTATCCAAACTAATGAATTAGTTTTCCAAGCTTCGATTGCCTAACTATATTTACTATTCAGTTGATTGCCTTTTATTTTGCAGAGTAAACAACTTTGAATTAGTTTTCCTTTTCAGTCGAATGCCTTTCAAGTGTTTCCCTATTAAATTGGTTTCATTCAAAGACGGTTGATATCTTTTAGTCCTTGCATTTTTTATTTGCTCTTTCATTATATATCTTACGTTAGCAACAGATTAAAAAAGTGTGTAATTTCATTTTTGTGCGTAACTCTTTTAATTTATTTCCACCAATTTAAATATCTTAACTACTCCTATTTCTTTAAATAAGTGGGAATGTTTTTAAAAAATTGGACACTAAAGTTCTTCAATGTTTATGAAAAAATTACACAAATTTTAACTTTCTTTACTGCGTGTTGCTTTGTGCCTTTAGGCACAGACAATCTCTCATAATTTACCTCTTACAATTTCTTTGGAATTGTGCTTCAGCTATTTCTAGTGCTGGGATTATGGTAATTCTGTTGTTCTACATTATTTTCAAGAAACTCACACAAGGTGAATCCACATTCTTTTGGAAAACTAAGACGGAGAACTACCGAAACATCAAGGCATTTCTGAGGACTTGTGGGTCTCTTTCTCCAATAGAATATACTTATTCCGACATTAAGAAAATTACCAAATCCTTCAGAACCAAATTAGGTCAAGGAGGCTTTGGTACTGTCTTCAAAGGAGAGTTAGAAAATGGCTCCCTCGTGGCAGTGAAGGTTCTGAAAGGGTCAAAAGGCAATGGAGATGAGTTCATTAACGAGGTTGCAACCATTAGTAGAACTTCTCATGTAAATATTGTGACTCTTCGTGGATTTTGTTTTGAGGGTTCCCATAGAGCGCTGATATATGATTTCATGCCTAACGGATCTCTCGACAAATTCATACATGATGGCGGTTCCTTGACATGTCGCAAGTTGGGCTGGGAAGTGTTGTACAGGATTGCGGTTGGTATTGCTCGAGGGTTGGAGTACTTACACCGTGGTTGCAACACACGAATTTTGCATTTTGACATAAAGCCTCATAATATTCTTCTAGATGAGGATTTTTGCCCAAAGATATCTGATTTTGGCCTTGCTAAACTGTGCCCGCAGAAAGAGAGTATCATATCGTTGTTGGGTGCTAGAGGAACAGCAGGCTATATTGCCCCAGAAGTATTTTCCAGAAATTTTGGTGGGGTTTCGCACAAGTCTGATGTGTACAGCTATGGAATGATGGTTCTAGAAATCGTTGGAGGAAGAAAGAATATAAGTGTCGGTGTTGATCATACGAGTGAAATATACTTTCCACATTGGGTATACAAGCGTCTTGAGCTAGATGAAGAACTCGAATTGAATGGCATTAGGGATAATGAGGCAAATGCAAGTGCAAGGAAGATGATAATAGTTGGTCTGTGGTGCATACAAACCGATCCTTCGCACCGACCATCAATGAGTCGGGTGCTGGAAATGTTAGAAGGGAGCCTGGAGTCTTTGTTAATCCCACCAAAGCCTTTCTTGTCTTCTCCCTCAAGACCATCGGTGGATTCGTCCACTGCACATGTCATGAAATTGTGACAATGCATGCATGTTTCAAAGGGATAAGGCAAATGTCCACTACTTCCCATGAGCATAAAATGTTACTGTGAAAATTAGGTTAGTTTGTATTTATGTGCTTGCTGACACATATCACTAGAAACTTGGTGAGTTTGTAATGTTTTGACAAGAAGTTATGAGGCCTCTCATGTGAAATTTCAACCTTGGTTCATAAATTCTTATTTGTCAAGTATTTGAGTCCTATAATTTGTTTGCAGTTTCATCTTATTGGAAGCGGAGAGCTTGTGGTGAAGAGGAAAAGTTGCACCGTCGGTAAGTCAAGTATTAGACTTCACATCATTGTGCGTGAGCCATTTCGGGATTTCACATAAATGATCCACACCGAATTTAAAACAATTCTTCAAGCGATGTTGGAAAAATGTAGCCCAATCCAATATTTGCAAGTAATTGATGTTCATTTAATTTTTCATTTCGGAATTAGACCTAAAATCTGAAAGAATCTTGAACAAAAGAAGTTAAAGAATTGTGTGCTCGGTATTATCTTGATCTAGCCCACAGATATCGTAGGGTTTTTTGAAAAGAATATTTATCAAAAAAAAAATTATACTGATTATATATTGATAGGTGTCAAGATAATTTTTTTAATAAATACTCTTTTCAACAAACCCACACAACAATGTGAAGTGATTCCAATGCCTGACTTGCCCCCAACGACGTCGTTTTAGAAGGGCTGTGCAGTGCAGCTTTTCCTCCTCGCTATAGGCTCCTCACTTCCCACGGTCTTTTCACAAGTGACAAACTCGACTTAAGTTAGAGACGATCGTCCTATCCATTTTGTTTGTCATTACATCATCAAACAAACTACCCAAAACGTGCACTGCTTAAACCCGATCCAAAATCTAGTTACCAACATTCGACCATTTCGAAACACATAGCATTGAATGAATCTTACAAATTCTAGGACAAAATTAAAGACCAAATTATCAAACAAAACGAAAGAAGATCAATTGTATACAAATATTCTCTCAACGGCATAAATCTCATCGTAGGTCCCTTGAAAAAGTTTACAAATAAGCCAAGATCAAACTATTTATGTCCCTGATCAACGAGGACAAATTGCTCCAATACCCGTTTGCTTTTTTAGGTTAAAAACCATAGAAATCCTATCAACTGAGTAAAGATCAAATAATCATTGAATACTACTATCAGATAATTAACAGTGAAAAAGAAAGATCGTGTGAACACCGCCATCAAGAGTAAATTTTGATCCAATGCACAATTCGCAATCCGAGTTCAATTGCTACAGGAAATAAAAACAGAGAGAGAAGAATATCAAAGAAGATACACTAAAACCATTAGTCGCTAAAATTTCAAGCATGTCCCATTCCAGCATGGTTTGAAACATAATCACAAATGTTTCTTAACTAAAATTTTCATTTATCCATTCTATCAAACAGTTATTGAGTATTGTTCTAACCCATGCTTGATCCACTAATAAAATCAATTAAATGTGGAAAGTAATTGCAAGATGGGATATCCACATTTTGTAAAATGCAAGTAGAATTGGGAGGATATGAACGTTTAGAAAGGCACATGTAATCCCAAATTTTCAGTAACTCTATCCCATTCTCAACAATTGTGTCAATCTACAAAATGATGGAAGGTTTGTAAAGGTAACCGTAATATACTTACAGGTTTTCCAAAGGAAACCGATGCGACATTCGGAAAGTACTGCGGCTCGGTACCAACTTTTCCAAAATTTGAAGTTTCAACTATCAAAAAAGCTAAGTACCCGGAATTTGGTACACCGCAATTACCCAACCACACACACTTGTGTGTGTGGTTGGGTAATTGCAGTGTACCAAATTCCAGGTACATAGTGTTGCTGTTCGACTATTGTGTTAGAGAACTGGCGCTGCGATTACAATTTCATTTTAAGATTATTAAACCAAAAATTCAATACTGGAGAGGGCGCGGGAAAAAATAGAAAGGATTTAAACTTAGGCTTTAAACATATGAAAGCCAACAAACTTTAGATTACTTTCCGTACTTTTGAAAATATTTAGGTTGGAACCAAATGTTGGAAAAAACTTGATTTTTGCTAATTTTAATTAATTATTTTGGTGGGTCCCACACGTCCACGTGAACGGACCCACATACCGTTGTGTACGTCTTGGTTAGGAGATTAAGACTAAACACTCGGTTGGCCAAAATCAAGTCAAGGTGAATGAGAAATTGACCTTTAAAAGTGCCTACATGAACTTGGTAGAACGGGAAAATTTTTTGTCCCACATTGGGTGTGGAGAACAAGTTGATCGGGTATATTTACTCTTAGTTTGACTTAAAGGGTTGGGCCCATAGGGTCATGAAGTTTTATAGGGGGAGAAGGCATGGACAAAGTGGGTTTTAAACCCCACACGCGCGCGCCAGCTGATCGACCCGGCTGGGCTAGGCCATTAGATAAGATTGGGCTTGGCCCAAGAGGTTCTTATCTTTTTGTTGAAAATTTATTTCCGAACTGGGTCGGGTCAAAAACGGTTCATATTATTTAATTCAGGCTCTTCCATTCCTTCCCAAAACAGTACATTTTTTCCCTTTCCCGTCATCACTGTTCGTGAACCGTGAAACAGTACCAATCGTGACTGTTGAGTTCCGAACGGTCACACCTTTCCATTTTCGTGCCTCTCCGATCGGGTGTCTATTTACTTATAAATAGAACCCTCCTCTTCTCATTTCATTCACGTTTTTCTTGCATACAATCTGCATCATTCCGCATAAAACATCTGAGAGTTGCTGCGTAGTTTTCTGGTTCGTTTACTGTACAGATTGGAGTGCTACATCCGTGCAGTGTAAACCGAGTAGTCCTGGGAAACAGACGTCTGAGTAGTCCATCAGCACCATAGTGGAGGACGAATTTGTTTTAAGGACAGAATATCTAAATACTTGCCCCAATTCAATTCAAGTCGTCTTTTACCAAATTCCGGTGTACTGAGTTTGGTCCAGTAAGTTTCTGTTAATTTTTTTATCTCTGTTATTTGTTGTTTTCGCAGATTTTCACAACCGAGTTTCTAACACCAAGTTTTACGAAAAAGCACTTCGAAACTCCGTTCCAATGCCGAGCAAAAGACTCATGCACGGGAAGCGGAAAAAACCTAAACTTGTCAGAAGAATACCCTAGTCCTTTTTTTTTTTTTGGTGAAGAGAAAAATATCATATCTGTGAAGTCGCCAGTACAAACTGCCCCAGCGATAGGCGGAGACCTTTATGAAACTAAGCTGTCACTACAAAGCTTCAACCTCCACAACAGAGACACAGATACATTGAGAAACATTCAACATAATTACACAACTATTTTAATTACATTCAGATACCCTAGTCCTTTTAATTACACAACAATTTTAACCTCTCTCCAATCAAATTGTCAAATTATATCCTACGATACTACGTTTAACTTTTTTGTTTTTGAAGGCCTATTATAAAAGCTAGGCTATTTTTATTTGATTCTTGAGGATAGTTATTGGTGTAATATATATTTGCTTTAGGTGCACTAATTTATCTTATTTTTGTTTGTAATTATCATTTGAAAGAGCCTATTTTTGTATTTCAAGGGCTCTTGAGATATTATTTACGGTGTGGCATTAATTTCTCTTCTCTTTAGTATTGGACCATTCGTATGGAAGTTTTTTCTTTGTTTTTTTTTTTTTTTTTTTTTTTTACAGGTTATTACAGGTACTAACTCTCTCACATGAAAGAGTCGGTGTAGTTGTTGATGCAAACTGTTAGTGCATTTATCTTTTCTCTATTTTTTTTAACAGCAAAATGGTATGGAAGTCTTTACAATACCTAGATGTGGATGGGAATTAATATTGGCACTCCCATTTTCTCTATTGACACTCGTTTTTTTGGGTCTCGATATGTAAAATGCAAGAAGAAGTTTACCTAATAAAGACAAAAAAGGATAAATCAACAAAAAAAGGGTGGTGCCAATAACACTTCCCGATGTAAATTCCTAAAGATTTTTATTGTTAGTCTTTCCTTAGTTAATATCGTCCTGCATCACATATCTTGCCAAAATTGACACCAACTGGTGCGTATCAAATCCACGTTGGGTGTGGCTATGGAAATTAGTGGTCGCACTTTATAACCTGACTCATGAACCTATCCAAACTTGACTTATAACCCAATTCAACTTGTCCATATTATAATATGCGTCAAAATATGGGTTTACCCAAATACACAGATTTACGTTGATTTAGAATGGGTTAGACCCAAAAATTAAAAAAGCGGATATGTTTTTCTTTTCCTCAAATCTAAACACACAAATGAATACCCAATGTAACAGCAAAACCCAAAACGGATTCAACCAAAACACAAATTAAACACAAAAATTTGAAGGGAATGGCTACAATACACATCTATTTAAGGTGTGTACCATATGCACCTGTTACATAGTCTATATTATGTCATCTCATTGGCAATGTTTTAGTGTTTTGTACATTTTCATAAATATGATTTGTAGCATTTTCTATGATTCGTAACATTTTGTGTGTTTCGTAACTTTTATTCATAAAAATCGTAACTTTTATTAGTAAATGGTAATCAATTGGTAACTTTTATAGTGGTATATATAATATATACTTAAATAAGAATATGTACTAATTTCCCCGCTAACTCTCTCACCCACTAATGTATATCGAACGACAAAAAAAAAAATAGCAGTATGTGTTATAGCATTTTCCAAATTTTGAAACGGAGCTTCGCCAAGTTCAACCGAGTCATTTAAATCCATGAGCAAACTCAGGATCCAAGCCAAGACGGTCTTACAATACACGGCAACAAGCCAATCGGGCCCTCGAGGCTTATTCACAACAACGAGCCAATCATCCTCGTAGACCACTTCAGTTCTAGAGAAAGAATAGGCTGTATTAGAAAGAAGCCGATAAGTCTTAGGCCTCCTTTGGGTAAAAAACTTAATCCAGATTTTTGGTTTTTTGGGGTACAAAAAACCAGAGTGCTTTGGGTAATAATCTTAATCCAAAAAACCAGAGTCCTTTGGGTAATAATCCAACAATCCAATAATCCGGATTATTCGTTTGTCCTTATTCAAATTTTTTTTGCATTTGTTAGTTTTGCATCAAGATTTTGTGGTTTCTGGATTCCTCTCGACGAGACGAATCTAACAAGTACAAAATCTTGATGCAAAACTAACGAATGCAAAAAAATTTGAATAAGGACAAACGAATAATCCAATAATCCATAATCTGGATTATTAGCCAAAGGAGGGAATAATTTGGATTAAGTTTAAGATAAAACCAAACCGGTTTTTTGGGTTATTTGACAAAAAACCAAAAAACCAATAATCCGGATTAAGTTTTTTATCCAAACAAGGCCTTAGGATTCTTCGACGTATTCATCGAGGCGAGACTTGGTGATGGAAAATCGCAGAGTCTAGGGTCTCTACGACAGTCATCTGTGTAGTCGATTGCTCTAATTTCTCATCAGTTTGCAACAACGCAGGGAAAATGGGTCGAGTCGGGTTTGATTTGATCCATATTCAACACATTTACATTTAACTTGCTTACTATTTGTCCATATTCAACACATATCAATCCGTCCAACCCAATCCATCTGTTTGCCACCTGTAACGGAAATGAAGGCAAGATTAGATCAACAATTCATGCCCTTTTTTACCACTAGGATCCAAGGGGATTTGGCTGTCTCCGTTGGAGATGCCCCAATTCAAATTAATCTGTGTTGGGGAAAATTTCAAAAAAAGAACCCTGAACTTTCAGCCAATTCTCAAAAAAACACTTGAACTTTAGCCACCAACAAAACTACACCTAAACTTTATATTCCGTCAACCAAAAAACAGTTGCCATACCATTTCGTCAACTTCTTGATGGATGGTAACATGTTTTGGAATCCGACGACTATGTTCACAAATCTCTTATGCATAGATATATCTGTGGGGCCCATTGCGTGTCCCACACGGAAAATTCGAGCCGTTAATTAACTTTAAAATAATTTTTCAAGTGTGCTCATAAAAAACAATTAGCTCAATCGGATACCCGTAAATACTAGATCCATAGTTTTAATTTTTCATTCATAATTCAAGGATCGAAATTCTAAATGAAAAAATGAAACAGTGGATCAAGTATTTACAAGTATACGATTGAGTTGATTTTTTTGATGAGCCCACTTAAAAAGTTACATTAGAACTAGTGAGCGATTCATATTTTTCGTGTAGGACCTGTAAATCGTCCCCATAGACCTATATGTGCGTAAGGGACTGGACTTAATCAATTGGGTCGTTGGAGCTCTCCAGTCCCTTGTGCACAGATGGGCCTGTGGGGCCCATTTACGAGTCCCACATGAAAAATACGAACCGTTCACTAGTTTTAAAATAACATTTTAAGTGAGCTCATGAAAAATCAGCTCAATCGCGTACCCGTCAGTGCTTGATCAATTGATTGGGTCTGTGGGGCGTATTTACGGGTCCCACATGAAAAATCTAAATCGTTCACTAATTTTAAATAATTTTAAAGTGGGTTTATGAAAAATGGAATCGGGGACCTTGCTTTTTGCCCCTGTTTTTCGCCCCATCGACGTCGTTTTGGGCATTTTCTTAGTATACCTCTAAAACTTCCAACTATTTGGAGAGTTAATTTTGGGATTTAATTTTAGGGGATTTAGGCTCTTTAGGGTAGAAAATAGTTGGTTTAGGCATTTGGATTCGGGCACTTCACTTTTAGGCACTTTGAGTTTAGTGTTTAGGCATTCGGTTTAGGGTTTAAGGTTTAGCCACTTTTGGAAATTATCTCTCCAAAGAGGGCTCTTGGAAGCTTTGGAGGTGTACCAAGAAAATAAGCAAAACGGCGTCGTTTTTGGAGAAAAGCAAGGTCCCCGGATCCGTGAAAAATTAGCACAATCGGATACCCGTAACTGCTTGATCCATTGTGCCATTGGATCATGATTTTAACCATAAGTTACCGTTAAACGCCATCCATCATGAAATTGACGGAATGGTACAGCAGGAGTTTTTTTGTTCATGGAATATAAAGTTCAGGTGTGGTTTTGTTCATGGCTGAACTCAAGATATTTTTTTTATTTTTTTTAAAAGTTAACTAAAAATTCAGGGGCTCTTTTGAAAATTTCCCCTCGGTGTTGTTTAAAATTGTTGCGTAAAGACAGTCAATTACGATTATGGTAATCACTTTAACAATGATTATGTCTTTTAGATCTGGACACCTTATATATATAAATATATATAGGGGCGGATCCGTGAATACACATTTTGTACACTTATTTTGACACTCCATCTCAGCCCTTAAAACAAGGGGTTGAGATTAAAAACCAAAAAACACACTCCACGAATCACGTGGCCCCCTCCCCCTTCTCCCTCTTCTCCCCCAATCCATCGCCCCACCCCCCCGCCGCAGCCGCTGCCTCTGGACCACTCTCTTCATCTTCTGGTCGCCGATGTCAATTCCACCGTTGTTGGTGGTGGGGGAAGAGGTCGACGCCTTGGTTAAAGACATCGCCGCAAACTGCTGACCCGATTTGTTTCACAGAACTGCGTCTGACCCATGGTGGGCTTCTGGTCCATCACCCCGTCGCCAGTTGGGTCACATCAATCGGACACATCTTCGTTTAACCAAATCAGATATCAAAGTTTTGGTATGAGAGAGAGATGATTATGGTATTCAATTTGATATTTTGTACAGGTGTTGAGATTTTTTGATGTGAGGGAAGGATATTGAAGTGGGAACGTCAGGTAGATGCGTTTACAAATTGGAATGGTGTTCTGATGATAGACCTTTACCTTGCTCAATGATTTTTATCGATTTGGATTTATTTTTCATTTGAGGGTGATTTTAGTTTTGGGTTCGTTTGGTTTTTTCATTTGGGTTGCTCTGTTTTGCATAGTTGGCCATGGCTAATTGGCTACAGTCGGAGTGAGAGGAAAAAAACAGGGGTGGGATTGAGAGAGAGAGAGAGAGAGCACGTGGGAATTGGGGCTTGATTTTTTAAGTTCTAATCTCAACCCTTGATTTCAAGGGCTGAGATGAAGTGTCAAAATGAGTGTGCAAAATGTGTGTCCATGGATCCGCCCTTATATATATATATATATATATATATATATACTGACGGAAAAAATTGTATCCTGTGGAAATTCAGAAAAAAAAGTGTGATAGATATAAATTGAAAATCATATTGACGGAAAAAATTGTATCCTGTGGAAATTCAGAAAAAAGTGCGATAGATATAAATTGAAAATTATATATATATATAGAAAGATGTTCTATTGAGGACTCCCTCAAAGATCTCCTCCGTGAGGACCACCCCTTTTTTGATTTTCCGAACCAAATTTTGACGATGCGAACCGCTCAATGTGTTTAAAACATGTTTTTCATGGCCAACGCGAGGAATCACAAAAAAAAAAAAAAAATACTCGAAAGGGCTTCATCCGAGCGGTTTTTCATAATAACCGTACATATATAATTTATCGAAAAATGCTAGAATGAAGCCCTTCCGAGTATTTTTTTTGGACGAATCCTCACGGTGACCCTTAAAACCACGTTTTAAACACATTGAGCGGTTCGGATCGTCGAGATTCGACCCCGATCCATGAGGTCCGCAAATTACGAGTTTGAGGGAGTCCTTAGTAGAACGAGATCCTATATATATATATATACACCAGTGATTCAGTCAAAGATCCCGGATTGAAGGTTTTTTGGTGTTTTGAAGATTTTAAAAATTGTTTTTACATAATCCGAACCGTCCAATGTGTTTAAAACATATTTTTAATGGTCTCCGCGAGAAATCATAAAAAAAATGACCGGGAAGGGCTTGATCCGAGCAGTTTTTCAGAAAAATTATACATATACAGTTTTATGAAAAATTGCTTAGATTAAGCCCTTCCCAGTATTTTTTTTTTGGATGATTGCTCGCGGGGACCCTTGAAAACACGTTTTAAACACATTGAACAGTTCGGATCATGAAAATTTGGTTCGGAACTATGAGTCCCGGACTTAGGGATCCCGGACTAGATGGGGACTCTATATATATATAGAGTCTCCTTCCTATCCACACCTTTACGGTCCGGACTCGGTCCGGACCTCCACTTTCGGGGCCAAATTTCGACGATCCAAACCGTTAGATATGTTTAGAAGGTGTTTTTTAGGGTCCCTAAGAGGATTTGGCAAAAACAAATACCCGAAAGGGCTTGATCCAAGCAGTTTTTCATAAAAACGCTATAAATGCATTTTTATGAAAAACTACTTGGATCAAGCCCTTCCGGGTATTTTTTTTTGCCAAATCCTCACGGGGGCCTTAAAAAAACACCTTCTAAACACATCTAACGGTTCGGATCATCGAAATTTGGCCCAGAAGGTGGAGGTCCAGACCGTAACACGGTTCGGGATCCTTAATAGGAAGTTTATTGTATATATATATATATAGGATCAACTTCTAATGAGGGATCCCTCATTTTAAATAAAGTGAGGACCTCATGCTTCCCGACCAAATTTCGACGATCCGAACCGTTAGATGTGTGTAAAATGTGTTTTTAAGGTCCACCGCGAGGATTCGTCCAAAAAAAATACCCGGAAGGGCTTCATCCGATAACTTTTTGTTAAAAACACTATAAGTTTTTGTTAAAAACACTATATATAGCGTTTTTAACAAAAACTGATCGGATGAAGCCCTTGCAGGTAATTTTTTTGGACGAATCCTTGCGGTGGATCTTAGAAACAATTTTTAAACACATCTAACGGTTCGGATCGTCAAAATTCAGTTCGGAAAGTGGAAAAATTGCTTGGTCCTCACTTTATTTAAAATGAGGGATCCCTCATTAGAAGTTGATCATGTATATATATATATAGCTCAAACTTCTTATCCACACTCCCGGATTTAAGGAAAAAATGGGGTTTTTTTGTGTTGCAAATTTTTTTTGAAAATCTGATCCGTCCAATGTGTTTAGAAGGTGTTTTCAAGGGTCCACGCGAAAAATCTTCAAAAATAAATACCGGGAAGGGCTTGATCCAAGCAGTTTTCGCAAAAAATGTAAATATATATTTTTTGCGAAAACTGCTTGGATCAAGCCCTTCCCGGTATTTTTTTTTTGAAGATTTTTCGCGTGGACCCTTGAAAACATCTTCTGAACACATTGGACGGATCGGATCGTCAAAAAAAAATTTGGATCATGAGGTGCGGAAATTAAAAGTCCGGATGTGAAGCAAACCCTATATATATATATAGGTAATGTCATAAATGTCGCGGACAAACTTGTTTTTGACACTTAAAAACATTTTATCCTCCTCTTATAGCATCTTCCGCCCTTATCCCTTTTTTTTTACTCACACTCAAAATTTGAGTAAAACTCTCCCAAAATCAACTCCATCCATTGACTCAAACCCAAATCAAATTGAGTTTTTACTGAATCAAAGGAGACTTAAACTTTTGCTCACAATTTACGAGGCTATTTTTTTCCTCCCAAACTAACAATGCTATTCATGAAGGTTTTACTCAAATTTGTGATTAGATCTAAATTTGCTCATTGAAGTGTGAAATTTTTTTGCTCACATTTAAGTAAAATTAAAGTACATGTAAAGGCTGGAGATAGCTCTTAGAGCATCTCCACTCCTCTCAAAATAATATTTTCCGGAATTGGGATGTTTCTGATAAAAAAAAATATAAAGTGTTGCTCTTGATTCCTTGTCTATGTACTGGATAAAAAAATCCCCTGTTGATGGCTTTTTATTTTGAAGAAAAAAAAAAGGATCTAATACCCAACAAGCCATTTGAAATGAGTTTGGAGAATAATGACTCTCGTGCCGCTGATCTAGAACAGGATTTGATCTGCAAAAAATAGAGAATTCTCGGTCTGGGAGCATAACTCCTTTGTCATTTAAAAAATATATATGTATGGATGAAATCCCAGATCAATCAAATAAACTTCTAGTAACGTACTAATATCCGAAAAAAGTGTATTGATATCCGTAACATTATATTGATATCCAAACTTGGTTGTCACATTATCCTCTACCTAATGGACGAATGTTAGCAAGAGTGCAAAACCCTTTATAATTAAAAACAATGAGTAAGAAGTTTATAACCGAACCATGCTAGCAATTTATAAATTGAAAATTGTAAATCCAATAACGTTGTGTAAGGAAATTAATGCATGAAATGAGATAAGTATTATGCAAAAATGGTATATTTCAATATTAAGTGTCAGTTGTACGATTACTCAAAATATACAGGGACACAAGTACTCGATAAAGCAAAGCCACTGATATGAACACGTTCTCAAGCGGCATCACTTTTGGGTCTCTCCGGATTTTTTTTTCTTTTGCCCCGGAGTACACTTCCTGCAATCAAGCCACAGTTTTTTCCACAAATTGATTGTGAGGGAGAGAGAGAGAGAGAAGAGTCAATGGGTCAAGGTCGTTATAGTGGTAGTGGGCCAATGAGGAAGGCAAGTAGGAAACCCCCTCTCTTTGAACTCTTATTCCCCTACTGACCATTCCAATTCCAATGTAAAAGAAGAAATTAGCCCTCTTTTTCGACGACTTCCGCAACTCCTCCTCCTATAACAGAATTTCCAAGTCAACTGACGTGTCAACCGTAAATTCAAAACAAGTTATGGTGGGTTACTTGACTTGTACAAAACCCTTGTTTCTAGTCACAGAATTTCGCCCCCCTCCCTCCCAAAAAAAGGATGAGGGAATTTCGTTCCTGTTAAAACTATGGCGTTTGTTCTTGTCGGGCTAAATTGCGAATTAAAAATGGGTTTTCCCTCCTTTCTACTCTCTTTCTTTCTTGTCTTTCATCTGCTGCTCTCTTCTGATTCTTCTTGTCCATCCTCCTTCGAGTGTGGACATCTCGATCCGATCAAATTCCCTTTTACAAACGACACATATCCCCAGTGTGGGTTGTGCCAATTAAGATGTCGTGGACCTGTTCCAGAAGTTGTATTGGGCGAGGAGGGACTATCTTATCCAGTTATCAGCATCCACGACGATACCCTAAAGATTAGTGACCCATGGCTAAGAGAGCTTATCGAATCCAAGGATTGCGATTTTTCCCGTTACATCATTCCTCCAAATACACCTTCTATTTCCTTCACTATCTCCACCAATCTCACCTTCTTCAGATGCCACAACCCCGGCCCTGCAATTGAGGATCAGACAGATAAGCTCTTCCCTAGTAATTACAGTAAGTATAGAGGCGGAGGAAGTTGCCAAGAATTCACTGTCTACTATTTGTATCCTCCGAATAATACAGTTCCACCTCCGGGGAGTTATCCGCAGAACTGTTGGCCTTTCCAACTGCCAGTGGTGTCACCAGTTGAGGTCAAAAATCAGAGTGATCTATTCTCATTATTGACTTCTGATATCTCTGTTGAATATCATGTGCCAAAGGAAAGAGGTACTCACATTTCTGTACTAATACCATCAAAAACCACTTCAATTTATAGCAAGCTGCTTCATATGAATTGGTTATCTCTGGGTTTTCTTTAACGAAATTGCTAACTGGGGTCCTGGATAATCCCTATGTATGTGAGAAACATGTAAAAGAATCTCTAAGATTTGAATAAACTGTGTGATCATTTTGTTTTTACGATAAACTTAACCACTACGCTTGAATGTTTGCATGACCGTTTAATGAGCCGGTCGTTTTCTTTTTAGTTAAGCTCATGCATTCAGAATTTTGCAGAGTAAACAACTTTGATTGACTGATGCTTTTCTCATTGACAGTGGCTGCAGGGCGAAGTCACTTGCGATTGATTCTAGGAATAGGTAATACAGCTTTCATCTGTGGCTGTTAGCATGAGTAAATTACAGTTATTTATCTTATGGAAAAAATAAAATCATCCACGGTTCTGATATTTTCGGTATGCAATAGATATTAATTTTCCCCTATGAAGTATTCAATCCTTTCTCGCTGCTATATTTTCTTGCGTCCATAAATTGAGGGACCCAAAACCTGAAGAAACCTCTATTTTTTACAGTTATACCCGGAGTAATCATTTTGCCTTGCTTTGTACTCTTCATTCTGTACCGGAAAAAATGGAGGAATTATTTTTCTTCACATACCATTTGGAGGAACACTTCTTCTGATCGCTTCTCAAAACAAGACCTTGAAGAAGGCAGTGTCTTCTTTGGTATTCCTGTCTTCTCCTTCTCTGAACTTAAAGAAGCCACTCATAACTTTGATCCTTTCAAGGAATTGGGCGATGGAGGTTTCGGCACCGTATACCATGGTGAGCCCTATCATAGTTTTGCTTTACTATATTCTGGACAGTTTTTTGGGACTATAGCATTACTAGCACTATATTGTGCTGCATAGTCGTATTTTGTATTTCTGAAACAGGAAAACTCCAAGACGGGCGGGAAGTTGCAGTCAAGCGCCTATACCAGCACAACTATAAGCGAGTGGCCCAATTCCTGAACGAAATTGAAATTCTGACACACTTGCGCCACCCCAATCTTGTCACCCTTTATGGCTGCACCTCACGCCACAGCCGAGAACTACTACTGGTCTACGAGTATATTCCCAATGGTACCGTTGCTGATCATCTACACGGTGATCGAGCAAAGGATCACCCACTCCCATGGCCTATTCGTATGAACATAGCCATTGAAACTGCCAGTGCATTGGTTTACCTCCATGCTTCTGATATCATCCACCGTGATGTGAAGACTAACAACATACTCCTTGATAATAATTTTTGCGTCAAAGTTGCAGATTTTGGGCTCTCAAGGCTCTTCCCGACTGATGTCAGTCACGTGTCAACCGCACCACAAGGTACTCCAGGTTATGTTGATCCGGATTACCACCAGTGTTACCAACTTACTGTTAAGAGCGATGTCTATAGCTTTGGAGTTGTTCTCATGGAGCTTATATCATCACTGCCGGCTGTTGACATTAGTAGGCATAGGCATGAGATCAATTTGGCCAACTTGGCAATAAGCAGAATCCAAGAAGGTGCATTCAAGGAGTTGATTGATCCGTCTCTTGGGTTCAATTCTGATTCATCGGTTGAGAGGATGACTACCTCGGTTGCAGAGGTGGCTTTTCGGTGCTTGCAACTCGAAAAGGAAATGAGGCCTAGAATGAATGAGGTTTTGGAAGCTTTGAAGGAAATCCAGGAGTACAAAGATGACGAAATTAGAGAAATGCCGCCTCCCTCACCAGATAGGGATAATGCTGAGTTGCTGAATAGTAGCAAGGTACCACCTTCACAAGATTCTGTGACCAACTGATGGTCTAGTAGTTCTACCGCTTCCATCTCCAGTGTGTAAGGTTTCATTTCAGTGATTTCACTATGCTGCACCTTGAAAGGATCGGAGGATCAATTGAAATGTTGTACTCTATACCTAATATCTTTGTTGGTGTTGCAGATCAGATACTTATAGAGAGAATGTGTATAATTAATGTGCAGTCATTTGTATACATACAAATTATACAATGCTTAGGTGTGGAGATATTTGATGTCATGGGTCAGTGGCTTCCTGTTGTATTGGGGGTGGCTTTCTACTTGGAACACAAATCTCATACTTTCATTTGTGTTTTGTATCAATGGTTGTATAGTTCATAATGTTTGTGTCAAACATTTGAACAAATAGTGCCCTAAAATATTTTCTTTTCAACAGTAACAACCACTCGGCCATACCTATTTTGTGGACTTCTTCCTATGCAAAATTTCGATTCTGCAATATCAATGAAATTCCTCCGTCCAACTTGTTTTGACACTTGAAAACATATTATCCTCCTCTTAGAGCATCCCCAGCCCTTTATCTTCTTCTTTTTTTTTACTCAAACTCAAAATTTAAGTAAAACTCTCCTAAAATAAACTCAACCCATGGACTCAAACCTATACCAAACGGAGTTTTTACTCAATTAAGGGAGACTTAAACTTTTACTCAAATTTTACAAGGCTATTTTTGTCCTCCCGAACTTACAACCATGCTATTGGTGAAGGTTTACTCAAACTTGTGCTTAGATTTTGAATTTGCTCATTGAGTGTTTCATATCGAATGAAATTTTTAGCCACATTTAAGTACGAGTAAAGGCTCGAAATAGCTCTTAGAATATTTACCATTAAATGAGGATTTTAACTTTGTTGTGTCCATGGAAAGACTTTGCATATAGACCCATTAGTTGATTTTTGCAAAGAGACTAGACATCTCATCTTTGGAACATGCAGGATTGTTTTTGTTGGAAGAAAGAATATTTTCTGAAATTGGGAGGTTTCTGAAGACAAATATGTGTGTAGCTCTTGATTCCTAGTCTAATCAATATAAAATCCCCTGTTGATATTCTGAAACAATTCTCTTTCCAGCATTCTAGGCTCCAGGGAGTATAAAGTAAAGGCCACCGTTATGAACACGTTCCCATATGATATCACCTTGGCTCTTTTATTCTCAGAGGTGGAAGGTCTCGTGCCCAGCACGAGTATAATGCCTGTTGGTTGGTGTTTTAGGAGGTGCATTTGCAGATAAGTTCAAGTCTAATGGTGCTATGGTAGTATGGCTTGAGCAGTTTCCAAAAAATGGCAAAATTTGCCACAAAAAAAAAAAAAAAACAAATCCTACCACAATGGCCATCCAATTGTCCGGTCATAAATGGGTGCATCCATTTGTCCACCAATTTTCAGCCATTTTTGCCACAGTACCGTATCAACCATCAAATTCTACCCTCCATTTTTCATGTATGCGATTTGGGATACAAAGGGAATTATTGAAAAAAAAAAAAAGGGAAATGCAGATATCAATGCATGGTGCAATATAAAGTATAAAAGAAATGCTTAGTACCGAGAAATTGATACCCAAAATGGACCCAGAACGTGACTTGGAGTGCCAAGTCATGTGATTATGTAAGTAGGTCACGCCCATTAACTCTTGAAAGACGTGGGTTGATTTTTTTTTTTTTTTTAATTGGGTTTGATTTCGAACCCACGAAGTAGGTGTAGCAGACTTGTTTGAGGTGCGGAAGGGTTCGAAAAGAATCTGAAACCGTAACCGAATCGCAGAACTGTTGCCTCACTGTAAAATATCCCATATCCCGCATTTCCCTTCTCAATTATCTGTCTATCTGTTAGATCTGCCCTACTGTGCCTTATGCAGATTGACCCAATTTTTTGGACCCAAATTGATGTTGGAAATTTAGTCTTCAAAATTTGTTGATGGCGTCGTCTCTTTTGAAGCTGGAATGCATAAACTTTTGAGGCTCGTTGTAAGACTTTCTTAAAGACAGTAGTTGCGCCTAGGGGTGAAAATCGGTCGGTTCGGTTCGGTTCGGTTCGGTTTTCGGGGTGTTCGGGACCGAACCGATCGGTTCTGTGTGATTTCGCTGGGAACCGATCCCGACCGAAAAAAAACAATGGACCGATCGGTTCGGGGTGGTTCGGTTTTTTCTGGTTTTTTTTTCTGTTTTTTCGGTTTTTCGGTCTGGCGTTAAAATTGAGATGGACGGCTGTGATTTGTTATTTTTTGTGGGGTCAATTTCAGGAAACCGAGATAGGGGTGGTTTTCTGTCCAAATAGGGGTGGTTTCGGGGTAATTCGGTCCAAATTGGGATGCTTTAGGGTATTTCGGTTCGGTTCGATTCGGTCTGACAAAAATTCCGGGAAACCGAAACCGAACCAAGATGTATTTCGGTTTTTTTCGGTTTTTTTTCTAGGTTGGACCGACCGAACACCGAATCGAATTTTCGGTTTTTTGGTCGGTTCGGGTCCCGTCGGTTTTTTTTTCACCCCTAGTTGCGCCCACCAAATAATGTGTACCGGATTACAACAAATCCATTTTCAAGATAAAACGAAACCGAACTCTAAGTTCTTTTTGTCTCTTTTTGCAGAAACGAAGACAGGCAAAATATGCACTACCAAGAATTGATATTCTATTATGTATAAAATTCTAAGAATAGAGTGTTTCGAGAGAGATCAATTCACTATAGAAATTTTTTCCCGACTACCTAAGACCAAATACTCTAGTGCCCGCTGCCATCTGTAGCTAAGGATGTCAAAATTGACATGGCATGTCAAGTAAATAAATTAGCACTTGATTAAACTCCAACCAATGTGTCAATTATCTATATGTCATTTGAAATCTCCGCCCTCACGTCAATTTTTATATGTGATGTCAAATTTTTTCTTTGTTTACGTTACTTCCCAATAAATTTACTACAGCAAGTCGAGAAGCCTATGACTGGTTCTAGAAGCCTAGAACCAGTAGTCAGCCGTTGCAACAAAACCCAATTTTGTTTGAAAGAGTGATGTGATGCGCTAGGCATTGTCTTCAGTGGTGTGAACTAGTGTGAACCAATTTGGCAAGTGGGTGACCTCGACTCCCATCACCTTTGGCTGTTTCTCTGGATTTTTTCTTTTGCCCCGAGGTGTACTTATGTGCAATCAGATGGAAGACCAAGACTTCACAAACGCAGGGTTTAATTTCCACAAATCGATTGAGAGAAAGAGAAGAATCAATGGGTCAAGGTCGTTGTAGTGGTGGTGGGCCAATGAGGAAGGCTAGTAGGAAACCCCCTCTCAATGGCGTCTTTTTCCCTACCCACCATTCCAATGAAGAAGAAATTACCCCTCTTTTTTCCGACGACTTCCGCCAGTCCTCCGTCTATAGCAGCGCTTCCAAGTCAACTGCCGTGTCAACCGTAAATTCAAAACAATTATGGTGGGTTCCTCGATTTTTACAAAATCCTAAGTTTCTACTTACAGAATTTCGCCTCCTGCCTCCCAAAAAAGGGTGAGTGAATTTCGTTCCTCTTAAAGCTATGGGGTTTGTTCTTGCTTCTTTCAATTGGGAATTACAGAAGAGTTTTCCCTCTTTTTTACTTGCTTTCTTTCTTGTGTTTCATCTGCTGTTTCTTCACTCTTCTGGTTCTTCTTGTCCATCCTCCTTCGACTGCGGACCTCTCGGTCCGATGAAATTCCCTTTTACCAGTCTCACAGATCCCCAATGTGGGTTGTGCACATTAAGTTGCCATGAACAAGCTCCAAAAGTCTTTTTGGGCGATGAGGGAAGATCTATTCAAGTTAGCAGCATCGATGACAATGCCATAAAGATTAGTGACCCATTTTTAAAAGACCTTATCGATAACAAGAGTTGCGGTTTTTTCAGTTACATCAATTCTCCATATACGCCTTATATTTCCTACACTATCTCCCCCAATCTCACCTTCGTCAAATGCCTCCCCAGCAACCCTGAACATAAGAATCAGACTGATCTTAAGTACTTTTCTGGTAATTGCACTCGTTATAGAGGTGAAGGTTGCCATGGGAACATTATCTACTTTTCGTATCGGAATAACACAGTTCCACCTCTGGGCAGTTTTCCAAGAAACTGTGCGTCTTTCCAACTGCCAATAGTGTCATCAGTTGAAGACCGAAATCTGAGTGATCCATTCTCGTTATTGACTGCTAATTTCTCTATTGAATATCATGTGTCAAAGGAATGTCAGACGTGTCTCGCTAACTATAGCCAGTGTCTGCGGGACAACCGAGAGTTCCACTGCTTAAATGAGAAAAGAGGTACCGATGAGATAGGAGGTACTGGAGCCGATCAAAAAAAAAAGATACGAGGTACTGGCATTACGATTAATATATATGAATCTAGAATCTTTTTATGAGGTGTTGTGACTTGTGAGGTGTGTTGTATTTTAGTGAACTCTTAAAATTACTGTAGAGGGTTTTTTATGGAGGCGGAGAGGAGGACCAAGAGTACTAGCATTTCCAGTTAGATAAGGCTCATTTATTCAGGATATGAATTTCAAAACTTCTTGTGAGGTATCTTGTATTTTACTGCACCCTTAGAATTACCGTAGAGGGTCTTTTATAGAGGAGACCCAAGGCCCGAACGGGGTTTCTGTAAGAGAGCGTACTGGAGATGTTGTGTGAGAGTTGAACGTTTTAGTTTGTATGGTGTGTAATGAAATATTATTCTTTTCCACCGTAGACGTAGGCAAACTGCCCAACCAGATGTATATTGCCTCTTGCTTCTTTTTGTGTTGTGTGATCGTTTCGTCTTTCTTTGTTGTTTGTGTCAATCCGTCAATTGCGGATTTGCTGTCCTGCAAACCCTGTCCCGACTCCGTGTCCCATTCATCCGAGCCGTCCATCTGAGTAATCGACAGTTCAAATTCGCGGATGAATGTGTATGGCTCAGATTTGTTTAGGGTGAGATGGAGTCTGAGCCATTGATTGCTCGGATGGACGGTTTGGATGGATGGGACAGGGAGTTGGGATAGGAAGTTCGGGATAGCTGATCTGCTTCCCGATCCATCAGTCTTGTTTTTGGCATAACAATTCCTTGGTTCTTTAATTAAACTGTTGTTTCTCCATATGTTAAGAAGCTAATGCTTTCCTAATTGCAGAGCAACTTCCTTTGAATTGACTCTTTCTTTTTCCCTTTGTCATTGTTTCAGGAAGAATAAGGTTGGGATTGATTCTAGGAACAGGTACTATAACCATGAACAATGTTTGTTAACTGGTTTGAACTTACCAGTATGATGCTCCTAGTTAAAGAGTTATTTGTCTATGACTATGTGATCTCTCACTACCTACTTGTCTTCCCATTTTAAGGGGAAAAAAAGAAGAAGAAGAAAGATTCAATCCATTGCCATTGATATCTTGTGTTGCTTCAATGAATATGAATGTGTGAACAGTAACTTGAATACCTCTACTTTCTTCAGTTATACCCGGAGTTATCCTTTTGCTTTGCTTTATACTCATCATCCGGTACCGGAAAAAATGGAGGAATTATTTTTCTTCGTATACCATTTGGAGCAACACTTCTGGTCACTTGTCAAAAGGAGGCCTTGATGAAGGCAGTTCCTACTTTGGGATCCCTGTCTTCTCCTACTCTGAACTTAAAGAAGCCACTCATAACTTTGATCCTTCCAAGGAATTGGGCGATGGAGGTTTTGGGACCGTATACCATGGTGAGCCCTATCATAGTTTTGCTTTACTGTATTCTGGACAGTAGAGCATTACTAGCTCTATATTGTGCTGCATAGTCATATTTTGTATTTCTGAAACAGGAAAACTCCGAGACAGGCGGGAAGTTGCAGTCAAGCGCCTATATCAGCACAACTATAAGCGAGTGGCCCAATTCCTGAACGAAATTGAAATTCTGACGCACTTGCGCCACCCCAATCTTGTCACCCTTTATGGCTGCACCTCACGCCACAGCCGAGAACTACTACCGGTCTACGAGTATATTCCCAATGGTACGGTTTCTGATCATCTACACGGTGATCGAGCAAAGGATCACCCACTCCCGTGGCCTATTCGTATGAACATAGCCATTGAAACTGCCAGTGCATTGGTTTACCTCCATGCTTCTGAAATCATCCACCGCGATGTGAAGACTAGCAACATACTCCTTGATAACAATTTTTGCGTCAAAGTTGCTGATTTTGGTCTTTCAAGGCTCTTCCCGACTGATGTCAGTCACGTGTCAACCGCACCACAGGGGACTCCAGGTTATGTTGATCCAGATTACCACCAGTGTTACCAACTAACTGATAAGAGCGATGTCTATAGCTTTGGAGTTGTTCTCATAGAGCTTATATCTTCACTGCCGGCTGTTGACATTAGTAGGCATAGGCTTGAGATCAATTTGGCCAACTTGGCAATAAGCAGAATCCAAGACGGTGCATTCAACGAGTTAATTGATCCGTCTCTCGGGTTCAATTCTGATTCATCAGTGGAAAGGATGACTACCTCGGTTGCAGAGGTCGCTTTTCGGTGTTTGCAACTCGAAAAGGAAATGAGGCCTAGAATGAATGAGGTTTTGGAAGCTTTGGAGGGAATCCAGGATTACAAAGATGACGAAATTGAAGAAATGCCGCCTCCCTCACCAGATGGGGATAAGGTTGAGTTGCTGAATAGTAGCAAGGTACCACCTTCACAAGATTCTTCAACCATCGAATGGTTTAGTAGTTCTACCGCTTCCATTTCCAGTGTGTAAGGTTTCATTTCACTATGCTTCACCTTGAAATATTGTACTCTATATCTTTGTTGGTGTTACAGATCAGATAATTATAGAGAGGGAATGTGTATAGCTAATGGAGCTGTCATTTGTATACATACAATGCTCAGGTAGTGGAGATATTTGATGTCGTGGGTCAGAGGCTTCCTGTTGTACTGGGGGAGGCTTTCTACTTGGAACACAAATCTCATATCAGGAGTTGAACTTCCATTTGTGTTTTGTATCAATGGTTGCATAGTTCATAATTGTTGTATCAAACATTTGAACAAATAGAGCCCTAACATATTTTCTTTTCTACAGTTACCACCACTCAGCCATACCTATCACCTAAGATATGAAGTTAGGAGAAGGCGCAAGGCCTATCTCAACAATTGGACTGCAATTCAATCCTGGCACGCCCGCATTAAGATTGCACACGTTTACGTTCAGACCTTCGCGGTTACTTGTCACTTTTTTACTGCAAACAAACACATTGAAAATAAGAGCATGGGCTGCTGTCTAGTTTGATAAATAGCAGAAGACTCTTTAGGGATTGTTTAGTTTGGTAAACAAGAACATCAGTTGTTTGTTTAGATTGGTAATAGAAAAGGTTTCAGAATAGGCCTTGTCATGAATTGACATCATATGTATATTGAATAGTAGTATAACAAAGTAGTCAACACGACTCTACGGTTTGGGATTTTTTGAAAAAACGAAAACATAAGGGATGATGAGATGAAGGATGAGTAAAGTCGACCCTGAGTTAATGTTCGAGGTGCAGCCGCTTTGGGCCCCATAAAATTCACAAATTTAATGGGCCTCTCCTACTTTAATATCCCTTACAATAGTCCAACAAAACGGTCTCATTTAGAATTTTGACTTTAGGCCTCCAAAGAGTTAGGGCCAGCTCTGTGAATGAGACAAGAAAACAGACATTACCTTGGCACTGCATATTCCATTGGAGGCATTCTGCAATATGAAATGAAATTCTTCTGGCCCACAATGATTGTCCGGTCCATAAAATGAGAACTTAAAAACAATGCCTTTTTATCGAAAAAATTCAAACTTTTTGCCACTAGTTACTAAATATCAATGAATTTTTTTTATTCATAAAAAAAATGTAAGATTTTCAGATAAAAACGCAACTTTTTTAAGTTTTCATTTTGCAAACCCATTAGTCTTCTTGCGAGGGTGGGGATTATGAAGGGGGGATGTACATTTTACCTTTCTAGTTCAGAAAGGGACACACTAGAGTTTGTCACCAAACCTTGGCATGGTTTGTTGATTACCATTGAAAACAAGAGCATGGGTCGTTGTTTAGTTTGGAAAACAAGAACATCATGTTGTTTGTTTAGTTTGGTAATAGAAAAGGTCTCTGAATAGGCCTTCTTATGAATTGACATCATACGTGCATTGAATAGTATAACAGAGTAGTCAACACGACTCTACGGTTTGGGATTTTTTGAAAAAACAAAAACACAAGGGATGATGAGATGAAGGATGAGCAGAGTCGGCCTTGAGTTAAAGTTCGAGGTGCAGCCGCTTTAGACCCCATAAAATTTTCGAAATTTATGGGCCTCTCCTACTTTAATACCCCTCGTAATAGTCCAACAATACAGGGCTCATCTATGATTTTGATGTTAGCCCTCCAAAAAGTGAAGGCTGGCTCTGAGGATGAGACGAGAAATAAACATTAATTTGGCACTGCATATTCCATTGGTGTGTCTAAGAAGCAGAAGTAGTTAATTGTTCCTCGTTTATGAATCAAACCGGCCAGCCTGTTCGACCTATCAAGATCGCTTGGCCATAGGTGTTAGGATTCCAACAACGCACCTCTCGCAACAGAAACAGTAAAATCAAGAGAAAGCAAACACATAGATATACGTGGTTCGGCCAAATCAGACCTACGTCCACGGGGAGGGGGGTTTCGCTATAATCCGGAGAATAATCCGTGTCTGTTGTGTTTACACACTCACACTCACAATCTCAAAATAATGAAACTCACCAATTGCCAAAAAAAAAAATGCATTATTCAGACTAAAAAATTAAATATTTTCGCACATAATTTGGTTCAAAAAAAGCAAAAAATTATGAGCAATTGTACTTTATTTTTGCCCTAAAATATGGTTTCAATCCCAAAGGCTTGTCCAATTGGTCTTGGTCTAGGGCTTATGAGTTTACTCCCTGCTAAAATTTCATGTTCAATTCTCATTACCAACAATTCTTGGGGCCATCTCAAGAGTTGTTTGTTCCTTTATAATTCTGAATATCTATATTGCTGTTCCTGTATTTGACTCATGGGATTTATTGAATGTTAAAGAAAACCATTTGGTCGATGGGTAAACATTTTGGCTGAACTCTTGAATTTTGTAATTTTTTTTGTCTTAATGACATTCTGATAAGAATTTCAAAGACAAATAGTATTTAGCATTTTTTATTTTTGGGAATGGAAAATAGTATTAAAAATTTGGTATTTAGCATTTTTAAGTATTACACAGTTTGCATTTAGAGTGCAAAATTGGTATACCCATATCATTTTCCGATACGTAAACCAAATGGTGTACGTAGCAACCGTGAATTTTTTTAATCAGAAAGTAGACTTGACTTTGCAAAAGTAGGGATGAGTCGCTGGGGGGCAAAGTATGCATTTAGGAAAAATGTAAATGACCATCTGACATGTAGAAACGTGAAGTACAGTCAAAAGAATAACAATAAAGAACAATGTGACACATCGTTAGTTATGTTCGATTGAGTATAACCTTTCCACTATCTAGTATACAATTCCTCAAGAACAGACCATTCCCAAGGAGATCAGAGACATTCCCGACGAGAGACTCATCTGAGGCTATCTAGTATAACCTTTCCACTATCTAGTATACAATTCCTCAAGAACAGACAATTCCCAAGGATCATAAAAAAAAAAGTGAGAAAATTACCTCTACACATCTTCTAAGGGCGAAATCCAATCCCCATCCAGTGTATCCAAGTCCTTCCAACTCCATGATCTTTGGAAGCTGATACAAATTTTAAGTGGAAAAAAATTCAGCAGTTGAACAAAACACCCCCAAAGAAACTGATAATTAATTATCTCCCATAAGTAGTCATCACGCCAAGAGATTAAAAGAGGTTGAGCACCATTGACGACTTCTAGTAGAAACAAACAATAAAACTATATCATATCACCTACCAAAGGGACTGAGTTGATGGCTCCAACAACAATGGAAGATAGCCAAACTGCAACTATAGCCCCACCACCATAGAGAATTACCGTCGATTTGTTCTCTAATGCATCCCACTGTAGAACATCACAACAAAATAAGTATAAAAAGAAACAAAAGATCGTTTAAATTGTCAACTTGCTCAAAAGCCAAAACTGAAAAACAGGTCTTGGAAAAGGTATTTCAAAGGAGAACTTCCAAACCTCTGGGGCATAGTGCCTAATGTTTTCCTTACCTTTTCCTTTAGATCACTGAATATCTCTCTGGCATCAACAGGAGGGGACGACTCTTCAGAGGAAGAGGCTTTGACTTGAAATAGAGAAATCCTCCATGGTTCTGTTTTAAGGAGAGACGAAAAAAATAATTATCCAGATGAACATTATTATTCCAAGGAGATGTAATAAAGTTTACACATTCAATTTATGAGTAGTTTGCTATTCATCAAATCCAAATCCCCATTACCCTAATTCTGTTGCTGGAATAAAGGTCGCCACTAAGCACCTGGGAAACTAATAGTATTTTTGTTCTTGGACTTTTTAGCATTGTAATCTATAAATTAAGCCTATCCAAAGGAGAATCAATGAATGAATAGTACAAGTCCATACCCTAATGCTCAAAGCACAACAAACTCCGGTCACCGTATGCAGCAAATATCACGTCATTAAATAAAGAGAAGCAAATATCATGTCATTAAATAAAGAGAATCAACTGTCATCTTCTCTTCTCACAGAAGTTCACAGTTTTAGCCCTTTTACTAGTCAAATATGGACAAACTTTAAAGCGGACAGAAGCTACTCCAACCACTCTCTGAGTTTGAGAAACATGCCATTTAGTTTTCATCTAATCCAACCATTAATCTATGGTTTCTCAAGTCCTTTAGCACGTCCAAGATAAATGAAAACGTACTCGATATCAAAACATTCCACCCTTGAGATTTTCTTTACGAACTACTGAACTAAGAGAAATTCATGGTGACTTGACAACAATGCAGCAGTACCCATGTCAAAGCAAGTTCGAATTACAAAACTGAAACACAGAGCAAGGGAGATAACCGAGCAAGTTGAAGTAACTTCAAACATGTGCTCAAAGAAATGCCCCACAGAGATGTAGCATACCTGACATGACATTTGTTTCAAGGAAGTCAAAAAGGCTTGGGTGGAGGAAAAGCGTGGCGGTGGAAGGCAGGGTAAGGCGGAGCAGCGGGGAGTCACGGTGTAGGTGGGCAACCGACGTGGTAGGAATACGGCGGCGGCCGACATGGAAGTGGATGCTGCCGTTGCCATATGAATTGGGCCAAAAATCCCTTATGGCTTTTGTTTCCCTGTCCCTGCTTATTTTATCACTACCTCCCTTTCTCTATCTGTATCTATGGAGTACCTCTCTTCTCTTTCCTAGAGTACTTTTAGGACTGATGAGAGGAGGATTCAGATTTTGCCAACCCAAGCATTCTTTGAGTTCTTTCAATCCACAATATTTTGGGACACTGATTCTCCTAATTGACACGTGGATAATTCGAGCCCCCTGATTGGGGGCCCATTAATCCACGTTAGACATAGGAATGGCGATGAGGTAGGGCGGTGCAGGTTTTGCCATACCCTGACCCCACCCTGAAAATCAATCCCCCTGCCCTGTCCTAACCCGACCGGGTAATGGATGGGTACCCAATGACACCACTGAGAGCAAGGGGTGAGAAAGAGATTATCTAGGACCCTTACACGGCCATAATTCCCTCTCCGTCGCTTTCCTAGCTCTTCTCTTGCACCATCATTCCTAGTTTTTTTTTCTTTCTTTTTAACATTGAAATGGCTACTCTGACACAAGTCTAAGGGGCAAGGGAAAGGGGAGAAGGTGAGATCCTAACTCCCAATGTTTCCAGTTGTTTATCCAAAACTCTTACCTCTCCACTGATTCAATCATATATCTACCAAATTTAACCCTCTACCCAGAAGAACACATTGAAGACTTCAGTTGGTATGCTTATAAACACATTAACCCTAAGTAGCTAGACGAGGATCAGTAAAACTGGGCTCTAGATATCAAGTCCTCTTAGAAAACAAGATACCTTTTTTTTTTTTCTTTTTTTTTTTTTCCCTCTAAGCGCAAACTACATGATACATTTACGATTGTATGAATAACAAGAGTGTGCAATTTTAGAATAGGAGGAGTAGTCAAGCTACAACTATCATACAACGAAACATTGGCTAAACTGCTCGGGCCCAGGGCGAAAACAAGATACTTTGACATACATGTATTGCGCTCAAAACGAGATCGAACATATACATGACGACAATGGATAGCCATACAGGTTAGGGGGGAGAGAGAGACCGGAAATTGAACATGACGCCGGCAACAGCACAGATAACGGCAATGAAACCAGAGTAGTCGACGGGAAGATCTTGCGTAGACACCATTGGTGCTACAAATGGCTTTGCGGCGGGTCGTTCGACGCTGACGATGACGAATTGTTGTGCCAGGACATCTCTGATCTCTCTCTCTCTCTCTCTCTCTCTCTCTCTCTCTCTCTGTGACTCTGTGACTCGGAGCGATGACAAAAAATTGAGAATAGCGGACAAACGGGAGGAACGGAGATGATGGAAGAGAAAGGCGCCGACCACAGACAGAGGGGCGATCGGCGTTCGATGGACCGATGGGTCTAGACTTAGGGGCTGTTCCACTAACAAAAAAACTGTTTTTTCCCAAAATCGAGACAGGCCATTTTCTCACAATACATCACATAAAAAATCGTGAAAATTAGTTTTTTCAAAAAATCACCTTAGTGGAACACCCCCTTAGGTTTACTGGGAAGGAGATGGCGAGATAAGAGAAAGGTAATAAGTTAGGGTTTCTTTTTCCTTAAATTTGTTAGGTCGCTTGTTACTCAAGATAACAAGTGGTCCAGTTTTTCAAAATATTTTAGCACCCCTTGAGTACTTTAATTTGGTGCGAAAAAATTGAAAAACGATACACGAAACCACTTCATTTTTTGATTTAAAATATCATGATTTTAGCACTTAGTTGCTAAAATCTTTTAGAAAACTAGGCCTCAATAATTTTTTGCAAACAATTCGTAACTTTTTTAGATCTAACGGTGGAAAACTTAAGTGCATATGATACACACCCAAAAAAGAGTATATATTGTAGCTTTTTGTAGCTTTTTCCATTTTCAAAAAGTTGTGTCCTCTTCATTTGAAGTGTCTTCGTCACCACTTAAAGAAGTTGTTTCTTCTTTTTCTATCATATCAATTTCATAGTGAAATTGATTTAATAAATCTTCATTTTGAAGATCAATTTTCCTTAATTCGTTTGAAAATTCAGTTCCTCTCTTCAACATCTAAGTGGGGATCCTTGTATAAGTTCCTCCAATAGTCTAGTATTTCAACTATATTGTTATACTCAGTCTTGTTAAAGGTACGAGTATAAGAACAATAACATCCTCTGTGCCATTAGATAACCTAGGAGTTTGGTGGTCTCCTGGACTATTCATTCCATTAGTATCGCTGATTTCAAAAGAGTCTAACTTGTTTAATAACTCTCCATAGTAGTCTTTGTTTCAGACTTTAAGTCAACATTAAGGATACTGTCAAAATTGTCTATTTTGGATTCTATAGAAACTAATTTTGCTTCTAATTAAGTACAATGTGCACAAAACACCCACTTAAGCACTTATAAAATGTCCTAATTACATAAACTAGATTTTATAAATTGATATGCTTTTTAAATATTAGACCTGTTACAGCACCAATTCGGACCGTTGACACCTCTATAAATTATGGGTAAAGAAATTTTGAAAAAAAATCAAAGCTAGATAGAGAGTATGAGCTCCAGAGCTTCCTTCTCCAAAGGTAAACTTGTGGGACCGAAAGATTGGTTGAAAAGCAGCGACTTATATGAAGCACACTTCACCACCTACCACCCCGAAAGTGGTATTTGGGTCAATCAGTCGAGTTTCTTGGAGGTGGTGGGTGAAATGACAAAAATGACCCTCATTTTAACAGATAGGGCTCACGGCGTCAGTAATGGGGGCTTGATTGGTACAAAATTGAAACATTGGGAAGCAAATGTCAGCAATTAATACATTGAGATGAAATCGAGATGCGATCAATACTCTGGGATAAAAAAGATAAATAAGCCAAAAAAATTTACTATAGCAAGTCAAAAAACTTGCTTGTTACACACCCAGGGGTTGCCCCAACGGTTAGGGCGAGTGCCTGACTTTGGGGGTAATCTCCTTGGTCAGGAGTTCGATTCCCAGCAAGGTGAGTACCTGTGCTAAGTGGGGGGCCGTAACTGGTGTGGGTTGTGCCAGCTCCCTCCGAGGTTTGGGTCGTGCAGTGGGTCCAATTAGTGGCCTGTTGTAGGGTTGTTCCTCAGTTATCAAAAAAAAAACAAAAAACTGGCTTGTTCGGTTTGGGTCTCAAAACCCGGTTTATAAATTTTTATTCAATCATTATTCATATTTCTTTCCCATCATTACCTCTATTTTTAATTATTATTTTCATTTATCTTTCTATCTTTTTCTAATTATTATCCCTAATTTTTATTTTTAATTTTCATTTTTCTCTCTACTTAAAACCCAAAACCCAAATCTCAAACCCAAATCGAACAAGGTGAATTTTTTTGGCTTTTGAACGGCTATTGGAAAACAACAGGAAAAATTCATTTTTATACCCATTGACTAGAGCTTGGTCAGATTCTGTTCATCTTTCTTTCTTATTAACTTGAGAGAACAATTTGTGGTTCTTATTTTAGAGACGAATCATGTTGATTGGTTGTGATTTCTTGCTTTTGGAATACTGAGAGTTGGGTTCTTGTATATGATATTTTGGGTATCTTGTTTCTCATTAATTCTGTAGTTTTGAAAACTGTAGCTTTTGTGTCATCTGTTTCATTGTTGTTTCTTACCAACTTGAGAATACAATTTGTGGGTTCTTACTGTTGTTACAAAAGAATTAGTACGGTAGTGGTCGGCGGTGGTCGAGGCACCGGTGGTGGCGTTCGTCGGGCTTGGGTCAGAGGAGGTGGGGTTCGTGAGCTCTTCTCTGTCTCTTTTTGTTACAGACTGATGAAGATGAACCGGGGGGGGGCAGATCTGAAATTTTGATCGCGCGATGTTTTTTTTTTTTTTTTAAATGGGTTAGGGCCCCAAAACGACGTCTTTTTGGGACCGTTGTGGCCTTCTGTTGTGGCTATGGGTTGTGTACCTATCATTATTGATATGACAATCGGTCGGTGCAACAAAACCTCAATTTTTTTTTTGAAAGAGTGACGTGATGCGCTTGGCATTGTCTTCAGTGGTGTGAAGGGTGATGCACAGGTTTTAATTTTCCACAAATTGATGGAGAGAGAAAGAGTAGAGTCAATGGGTCAAGGTCCTTATAGTGGTGGTTGGTCAATGTGGAAGGCAACTAGGAAACCCCCATTCAATGGAGTCTTTTTTCCTACCCACCATTCCAATGTAGAAGAAGAAATTAGCCCTCTTTTTTCCGAAGACTTCAGCCAGTACTCCTCCCAGAACAGCATTTCCAAGTCACCTGCTGTGTCAACCGTAAATTAAAAACAAGGGAAATGTTAGGTACACACAAATTTGGTACCCACAATTTACCCACAAACTTGAGTGTGTGGGTAAATTGTGGGTACCAAATTTGTGTGTATGTAGTGTTGCTCTAAATCAATTTATGGTTGGTTCCTTGATTTTTAACAAGACCCTCGTTTCTACTTACAGAATTTCGTCCCCTCCCTCCCAAACCAAAAAGGGCGAGGGAATTTGATTCCTCTTAAAACTGTACGGTTGTTCTTGTCGTGCTAAATTGGGAATTGAAAATGGGTTTTCCCTCCTTTTTACTCTCTTTCTTTCTTGCCTTTCATCTGTTGCCCTGTTCTGGCTCTTCTTGTCCATCCTCCTTCGACTGCAGAGCTCTCGGCCCGATCAAATTCCCTTTTACAAACAACACATATCCCCAGTGTGGGTTGATCACATTAAGTTGTCAACAACCAGATCCAAAAGTCGGGCTGGGCGAGGAGGAAAGACCTCTTCAAGTTAGCCGCATCGACGACGATGCCATACAGATTAGTGACCCATTGCTAAAAGGCTTAATCGATTCCAAGAGTTGCGGTTTTTTCAGTTACGTCCATCCTATAAATACGGGTTCAATTTCCTACACTATATCCCCCAATCTCACCTTCTTCAGATGCATCACCGGCAACCCTGAACTTGCGAATCAGATTGATAACAACTTCTCTGTTAATTACGCTCGTTATAGAGGCAAAGGTTGTCCAGGATACACTGTCTACTTTCCGTATCCGAATAATACAGTTCCGACTCCAGGCAGAATTCCGGAGAACTGTTTCCTTTTCGAACCGCCAGTGGTGTCATCATTTAAGGACCAGAATCATAGTGATCCATTCTTATTATTGACATCTAATTTCTCTGTTGAATATCATGTGTCAAAGGAATGTCATGTGTGTCGCAATCACGGTGGCCAGTGTTCACGTGATGCCCGGGAGTTCGAATGCTTAAATGAAAGAGGTACTGGCATTTCAGGTTATACGAAGGCTTGTTCATTCAGAATGTGCAAAGTTCTAACCAATGTTTTTCTTTTCTTTTAGGTTATACCATTCCTTTTCTTTTACCGATCTTTATAAACTCGCCTAACCAATGCTTTTTTCTCTTTCGAGAATTTTTGTAGGAAAAAGTAACTTGGCATTGATTCTCGGAACAGGTATCGCTCTTTTACTTCATTAGAGTGATTTCGTCACTCAAATGATAGCTAGCCAGATTTCATTTTCTTCTTCCTGGAACCATTACCGTACCTAACCATTTCTCCTGAATTGTGATCGTTGTTTCTAGTGTTGGGATTCTGGTAATTTTGTTACTCTGCATCATCTTGAAGAAGCTCGCACAAATTGAAACCATATTCTTTTGGAAAGCTAAGACAGAGAACTACCAAAATATTGAGGCATTTCTGAGAAATTGTGGGTCTCTTTCTCCAAAAAGATACTCCTATTCCGACATAAAGAAAATTACCAACTCGTTCAGAACTAAACTAGGTCAGGGAGGCTTTGGTAGCGTCTTTAAAGGAGAGTTAGAAAATGGTTGCCTCGTGGCAGTGAAGGTTTTGAAAGGGTTGAAAGGAAATGGAGATGAGTTCATTAACGAGGTTGCAACCATTAGTAGAACGTCTCATGTAAATATTGTGACTCTTCTTGGATTCTGTTTTGAGGGTTGTCATAGAGCTCTCATATATGAGTTCATGTCTAACGGATCTCTTGACAAATTCATACATGATGGTGGTTCCTTGACGTATCGCCAGCTGGGTTGGGAAGCACTGTATCAAATTATGGTTGGTATTGCCCGAGGGTTAGAGTACTTACACCGTGGTTGCAACACACGAATTTTGCATTTTGACATAAAGCCTCATAATATTCTTCTAAATGAGCACTTTTGCCCGTAGATCTCTGATTTTGGCCTTGCTAAACTGTGTCCACAAAAAGAGAGTATCATATCATTAACGGGCGCCAGAGGAACAGCAGGCTACATTGCCCCAGAAGTATTTAGCAGAAATTTTGGTGGGGTTTCACACAAGTCTGATGTCTATAGCTACGGAATGATGGTTCTAGAAATGGTTGGAGGAAGAAAGAATATAAGTGTCGAGGTTGATCGTACTAGTGAAATATACTTTCCACATTGGGTATACAAGCGTCTTAAGCTAGATGAAGAACTTGGATTGCATGGCATTATGGATGATGAGTCGCATGTAAGCGCAAGGAAGATGATTATAGTCGCCTGTGGTGCATACAAATTGATCCTTCACACCGACCATCAATGAGTAGGGTGGTGGAGATGTTAGAAGGGAGCGCGGAACCTTTGCAAATCCCTCCTAAGCCCTTTTTGTCCTCTCCCTCTAGAGCACCGATGGATTCATCCACTACACATGTCATGACATTGTGACGATGCATGCATCCTTCTACATGAAAAAAGTGAAATGTGCCCTTCCGTCATCTCAAGACGCACAACTAAAATTCGGTAAGTTTGTAAGGTCCAAACAAGAAATTATGGGGCTTTTAATGTGGAAGTTGAACAAAAAATTTGTAAATTCTTATTCGGCATGTATTTGAGGCCTATCATTTGTTTGCAGTTTCATGTTTGTTGCACAAGTGTCAAACTTGACTCAGATAAGACCTGTCGCTGTGCGAAAATATACTTTGAAATTTTAAGTTTAGGGTTTGGTAGAAGACGAGAGCTAGATTGTTGGTCAGTTTGTTTTATTCACGACAAAGCACTTATATTGGGATTGTGAGTGAGGGTGTGGTAGAGTGTGGCTGAAAGGATGTTTCTGTATCATTTTTGTATTCGTCTCCCACCTTTTTATCCTACCATCATATCCCTTTTCTTTTCCTCTATTCTGTTGCTGCTTCTTTTCTTCTTTCTTTACCGGTACGGAAGATATCAACATCCCCTGTTTCCAACCCAAACTCTTAAATTGACATTTACTTCCGGCGAAATTTATGTTCACCAATGCGCTATAATTACTGTCAGATAATGGAACTTGGGTTGCTGTTGTGTAGCTCTGCACAGGAATTGATGCTCACAATCCGGGCCATCCGCAAGTGCTTTTAATTGTTTGGATTGAAAACAAAATATTCACGCAAATAGTTCTCTTATTTTGTTTGAAATCTGGGCGTTCATCCAAGCAACGAACTGTGCAGATCGTGCACAGCAAAAACCCTTCGTTAAAGTCTTCTTTAGTGTTAAATTTAGTAGCCACTTTGGCTTTGTAATTTGACAAACCATCCACGTCAGCTGATTTGCATTGTTCAATGAAAGGATTTAAATTAGCTGTCTAAATTTAAAATTGTTTGAAAAAGACGCCAATCTGAACAACGATGCTGTTACGTTTTTTACTTTCTTATATATTTGTTTCATAGCAAGTCGAAAACAAGTTAGGTAAAATCATTTTAATACTAATGGATGGACTTGCGCTAACTAGCTAGAACCAGTAATCTGATTATCGGCAGCTGCAAACAGAACCCAATCTTTAGAAAGAGTGGTGCGCCAGGGATTGTCTTCAAGAGACACACGTCCTAACCAGTTTAACAAGTAAAAAAGTTCAGGTTTAATTTTGGGACTCTTAGGGTCTCCGGGTTCAAAATAATGATCGGAATCGTTCATTTTGTAAAATTTTTCCAATATGTTATGTATGTAAAAAAATTAGCTTGATTGAACATTGAGAGGTACATAAACAAAACACATTTGCGCAAGGAAAATGGTAGACAAAACATAATTATCTGATCCTTAAAATGCCAAGTTCTTCGTGTGAATGACGTCCTCAACAAACTCTACAAAATGAACAATTCCGATTATTATTGTAGACCAAGCAGAAGCAAATGAAGCCTAAAAAGGGGGATGTTCTGTCTCTTCGGATTTTTTCTTTTGCCCCGGAGAACACTATGTGCAATCAGATGAAGACCAAGACTTCTAGTGTGATGTTCTGGTTTTTCCACAAACCAATTGATTGAGAGAGACAGATAGAGAGTGGTGGGGGGCCAATGAGGAAGGAAAGTAGGAAACCCCCTCTCAATGGACTCCTTTTCCCCTACCGACCTTTCCAACGTGGAAGTATAAATTAGCACTCAAAACTTGTATTTTCTTTTCTTTTTGCAAAAGTGTAGAGATAAATTACTAAAAGGAATAAGAGCAACTCCAACAGGACCACCCCTCTCTAAAATGAAGAGTGGAAGTGACACATTGAGGGGAAATTTTATAATTTATGTCCTCTTTTCCTTAAAGAGTTGTACTGTTTGGAGGGACCCATCTACCTTTTTGTCACATCCACTCCCCAAATTAATTTTCGGCTCTCTAATTTTATTGAGCCGAAAATTAATTTGGTGAGTGGATGTGACAAAAAGGTGGATGGGTCCCTCCAAACAGTACAACTCTTTAAGGAAAAGAGGACATAAATTACAAAATTTCCCCTCAATGTGTCACTTCCACTCTTCATTTTAGAGAGAAGAGGCATTGTTGGAGATGCTCTAAGGGATGTATTTAGAGAGCCGTTACGCCCCCCCCCCCCCCCCCCCCCCCCCCGCGACAGCCCCCCTCCCTGGCCCCACCCCCCTTCCACCTTTACCCACCCTTTTTCGGCCATTCCCCTTCTTCTTTTTTTTTCCCTCTTTTTTCTTTTTATCTTTTTATTCAAATTGGGTAAAGATTGCATGGTGATGGATCATGACATGTCAGATCAGAAGTGAATTGAATTGGAGTTTACGTACCCAAGGTTTGGTTTTTATCTTTTTTGTTTTTTGTTTTTGTTTTTTTTTTTTTTCCTTCATTTAATTTCATTTATCCATTTACTTAATCGTCTAGGTGGTTTCTAAATACGAGCACCAACCCGGAAACCTGATTGTCCATTCTAAGTTATCAGAGAACAATGTCAAATAACAAACAAACAGGATCAATAGCTTACTTTTCAAGTTTTTACCTTGAAAACTAAAGTTCAGGTTTTACCTTCAAAACTAAGATTCCATTCTAAGCTTGGGTACGTATACTAACTTTTTGGAAAAACATGTCTGGAATGTTGGGGGGTTTGGCTACAATTTATTTATTTATTTTTTTTTTGTATCAGCTTTCTCAATAGGTTTTTGTTGTCTTTTTCCTTTGTTTTATTATTCAATTGATAATCGGTACAAGGGTATATTTTATCTACTTTCAAAATAACTTACGAATATGCATAAGAACAACGAAAATAACTAACCTGATCAGTGCTAAATTTGGATGTATAATCACGACTGCTGTAGGAGATGCTCTCCTCGCTGGGAACATCATTCTCAAATGACCAACCATCTGAATAGTAGTAGTCATCCATAATGTTGTTTGATGAATTACGAAAAAAGAAAAAAAAAATAGTGGGAGATGTTCTGTGAATATATGAACTAGTGGGAGAATGAAGGTGTAAAGTACACACTAAAAATTCACTTTGAAATTGATTTTTCCAAAATTTGCGTACCCAAGCTAACATTCAAGAAGTTCTGATGACGAAGGTTACAAAATAGTCTGATGATGAAGTTCTGATTCATTCAAGATATAGCTTCATCATGAATGAAAAGGCAAATAACAGTGGCACACATAACAATGACACACATATCAATGACACACACTTCAATGGCACATATTTCAATGACACAAATTTTTCACGGTTTTTTATATGATGTGTTGTAAGAGAATGACCCGTCTCGGTGTTTGGAAAAAAACAATTTTTTGTTGGTGGAACACCTGAGAGTTTTTGGGGTGCAAATATAAATCTTTAAATTAGTGTGAAAAAAAAACTATAGAAGTAGGAGTATAGAAATAGATATATTTATATAAAAAAAAATCTGATTGTAACACCCGATATTTATAAAAAATATATATATATTATCTCGTTTATGACTATTTTGATCAAAATGGGGATATGTACAAAACATGTGTGTGCACGTGGAATACATGCATGTCTAGTGTGTAATCAGAGACTTATCGCCCTGTTTGTTTGAGGTATATAGAGGTGGGATATAGAGGGAACCCGGATATGCATATCTAGGCTAAGTATATCCTGTGTTTGTTTGAGTTTTGCTTCCCGGATATAATTTAGCTAGGATATGTATATCCCGTTGCAGGGGGATTAATTTTAGGCACACTCTACCCTGTCTATAATATATCCGGCTGCCCTTTACCTTTCCATCCCTCCTTGGACCCACCTCCACTGCCGCAATGTACAATCTGTGGTGAGAGAGAGTAGTGTGCAGGATGAGAGAGAGGAAAAAGGCCCACCATTTCCTTTTTTTAGTATTTGTTTATTTGGGACAAAAAGGACATTTTGTATTATCCAACCTCTTATATCCCCCTTCTACAACAACAAAACAAACAAAGTAATTTTTAATCTTCCCTTCTAAAATAATACCCCTCCAACCATATCCACCTCTATATCCCCCTCTTATTATATCCCACTTTCCCCCTCATATACATATCCCTCTAACAAATAAGGCGTATGTGTGTGCACGTGGAATCTGATAAGGGTTTGTCCCTTTATGTGGGTTTTATTGATAAACTTTAAAACAAGAAAATGAAGTTGTCCAGGTTGTGACACTGATGTAGTGTATAGACTCAAACAAACGGTTGATGTTGTCCGATTGGATTCCAGGATATGTTATTTTTCATGTGGTGGCGCGTAATTTACAATACGAGGTTGCCGATGTCTTTTCACGCATCTCGCTTAATCGGACTTAAAAATAGTAGGTCTTTTTTGTTAACCCAGAGCGGCGGGGCAAAATGGGGTATCAACAATAATTAAATAAAAAATTGAATAAATAAATAATTAATTAAAAAAACTTAATTAAATAATTAAATGAATTCATTTAAAGAAATGAATTATATAATTAAATGAATTTATATAAAGAAATGAATTAATATAAATAACAAAATTAATATCAAAAGTAATTAAAGAAGGGAATGAGGGGTAAAACAGTCATTTGGGGCGTGTCAGGGGGTGGGGCCGTGGGGGGGCGTTGTGTCAGGGAGGGGCGCGTATCAATTTGCATGTATCCAGCCCCTCCCGGGCCTATATAGAGCGTAGTCTGAAATTCGAACGCTCGCCCCTTTTGTCCAATTTGGACACAT
The DNA here is from genome assembly GCA_020921065.1 of Vaccinium darrowii. Taxonomy (NCBI): domain Eukaryota; kingdom Viridiplantae; phylum Streptophyta; class Magnoliopsida; order Ericales; family Ericaceae; genus Vaccinium; species Vaccinium darrowii. Next base: position 14,906,948 of record CM037160.1, on the reverse strand, counting down.
TTGACCCTCAATTGGAAATTGCCCCGTTGGTTTTGTTGTGGTTTTCGGAGTTGGGTGTGGGTGATATTGTCATTTTGGGCAGTTTTTCGAATTTCCAAATTACTTTTGGTGGGTTTTCCGACCGTACCAAAATTTCCCTCTGTATCCTTTTTTACATGCTATTTTGTTTGTTCGTGAAAGGTTGTGTTGGTCTTTTTACGCTGGACAACTGTAAAGCTGTCCCCACTATCTCTGTTTGTGCAGCGAGAACCCCTCTCTCTCTCTCTTCATGCCTTCTCCTTCTTGTTCCAGAGAGTCTCGTTCTCGCTCTTCTCAAACTTTTCCTTCTATCTCTTCAATCTGGAGCGTATTGCCACCGTTGCTTTTTCTCTCTCTTCAGGGTTAGAGTTTTGTGCTCTTTGCGATGCAGCAGAGACCCAAGCGCAGGTGCGAGGGCACGGCCATGGGTTCCAAATGTGGGTTTTGCTCGATTTTTCAGCGAGTTTGAATTCGACAACGAGGTTTAGACGACTTTGTTTCAGTGGTTAATCTGAGAAGTATTTCATGCGTTTCAGTGGGTCGTTTTGAGTGAAATTTGTGAATCCACTTATTCTGCAATTACAATCGCTTGAACGGAGGTTGTTGTTGGTTCACCTCAATCGCATCAACGGAGGCCGTCGGTGCTTGGTCGTCATCACCGTACCTTCTCGCTTCTGGGTTTGAGGTAAACATTCACATTCCCGTCTCTTACTCCCGATCATCCCTCAAAACAATTCGCGCTCATTAGGCCGTTCCCACAAATTGAGACTACGATCTCCCAAGTCTCAACTGCAACCCCTCTCTCTCGCCAACGATGCCCTCCCTCAAATGCAAAATTCACCCTGGTCTCTCCACAGGAATGATGCTCAAAGGTCTCCCTTCTCCTTCGCTATCTTCTACGATCCCCATTCACAGCCCACATCGACCTCGCTCCGATCCATACAAGCCGTAATGGTAAGGTTCGAACAACCCCTCCAATGCCTCTCTCCTCTCGTCTCCTACTGCAACAAAACAACCCCTTAAATTTTGCCCCTTCGTCGCCGTTGCTTTTTTCTATTTTGCTCTATTTTTACAGTAATCTGTGTTGTGCTTTTTCAAACACCCACCATGTGTTTGATATATGGTCCACATGAAGAATCTATGTGCATTTTCTAAGAAATTGTTGAATTCATTGAGAAAATTGTAAAATTTATTTGAGAATTGATATCTAGGTACATGGGTAGCCGTCTCTGTATAACCTTTTAATACCCTTTTTGGGCAGAAGCTTGCCCTAGAAAAATGAAATTTTTGGAAACTGGTATGCTTGAGGAGACATATAGCTTGAAGCCTGCCGGCTTGGAAGGGTCAAACTCTGGAGAGTAGTAATATGGGTGTGCTTTAATTTATTTCTTTTAATGCAGTTGCATGCATGCTTTTAGAGGCTATTTTAGCTGAATGTCTCATTATCTGTACGAAGGAAGTTTTGGAGGATGCTATTTGTTTAATGGATTCAAGTTCTGAAAACTGGAGGATGCTATTCGTTTAATGGATTCAAGTTCTGAAAACTGTTAATGTAATCACTGGTATCAAGAAAGTATTTTGGAAGAATGGTTGAGCACTTATCTCTCATTATACAGCCAAAAAACCAGTCATAGATTATAAAGGCGGCTTGGTTAGGGCTTCGTGTTGGTCTTAAGCACTGCATTGTACCTAAATGGTAACTGAACAAGTGAATTTGTCCATTTGTTTCAGTCCCATTGACATTTTTTAATATCTCAACAGTCTCACCCAACTGTTTATAGATCACATAAATTCTAGAAGTCTCGCCCGTCCCCCTTCCCTTAGTTTAATATAGTGTGATGTTCTTGGATCTTCCTACAGAATAAGAATGATAATATGAACCCTTGGAGTATTTCTACAATGCGTTTTTCTTCCTTATACTTTTTTAGAGCATAATTTGGAGCGTGGGTTTGCTCAAAGTTTTATTAGGGATCTGTGACCTGAACTTTGATTTTCCCGAAGTCATATTTTGTCCAAGTAAATTTCCTTGTTCCTCAATTTTATACAATGTGCGATTCAAATGGATTGGGTCTCTCCATGGAGACCTTATCTATTCTGTTTGTAGGCATGAATCGCTGGTGCACGCAAAAAGGGTTCGAAAATTCAGAAGACAGTGACATAGGAACTCGAGCAGTATCATATTCAAATCCTTCTAATTACCTTAATAGAAACCAAGGCTGCACATAAAACATTAAACTGTTGTTGACATTGATAATAGGTGAAACAAGTGAAAATTTCACTTAGCGGCTGAATCTCCCTTTTTATGCATTTTCACATTGCAAGACTTCCTTAAGTTTATGGCTTAGCGATGCAGTATTATTATTTTTCAGAGAAAATATGCCCTCACTGAGTTTGATAGGAAATGCTTATTATCTTATTGCTACAGACCTGTTTTTGCATAGAACCAAGATGTATAATAGATAGGCATAAGTATGGCTAGAATTATAAAATTTTGAGCTAATTTTTTTAGAAAGTCGTGTGCAATCTATCGCTTCCTTCTTTTCTTGTGTTCCATGAATTTTTGAACCTGATGTGTTGTCTTTGGTTCACTTTTCATTTTCTTATTCTGTTGTGTTTCTAATTTAGGTGTTGTCCATTGCTGGTATTTTAACCGTATAGCGCCTGCTGATTATCCACAGGTTGTGCTAAACCTTTTGTTTTTCATTGTTAGCATAAATGTTTTGTATATTACTGTGTGTTTTTGTTTACTTAGATCATAATTGGTTGCTTTGCCCAGGTTCTACCGCTTGGGTTGCAACCCTTTGTGGCATTTCACGGTGTACCAACCTGGATTGTTGTAACGCATGGGGATAGGGTTTGCCCTGTTGAGATTATGCGTTTCGCACTTCGTGGAGGGTGGGCTGAATTTCGATCAGACCATGGTTTCACAGCAGGCTGTAGAGTTATCTTGGGTTATGAGAGAAGGTGACTGTTCAGTATGATTCTGCTTGATGATGAAAATGACTATGAGATATGCTTGCCATCGTCAATAGCTAATGAACCATGCGTTGATCTGCATGCTCTCCCAGGTAATTCGAGTGATTATTTTTCTCATTCTTTTGTTGCCTTGGTACATATGTGGGTGGATATTTGTTCTGTTTGTTCTATTTAGGTCGTGTTTTAGATTTTGTAAGAGAAGGCAAATAATTACTGTTTAAATTTTTTTTTATATATATATCCTTAGGCCATATCCACACTTCGTGTCTGCCTTTGGTGACTGATGGAATCCCTCAAACAGTTTCTAAATTGATCCGAACCGTTCATTGATGTAAAGTCATACCTAAACTTTAGAATAAAGTATGGAGCTATTTTTCATCATTTGGCCTAGCTTTAGACCAACTTTTACAATAGCACTTTTCATCAATGAAGACGGTGAGGATGACAGAAATTCACAGTCTCAAATGGAAAGACAATGGAGGTATTTTCTTCTTATCCTGAAAAAAAAAAGGGATTATTTAACAGAGGATTATGTTCTTTGTTGATTTTAGAAATCTTTTTTTATGACTCCATTTTTAGGTAAAAAGACTGTTCATTTTTTAGGATCTAATAGCTTTTTTCCTAAATTCCATATGATAAACTTTTTACAATCATATAGTTCAGCCAATGTTTGATGAGTTAGTATATGAAAAGTCTGTATATAGAAAATACATCATATACGTGTAGCTATGATTATAGGACTATTCCATATCATGAAGTTTTTACAATCATATAGTTTAGCCAATGTTTGACAAGTTAGTGTATGAGAAGTCTGTATATACAAAATACATTACATACGTGTAGCTAGGATTATAGGACCGATTGTCTAAGTACTAGCACTTAAAGTAGTTCAAAAATGATGCAAAAAGTTCTCCTATTGAATCTCAGGTATAAGTGAACAAGAACTACAGATTAGTACAGGAGTTGTGCTTTTGATATTACAAATTCACCTGGTTTGGCAAATTTACATCTCTTGAAGCTCACTTTTAGTATTTGTCCATCTATTGGACGAATTGGACCCTCGATTGGAAATTGCTGTGTTGGTTTTGTTGTTGTTTTGGGATTTGATTGGGGGTGTCATTGTCTTTTCAGGAGCTTTTGCCCATTTTCCAAATTACTTTTTATGGGTTTTCCGACCGTACTAAAATTTCCACTTGTGTCCCATTTTGCACGCTATTTTGTTTGTTTGTGTGAGGGCGTTTTGGTCATTCTGAATCCTGCAGCTGTCCATCATCACTTTTGCAGGCATGAATCTCTCTCTCTCTCTCTCTCCCCCCCCCCCCCCCCCCCCCCCCCCCCCCCCTTTACGCTTTCCTCCCTCTCATCTACCTAGTCTCTCTCTCTCTCTCAGAAGACGTCGGAGAAGAAAAATTGAAGAGGAAAGTTCACGATGCAGCAGAGATCAAGGCGGACTGAAATTAAATTCTAAATCTAGGTTTTGTTCGATTTTCCGGGGAGTTCGATTTTGACAGCGAGATTCGCAGCGTCTTCGTTTCGACGGTGAGATTCCAGTCGACGGCGACTTTGACTCTGACAACGAGGTTCAGATGATTTCGTTTCAGCGGTTAGTTTTTTTCATTCGTTTCAGTGGGTTGTTTCGAATTTTTAATTCTGAAATTTGTGATTAAATTTCAGTGGTGGAAATTTGTGAAATTTAAGGGCCAAATTGTCTCCGGTGCCGACAAACGATGAGGACGGTTACAATGATTACCTGATTGAAGAAGAGGAAGGTATCAATGACCCCATCGTGTTCGGTCACAGGCGACAAAGACAAGGACAAGTCTGAGAAGCCTCACAAATAACCTCCTTTGAACCGTGTCCCCTGGCCCTCGGAATTTGCAATTCTGTTTCATCTTATTTCCACGGTGAGTTCCACACTTGTAGGATTCTCGATTCAAGCATTATCTCATTTGATTATTGTTGAGGTTTCTTAGATTGATTCAAAGATTTGTTGCAGTGAGCTTCTTCGCTTCTGTTTCTCTGTTTGCATGTGTCTGGCTTGTGATTATAGGGAATGTCTCTCTCTCTATTAATCTCAGTCTCCTCCACTGCAACTGGTTGGGTGCTTCGTTTGTTTGTAGTCTTTACTTCTTTATTGAGATTTTAATTTTTTAGGCTTTGGTTTTGGGTCTTGATTCGAAGTTTGGGCTACAGATTTGGGAATAAGAATGGGTTTCCCTTTGGCCCCATTATTTTGGGGGCTTTTACCTGCACTTTTGTGTTTGCTTTATTCGTAATTTGGGCATTAAGATGGGTTTCGCTGCATCCTTACACCAAGAGTATATCCGAGGAATCAGTGCCTGGAATTTTAATCTAATTGACTCGAGGAATCAGGCTGCCTTGGCCTGTAGCCACTTCGATTAACGTTTCTAGGGGATGCTTTAGTTGCTGAGAAATATTTCATATAGTTTTGGTCATCCTCCTGCACTATTTCTATTGTAGATTCCGGATTATAATGGTGCTTGAAATGATGGAGAGAGAAATGTTAGAGGTAACCGAAGGGACACACAAGATGACATGGGTCTTCTGACAGAGAAGCTAATGGGACCCATACAAATCAATTTCCCAGCAGGAGCAACTTTCCCTTAAAACGTATCCGGCACAACATATGGTAATTAGAATTGCCAGAAAGTTCTCTAATTTTTTGGCATCAATAGCCAAACTCTCGCCCTTATTTGCCTTATTTTCGTACAATCTGATGGATTCGGTTCTCAAACAATTTCCAGATTTTGATCTAAACAAGCTAATCGGGATGTTGGTCGATTTTTAAACATGACCAATATAGGTATAGATATACATATGATTGTTGCCATTTGGAAAAAAAAAAAAAAAAAGGAGAATATGTAGATATAACTATTATGAATCTATGTATGTTTTTATATACACAAGCAGAAGATGGGAAAAAAACAACTTATTTTGATTGTAGTAGCTTTAGGTAAAAATGTATCAATCGATGTCAAATTAAGAAATAGCTTTGAACATGTCTACCTGTTGTTTTGAACATTCTTGAAAGTAACTCAATTAATCTTGAATGGATACTATCCAAAACTCAAAATTAAGCCTTCTTAAATGGATACTTGATAGATTCTTGGAACCTCAAAAGTGCATAGAAATTATTGCGTATATATTAATTTTGAAAACATGGTCGCCTCCCTGAATTATTTTTGTCCACAGTTAGTCACTGAATCAAAGAAAAAAACTCCACCATTGGCACGGGCCACCCCCAGTCCTAACCTCCCCGAAAAAATAACTGTTTAGGTTCACTACCTCCTACCAACTTTAATGGCTATTGTTTGATTAACAGATGATTAATGTATGGAAGCATGTATTTGTTAGGTTATTATGTATGAGTAATCCTAGATTACATGTACCTTTTTTTAGTACTCTCTCCTACCAAAATATTGTCCTGTTTGCAATATGAGAACTTAAAAATGCATTTTGGTTATTTTTCCAAGATACTAGATACCAATGAGTTCCTTTAAATTTTGAAAAAAGCTCGACTTTGTTTGGATAAAATATATTTTTTTTAAGTTCTTGGTTTGGCGGATTGGACATTCTTTTTGGAATGGAGGCAATATATTGATCTTTTTGGTCCCACCTCCAAGTTCGAATCCTGGCTCTGCAACTGTTTGTTTCCACTACTTTCACTACTGCTATGTATTCAAGAGGGTCAAGAAAAAGACGAACAGAATCCTCTATATGAAACATATTGACATGGTTATCTTTCAACACTTGTGAAGGGAATTTGCACATCTGAGATATCAATGACCTTGCATCTTGAAATCCCTTAATTATTGGTTGTTTTCGTGTATTGAACTCATCTTAATGGAGTTTGCTTATTTTATTGTTTGACTTCCAGCAAATATGTTGTCCTATTGTGGCATCTGTCCAATTGTTCAAAGCAGCAAACACATCACGAGCGGTGGTCCAAACTAAAGGGCACTTTAAAGTCACTTCAGCGGACCTCAGTCCTAGAGTATATCGAGTTTATATGTTCTTACAATTTCCTAGAAATTTGTGCATATATTCTTTCCTGTTTAGATCATGCACAAATGCAACTTAACTCGAGGTTTACATCTTGATATGGTGGCAGGTTCAGGTTGGGTTTGTTCTGTGGTGGGAATATACGCTTTCTCTTTCTTAGTGTGAAGCAAGAAGAAGAGCTAACTTAAGCTCATTGGAAAAACTAAATGCCGCCAACTCACTCAAGATTGATACTTTTAAGGTTTGTTCTTACTCAATGACTTGAAAAAAAAAAAAAAAAAAAAAAAACTCATTTCTCTGATGGAAATGATTCAAAGATGTAGATGAAGGGCAATACCCTAGTTGTGAAGCACTGCTAGATGTCCGAACAATTAATATCAAGATTGCTTACGTCCATGGCTCACATCGAAGAAGAGTATTATAGTATATGATGCCTATTTGAGCTGTTACGGTGGCCAGATTTTTACATGCTTTGTTTGACATCAACAAATTGTTGTTATCATGCACCGTTGCTGCAGCCAATGCAAACCATTGTGGCTATCTTGCACTTGGATACAAATTGAAATGATAGAAATTCATTTGTCAAGAGCGAAAAAAACAGAAACTGAAGGCTCCCTTAGATTGCTTTTCCCGCTTACATAACTTTGTGATTCAATTTTTATTTGTGGGATTGGTCTAATAAAGCTATGGAACTAAATAGGATCAATACAACTACATTTGCACCAAGGCAAGCGCGGTAGGTGTTGTCCATGCTTCGAATTGCTTTAATATGCAGGTTATGTGGCATTATGTATTATAACAATATCTATTATAGCAATATGTATGTTCTAACTTTTTATTGATCTTATGAATTAACAGATTGTGCATTTGTCATACATTGGGTATCTATATAGTGATGGTATTTATTCCTTTATATTCAGTTTTCCCTTGTTATAGAGATAGGTTATCTGTGCAGTAACTGTTTGCTATTTTTTCCTATTGGTAATTTGGAAGTTGGCACCATCTCTTAAGACCAGTCCTGACAATGAGCAACAGTTATTTGAATGGTTTTGTAGATCACGAGATTTATGAGTAGCTACAGCCTATGATGGTAATTTTGGAACTCTATTTCAATAGCGATGTGCGGTCAAGGACAAGCGACATCTATGCAAGCATGACATGCTGTTTTTCAGAAAATCTTGGAGTTGCTAGACTCAAATGATATCTGTGATCCGTATACTGTTGTGTCTCTTTCTTATGGTATACCGCTTTATTTGGATGTATTAAATGGCAGTCAGAATCGCTCGTATTTCATGTCAAGCTTACTTGGAAAGCCAAAATTTTGGAGTAAGCGATTGAATTGGACTGCGGTAGGCGGTCGATTGTTTATAGGAAAAACTTGTACAAGTATGTGAAACTTTTGGTTTTAATATTTTATTTCCGATTCAGATGGACGGTTATATTAACTTGGTATTGTAACTGATTGGGGTTGGAATGCCATTCAATTATTTTACTATGATTAGATTTCAGTGGAGTGCTTTTACGCACGGGTCATTCGTTAGTGTAAAATATGTAAGCACGCGTGTTTATTTGGCCTTTTGTTCGAGTTCAATTTTGTTCACGCTCCTTAAAAGAGGGTGAACAAAACAAGGTGAACAAAACCCTCCCTCCTATTGGATGAAATGGTATCGATTCCACCACAAAATTGCACTCCTTTTTTTAGTCTATAGCTGCCCTTACAACAACAAAACACTGTTTTTGGTATTTACGTGTTTCTTCCTTGCTGAGTGTTTTTGGATAATCACTGCGTAACGTGATCTTAGTATGTATTTTTGCTGCAAAGGTAATATTAAGCTATATGCTTATAAGTGAGATGGTGCAAACCACATTTGCTTAGGATAGTAGCAATAGATTGCTTACTACGCTAAATGAACTTCTTTGAAGAATCAATGACCAAATAATACATGCACAAATAGTGATATGATCTCCAACTTACTGCTGTCGGATTTATCTAGCAAATGTGGTTTGCATTTTGCATAATTGAATGTCCACACTTATGTTAACAAACTATGACTTTTTCACAGTGCCAAACCATTACTCCTTCAATTTTCCGACGATAACAAAGCATAACTTCCTTCAATCCGGGCATTAACGGGCGACTATACGGGCAACGTACGTGTTGCATAAGCTCTTCTGAGGGAGCAAGGGTTTATAAACACGTGTACTCCTATTTTCATTTCTAATTTCTTCGTCAATTATTACTCATTAGTTTTAATTTATTACTACTATGCTTTCTGCAGCTTTAAAACCTAATTTCTAGATTTGTTACTTTTGCATCAACATTATCCAATTTCTAGATTTATCTCATCCAGACAAACCCAAACTCTATAAAATTATTAGTTTTTTAAGTAAAACAAAAAATAAATCAAAATAACCAAATTTTCTAAACTTAAAACTTTCACTAACAATTTTAAACCTTTTATCAAACAACTCAAGCCATTAACGGGCGGGCAACATGTGCAATGCACATGTCACAGCACCTAGTTTATATGAAAAGTACATCCCAAAAGATTGATAGCTAATTGATGAAACAAAATCCAATCATATCAACCGATGTCTAAATTCTCCAAAAAATCCACGTTACCTTTGCTATAAGATTGGTAATTCGTATTCAAATTGGCAACTTGCATTTGAAGAAATGATCTAGTACTCCAGGAAAAATATGATATTCTTCATAAAAAGAAATAATGAGAAAGATCTTGCCATTATTTGCTTTGTGTGGTTTTGTGTTTGGTAGGTAAATAAAATTTTGATGTAGAAAGATGCAAAATGGAAGGACATTATAAATCTTGACTGGAGTACTTTATACTATAGGGATAAACGGAAATTCCTAAAGTGTATTTAGGAAACCTACAAAAGATTTGAGAAATGAAAATTCCATAAATTAAGCATGATGTGGTGGTCAAGAAAATAATTCCCAATTATTAATTTTTAACTAATTTAAATCATTTGAAAATATGATTAATAAAATATGAATATATAAAAATGTTATGTATGAAATGCAGTGATGATTTTACCTTTGTCGAATTCAAGCGGCTTCACAACGTCAAAAAGTTGAAGGCAAAGAAAGAAGTATCGTGCGAGAAACTACCTCTGAGAAACTACCGCTATTCAACCTACCCATTACAATCCAAAGAAAATAGAATCGATTGAATTAGAGTGTGTTTTGAATAACCCCGGAAAATGTCAAATCAAACTAACTAACATCCCCAAGTAATTCCATTCATTATAGAGGCGGAGGTTGCAAAGATTACACTGTCTATTATTCGTATCCGAATAATACAGTTCCGCTCAAAGGCAGTTTTCCGAAAAGTTGTTCTTTTATCCAACTGCTAGTGGTGTCATCAGTTGAAAAGGACCGAAATCTAAGTGATCCATTCTCAATATTTACTTCTGAGTTCTCTGTTGAATATCATGTCTCGAAGGAATGTCATGGGTGTCTCAATGACAGTGGCACATGTCCTCGTCACAACTGAGAGTTCCACTGCTTATACGAGACAGGAGGTACTGGCATTACGATTAATATGAATCTAAAATCTTGCGATGTGTCTTATATTTTACTGCACTCTTAGAATTATTGTAGAGTGTCTTTTATGGAGGCCGAGAACTGAAGCCCGAACGTGGTTTCTGGAAGAGAGCATATTAGAGAGGTTGTGTGAGAGTTGAGTGTTTTAGTTCATATTGTGTGTAGTGAAATATTCTTCTTTTCCATTGTAGTAGGCAAAATGCCGAACTAGATATATCTTGCCTCTTGCATCTTTTTGTGTTGTGTGATCTGTGAAACTGCTAGACATGTGCTTATATAGACAACCTAAGGTAGAAAAGTCCTAATCTTATTTTGGAGCTATTCTAAAAAGTCTAACAACCTACTAGTAGGCTTTATAGCCTTTTTAGGAAAACTTTACAAATGCTCAAAACATAAAAGGGTGCCTAGCCCTTCTTTACAAATGTTTAAAAGGGGTCCCAGTCTCCCGTCTTCAAAAACCTGTCACGTAGAGAATCTTTTGTATGAGTTCTGGACTCCTCTTTTCTTGACGTCATTCCTTGCGTCAGTTTCAATATTACGACTTTTCTAGCCTGCCATCTGGTTGATGAGATTTTGATACTCGACACTATCATAGTGTTCAGATGAAATAGGAGAACTTGGGTCTTGACCGAATTGCATATTCCTATCTTCTTCCATGGAATCAGCTCGTATAGTTAATTCCATTGGCCAATCAAGATTTTCTCTTTTCTTGATGTTATTCAAAAGAGCTTCTACTTCTTGTATCTGCTCATCACTTCTTTCGTAGGATATAGGAAAATTTGTAACAAATATCCTTCTTCCATCAGTTACCATGATGGGAGTTGGAACTGTCCCTTGAATCTGTGTTGCATGCTGGTTTAGCTTCAACAGATTTTCTACCCAGTATTCTACTGAATCTAGATTAGGAGGTTCAAATTTGGAGTGTAGAGGATTTGTTTCCTGCTCAAACTCCCAATTTTCAATAGGCTTAAAGTACAAAATTTGATATGGCTGGTAGAAGCGTTCATGTTCTCGCCATCCAAGTGAACTTGAAATCCATAATGTAAAATATTTGTTCTATTTGTAGTTGCTTGCCACACATGAGAACATTGTCCTGATCATCTTTGGGAAGGACGTTCCGTATAATGCATCCAAAATTTGAAAAATAATATGATTTGTTACTCCCCAATTTGTTTCATCATCTGTCCAGTTATCATGATTCTGAAAAATATAATGATTTTAGGGATTTCTTCCCTAAAATTAACCCTGCTTTTCTCATTAAGCAAAAGCTGCTTAATTTTTCTTTGATGGTCTTCTACTATCACATGAATTTTTATGAAAATCTCATGAGGCAAAATCGATCTTGATTTTTCATAAAGACAAATCATTTTGATTTTTTCAAAGACAGGATCTGGAAACTCATTGGCTATGAGGTCCGATAACTAAAGAAAATTATTTATTTTCTCGAAATTAAAATCCATTGTCCAATCCATTTGTTTAATGATTTGGAAACAAAAGTTTTCTAAAACATTTTATTTTCTTTTTATACTGGATATTTTAGCTACTTGCTGGAGTAGCTTGTCTACTTACTTGGCTAATTTATCAGCCAATTCTGCTATGCTTTGGCGGAATTTTGCCTTGACTCGAGAAATATGGCATTTTTATACGGCATTCAGATGATCATATACAGGGCTTTGAATCCCTGGTTATAGAAATCTTTTATTTCTAGATCTAACATAATATTTATGGGAACTCCAATTGGTCTAACTGAAGGGATCACCATATGTGGTGTAAAGTCCATTGATGGTACAGAGACCAATGGTGGTCTGTTGTACCAAGCTCTTCTAGCTTTTGTCATGCTATCATAATTGCGATAGCAAGCTCCGGGAAAGTTATTCACCTGCGGGTGACATTCTTCCCAAGTTTTGTAGATCCTTGGTTGGAATCCAGAAAAGACTACATAAGTTTTTTCTTCTTTAGGTTGTACTCTTTTGGCAACTGTTATCCAATCTCCTTGTATTGGTTGTTTGCCTCTATTCGCGCATAGCTGTTTTAGCTATGTTTCCCTGCAAGTATAAAAAGGTCTACATAAAAAATCAGCAATAAAATTATTGGCTCATTTAAGGTATTCTACCTCAAAAGTATATTCTACAATTTTATTGTACCAACTTAATCGTCGGCCATGATCAATAGAACTTAATCGTCGGCCTTGATCAATAGATTTTTTATTAATCAAAAAATCTCTTACCGCTTTGTTGTCTGTTCTAACAATAAATTCTTCTGGTGCAAGAAATCTTGCGCCTTTCTAATGATAATTTTATAGCTAATAATTTTTTTTCAAAAATAATAGGGGGAGTTAATTAGGGGTCCTGTACAAAAAATATCATTATGATTTCATCCTATGAGATTTGAATACTTATAATTCCATCCTGATATTCAAATAAACCCCAAAATACCCTTTCTCTCTCCAATTTTCCTAATATTTCTCTCTTAATTATGTATAACTAACGAACTGGGGGATTTTATAGGGGTTTGATGCGATGGGTTTTTTATTTAAATTTAGAGTCGTGACTCTTCAAATTTTTACGGAACAGTTTCTTCTAGTTGCTGTTAAGTCTTCAGAGTCATGAAGGTGTGCTTATATAGTTGTCAACCATTTATTTGTATGTTAAGATCTTTTGAAACCGTTTATGATCTGTATGGTTAAAAAAGCAAGTTGGACAGTTTTAATTGAAGTTGTTATATTTCAATTGCTTTGTTTGTGTTACCTCCGGTTCGATTTTTGTGCTCGAAAAAGTCATGGAGAAAATAAATTTTTCAAAGTTTGAACACTAATTCTTTTTTACGTCAGTGGGTAATTTTATCTCTTTCGTTGAGTATAAGAATCTTAATGCTAAAACAGCAGTGAAATGCTTTTAATATTAGAGCCTTAATTAGGCTTATGTTTTTAAGACGAATTTTTTTTTGTTATTCGATTAATCTTAACGGTAGGTTTTTATACCGGTCGTTGGGATAATTTATACTTGAATTTGTTTGAGTCAGTGTGAATCACTTTGTATTTTATTACAATTTTTGAAATATGTTCATGGTTTTGTGTTCATAATAGAATAGGTTTGGGAAATTGTTTCTCGTTGTTTTGTTAGATTCTGTTGTTTGAACACCATAGTGGATTTTGTGGATTATTGTTAACCGTTAATCTTCTATTGACTTATGATTTAGAGAACTTAACTTCGGTTTTTTCCATGCATTTACCTCGTATGCTATTCTTTATGTTACAAAGTTTTGAATCTTGTGGGGGAATAAGGGTGATTACTGTTTTCAAGAAAGCTTCAAAACTTCATATTTTCATTTCTATTGGATTGAAATTGATACGAAGAGACTAGAAGAGTAATTATAATTTCAGCATGATGATTGCGACATAAAATTCTAACACTTGGCATTGTCTTTAGTGGTGTGAAGTGTGAACCAATTTGGCAAGTGATTTTCCTTTGAGCTTCACTCCCATAACCTTTGGCTGTTTCTCTGGCTATTTTCTTCCGCAATCAGAATATCAGATGGAAGGCCATGACTTCCCAAACGCTGGTTTTAATTTCTACAAGAACAATAATACACAATCAATCCCACAGAATACCCAAACGACACTCTCACGGAAGGATGGGACCCGCATGTGGGGTCTATGCATGAAGCCACCTCTATACGAGAGTGTTGTGTGACAGTATTTGGATAGGTATTTTTTTTGTTTCCACATATGAGAGAGAGAGAGAAGAGTTAATGGGTCAAGGTCGTTATAGTAGTGGTGGGTCAATGAGGGAAGGCCATTAGGAAACCCACTCTTAATGGACTGTTTTTCCCCTACCGACCATTCAAATGTAGAAGAAGAAATTACCCCTTTTTTATTGAGGACTTCAGCCAGTCCTCCTCCTATAACAGCATTTCCAAGTCAACTGCTCCGTCAACCGTAAATTCAAAACAATTTATGGTGGGTTTCCTCCATTTTTTACAGAACCCTCGTTTCTACTTACAGGATTTCGCCCCCTCCCTCCCAAACCAAACAGGGTGAGGGAATTTCTTTCCTCTTAAAACTATACGGTTGTTCTTGTCGTGCTAAACTGGGAATTGAAAATGGGTTTTCCCTCTTTTTTACTCTCTTTCTTTCTTGCCTTTCATCTGCTGCCCTGTTCTGGCTCTTCTTGTCCATCCTCCTTCGACTGCAGAGCTCTCAGCCCGATCAAATTCCCTTTTACAAACCACACATATCCCCAGTGTGGGTTGAGCACATTAAGATGTCAAGAATCAGATCCAAAAGTCGTGCTGGGCGACGAGGAAAGACCTATTCAAGTTAGCCGCATCGACGACGATGCCATACAGATTAGTGACCCAATGCTAAAACGCTTAATCGATTCCAAGAGTTGCGGTTTTTTCAGTTACGTCCATCCTAGAAATACGGGTTCAATTTCCTACACTATATCCCCCAATCTCACCTTCTTCAGATGCATCAACAGCAACCCTGACCTTGAGAATCAGATGGATAAGCACTTCTTTGTCAATTACACTCGTTATATAGGCAAAGGTTGCCCAGGACACACTGTCTACTTTTCGTATCCGAATAATACAGTTCCAACTACAGGCAGTGTTCCGGAGAACTGTTTCCCTTTCGAACTCCCAGTGGTGTCATCAGCTAAGGACCAGAAGAATCAGAGTGATCCATTCTTATTATTGACTTCTAATTTCTCTGTTGAATATCATGTGTCAAAGGAATGTCATGTGTGTCGCAGTCATGGTGGCCAGTGTTCACGTGATGCCCGGGAGTTTGAATGCTTAAACGAAAGAGGTACTGGCGTTTCTGTACTAATACCATCAAAAACCACTTAAATTTGTAGCAAGCTGCTTCTATGGCTTGGTTATCTGGTTTTTCATTAACGAGAATTCTAACTGGGGGCTTGGATAGTCTCTATGTATGTGAGACACATGTAGAATTTCTAAGGAATAATTTAACTGTGCGGTTAAATTTTGATCATTTTGTTTGCACGATCAACTTAACCAGCAGGCCCGAACGTTTGCACGACCATTTGATGAGACGGTCGTTGTCCCCTTACCAAGCATTCGTAATTTCACAGAGTAAACAACTTTGGATTGACTGATGCTTTTCTCCTTGACAGTGGTTGCAGGGCGAAGTCACTTGCGATTGATTCTAGCAACAGGTAATACACTCCTTTGATCAGTAGCTGTAACCTTAATTAGATTGTGGTTTTCCCCTATGAAGTACTCAACCCTGTCTCGCTGCTATATTTTCTTGCTTCCATGAATTGAGGGACCCAAAACCTGAATACGGACCCTAAATACACCTCTATTTTTTGCAGCCGGAGTTATCCTTTTTGCTTGCTTCCTTATACTTATCATCCGGTATCGCAAGGAATGGAGGAATTGTTTTTCTTCATATACCATTTGGAGGAACACTTCTTCTGATCCCTTCTCAAAAGAAGGCCTTGAAGAAGGCAGTGCTTACTTTGGGCTCCCTGTCTTCTCCTACTCTGAACTTAAAGAAGCCACTCATAACTTTGATCCTTCCAAGGAATTGGGCGATGGAGGTTTCGGCACCGTATATCATGGTGAGCCCTATGCCCCTATCATAGTTCTGCTTTACTATATTCTGGACAGTTATCTGGGACTATATTATTACTAGCACAGTAGCACTATATTTGAAAAACCTGCAAACATGAGTTTTAGTCATGAACGTGCCGACCACAAGGGAGCTCGGCTTATGGAGCTTACAGTATTGTGCTGCATAGACATATTTTGTATTTCTGAAACAGGAAAACTCCAAGACGCCCGGGAAGTTGCAGTCAAGCGCCTATACCAGCACAACTATAAGCGAGTGGCCCAATTCCTGAACGAAATTGAAATTCTGACGCACTTGCGCCACCCCAATCTTGTCACTCTTTATGGCTGCACCTCACGCCACAGCCGAGAACTACTACTCGTCTACGAGTATATTCCCAATGGTACCGTTGCTGATCATCTACACGGTGATCGAGCAAAGGATCGCCCACTCCCATGGCCTGTTCGCATGAACATAGCCATTGAAACTGCCAGTGCATTGGTTTACCTCCATGCTTCTGAAATCATCCACCGCGATGTGAAGACTGACAACATACTCCTTGATAACAATTTTTGCGTCAAAGTTGCAGATTTTGGGCTCTCAAGGCTCTTCCCGACTGATGTCACTCACGTGTCAACCACACCACAGGGGACTCCAGGTTATGTTGATCCGGATTACCACCAGTGTTACCAACTTACTGATAAGAGTGATGTCTATAGCTTTGGGGTTGTTCTCATAGAGCTTATATCATCACTGCCGGCTGTTGACATGAGCAGGCATAGGCATGACATCAATTTGGCCAACTTGGCAATAAGCAGAATCCAAGAGGGTGCATTCAACGAGTTAATTGATCCGTCTCTTGAGTTCAATTCTGATCCATCAGTGGAGAGGATGACTACCTCGGTTGCAGAGGTGGCTTTTCGGTGTTTGCAACTCGAAAAGGAAATGAGGCCTAGAATGAATGAGGTTTTGGAAGCTTTGAAGGGAATCCAGGGCTACGAAGATGAGGAAATTGGAAAAATGCCACCTTCCTCACGAGATGGGGGTAATGTTGAGTTGCTGAATAGTAGCAACGTACCACCTTCACAAGATTCCGTGACTGATGGATGGTTTACTAGTTCTACCGCTTCTTCCATTTCCGGTGTGTAAGGTTTCATTCCATTATGCTTTACCTTGGAAGGATCGGAGGATATATTGTAATGTTATACTCTATATCTTTGTTGGTGTTGCAGATCAGATACTTATAGAGAGAAAATGTGTATAGTTAATGGAGCTGTCTTTTGTATACATAACAATGCTTAGGCGTGGAGATATTTGATATCATGGGTCAGTGGCTTCCTGTTGTATTGGGGGTGGCTTTCTTCTTGGAACACAAAACTCTTGTCAGGAGTTCGAACTTTCATTTGTGTTTTGTATCAATGGTTGTGTCAAACATTTGAACAAATAGAGCCCTAACGTATATATATCTTTTCTACAGTAACAACCACTCAGCCATACCTATTCTGTGGACTTCTTCCTGTGCAAAATTTTCATTCTGCAATATGAAATGAAATTCCCCCGTCCCACAATAATTGCCCTGTCCACAAAACGAGAACTGAAAAATAACGCCTTTTTATTGAAAATATTCAAACCTTCTGCCGCTAGTTACTTAAATATCAATGAGTTTTTTTTTTTTTTTTTTATCAAAAAATTTAAAGATTTTCGGGATAAAAATGCAACTTTTTAAAGTTTTCATTTTGCAGACCCATTAGTCATCTTGCGAGGGAGGGGATTATGGGGGGCTGTGTAACAAGCCCTTTGGGTAGAACTCACCCCAAAAGCTAGCTCAAGGGGGAAGGGTGCCCAAAGACTTATTAACCCCCCACCAGGAGCACATACTCCCGATGTGGGACAAGTCCCATACCTTGCACTGGATCATAACAAACCCGACCCCTTCAGAGCCGACGTCCACGGCGGCAGGTCGCCCTTCCGGCACCTCCGACAACACCTGTGGCGGCCTCTTCCAAGGAGGGACCTGCTCTGATACCAATGTAACAAGCCCCTTGGGTAGAACTCACCCCAAAAGCACCCAGGGACTTATTAACCTCCCACCAGGAGCCCATACTCCCGATGTGGGACAAGTCCCATACCTTGCACTGGATCATAACGGGCTGTTCTTTGATTTTTTCCGAAAGTGCTGGAAGTGTCGCTACATTTTACCTTTCCAGTTCAGAAAGGGACACACTAGAGTTTGTCACCAAACCATGGCATGGTTTGTTGATTACCATTGAAAACAAGAGCATGGGTCGTTGTTTAGTTTGGTAAACAAGAACATCAGTTGTTGTTTGTTTAGTTTGGTAATAGAAAAGGTCTCTGAATAGGCCTTCTTATGAAATGACATCATAGGTGTATTGAATAGTACTCCGTATAACAGAGTAGTCAATACGACTCTTTGGCTTGGGATTTTTTTATCAAACGAAAACATAAGGGATAATGAGATGAAGGATGAGTAAAGTCGGCATTGAGTTAAAGTTCAAGGTGCGACCGCTTTAGGCCCCATAAAAATTTTCGAATTTTATGGGGCCCTCCCACTTTAACACTCCTGGTAATAGTCCAACAATACAGGTCTCATCTATAATTTTGATATTAGCTCTCCGAAAAGTCAAGGCTAGCTCTGAGGTTGAGACAAGGAATTAATAGACATTAATTTGGCACTGCATATTCCATATTTTCATTGGTGTGTCTAAGAAGCAATAGTAGTTAATTGTTCATCATGTATGAATCAAACCGGCCAGCCTGTTCGACCTATCAAGATTGCTTGGCCATAGGAAGCTAGTAAAAAATCTCTCTTTATTGAAGGCATTGGTATAAGAAAGAGTAGTGTTTCTTGTGCCATGACATTTATTCCCAAGATACCCAAGTTTTAGTTAGGGAAAAGCACGGGCAGGTCTAGTTTTTTTGGTCATGCACACCAAGCTTCATCAATTTTCAAAAAATGCGTCAAAAACTCCACTCATCAGTTTTCAAAAAATGCGTCAAAAACTCCACTCATCAGTCACTACATTTTAAATTTTGAACCCCCAAATCGTATAAAAATGCCTAAATTCTAGAGTACCCTATGAAAGTAACTAAACCTAAATCCTAGGGTACCCTATGAAAATTCCTAAACCACTAAAACCCTATAACTAGAAAGTGCACCCTAAACCTAAACCCTAGGGTATCCTGTAAAAATGCCTAAATCCTAGGGTACCATATAAAAGTGTCTAACCCAAACCCTATGGTATCCTATGAAAGTGCCTAAAATCTTAGGGTACCCTATGAAAGTGCTAAATTCTAAATTCTACATGTACGGTCTAAATTTTAAATGTATGGTCTAAATTCTAAATGTATAGTCTAAATTCTAAATGTACCGTCTAAATTCTAAATGTACAGTGTAAATTTAGGGTACCCTAAACTTTAGGGTACCCTATGAAAGTGTCTAAACCACTAAAACACTGTAACAGGAAAGTGCACCCTAAACATAAACCCAAAAAAAATATTGATTGACCTTAATGGTAATTAAAAAGAGTGATTTACCTTAATGGTAATAAATATTTGTTTTATGACCTTAATGGTAATAAACTCTTTTAGTTAAGGCTGCTAGAGACGGACAAAGTTTTGATAGAAGGGTATACTTTGATATAAGTATTTTGAAAGATGGGATTTTGTGGTGCATTTCTGAAGATACTTCAAATTTTTTTGTTATGTATATATTATCTATATGTATATTTCGTATTTTGCTACTCCCTCCGTCCGGATTTGTTGGTCCACAAACATACTTTTTCAAGTCCGAAAATGTTTGTCCATTTTCAAAAGTTAAAGGCTAAAATATGGAAAAGTTACACAAAAAGTAGTGGACAAAAAGTAATGGAAAAAAAGTTGGAAGCCCCAAAACGGACCAACAAATCCGGACGGAGGGAGTATCTTTATTGTGCGCTCAGCAAACTCTTTAAATACCAAATCACTTTTTATAGCATGATTTACCATTTGAAGTAGGATGCTCATATGTAAAATTTGGAGAGAGAGAGAGAGAGAGAGATTAAAGGGTGCTTAATTACATGTTTGTAAAGTCAGCTAGAAGCACCTACAACTTTGAAAAAATTTCGAATTTCGTAAAATTTGACTCTTTTTATACAATGAAGCTTGGTGTCTCTCCCTCTCTATCTGTGTGTGTTCTAAGGGCCGAGCGCAACTGTTCAAATTTGTGTAGCAATGATTTGATGCACTCTGTTACAAAACGTGATACTTGAGTTCGAGTTTTACGGTCGTAAATTGCGAGTAAAATTGCGGTTTTCCTTCCCATGACCACTTCCACTTGCAGTAGAAAAGAAAAAGATTCAAAAGTACATTCATAATTTGTATAGTGTGGTTGCGATGATGGTGCATGTTAGGTAGAGGAAGATGGGACTAATGAAATGGCTCGGAATTGACATCATCGTCATAGTACGTACTATGAAGCAACGCCACAGAAAATCGTGTCGCTCAAAATTCTGGTTGTGGGGTAAACTACGTTGGGGCATTTTCCAGTAACTATGAACAGGATATGCATAAGGCAAAATCTACAGGTTGAGACTTTTTTCTACCGTTAAATTTTGCGGGTAGGACAGGATGACAAACTTTATGAAAGGATTGACTTATACTGTGTGTATTTCGAATTTTATTTATCGGGACACCACGTGGCAATGTCATATAATAGTTTTTCGCTTTGCTAATGCTGCATGTAGTATATCTAAGGCCACCCTGCTCCTCCGACGGGGCAGCACTCCTCTTAACCAAAAGGGCAACATAGTCATTGTCATTTAAAATGAATTGTTTTTACATTACTCTGAAAGAACAGTGTATTACAGTGATATCTGATGTAGCTCTAGTAGAGAATAAATTAACATTTATTCTTTGGGCAACATCATTAAAGTTGGCATTTTAGCATTGTAGAACATCGTAGCCTCTTCTGGCAACGACTAATTGAGTTGCTCGAGCTGAGTTTTCCACAATAATCCATCTCCTAGAATTCCTAAAATTCCTAAGTATGAATTTCGAGACAAGTTCATTCTCTTCACATATATACTAGTTACTTTTAAGAGTTTTAGCACTTTTAGCCAAAAACGGGAAAGTCACCCTCATAGTAAGGACAAAAAAAAAAAAAAAATAGCGCAATGGTAGTGTCATATTTTTATTTTTTTGAACTGCGTGTCATATTTTTATTGATCCACCAAAAAAGAAGTCAAGAAATATTCCACAGCCCTTTGAAGAAAATAATTATATTGTGCTCGAGAATCACCCCAGTAGCTTGCTTTTCAATGTCTGGTGATAAAATTCGGAGAAAGGTGTTGGATTTTCTCCAATTTAAGCCATTTTAAGGTCTTTCTTAGACCCACTGCAATGATCAAAATATTTCATATCTTAGATATCATAGAGAACTTGAATCACTCCAAGAATCAAGTTAATATAGTTTCAGAAGATGCTTAAATTAATCAAATTTCGTTGATTACACAATCTTTTTTTTCAAAATAAATTTGTTTTGAAGTCATTTGTGATTTTGGATTCTTTTTTGTTTGCAAATAAAAACTTTTGTTTTCTTTGGGTTCTAAAAAGAGAGAAAACTTTCAAGGGTGTTTGAGAGCCTATTTTTTAGCTTTTTATTTTTAACTTTTTGGCTTTTTGTTTTTTTTTTGGATTATGGTCAGAATTTGTTCTGAATCTTGGAGAAGTGTGTGGGAGAAATATGCAAAATGCATGTTGCAACAGTAGTAGTGTTTGGGAGATATGCATGTGTACAATACATTTGACTGAGAAAAGTATTGTCAATAGATAAATTGAGAAAAGTCAAAAAACTTATCTCAGCCTACTTTTGACTTCTTCTCTCCTTTCATCAAATTGGAAATAAGTCTTGAGAGATTGAGTTCTGGATATTATCTCCCAAACACCCAAAATTGAAAAAAGAGAATGAGAAAAGTAGAAAAGGAGGTGGCCAAACACCCTCATTTGCCCTTAATTCTCTCGGAGGAGGATTGGAAAAGAAAATTCAGTAGTGCAAATGTACTTGCTTAGCTTCCAATGCCAAATGTTCTGGACCACAATTACGTAATGCTCTGAAATATTCCATCCAACTTCAAAAATTCATGTGAGATCTATACACTTCGTCATAACCCTACAAAAATATGTAATGTTAGACTTCCTAAGTACTTCGTAGTCGTGCTCGAGAGCACTGAATGATTGGACACTCATTGGTTTTCCTTCTAATAATTTTACCGGAAATCAACCTCCAAGATGTGAAAGGTAAACAATAAGGAAAAATGTTTGTATGCCGAGCGGCACCACGCCACCCGTGGTGCCCGTGCACGCACATTTGGTTGTCCAAAAGTATTTTGAACAGTTCAGATTCATCCCCTTCTCTGCTCTCTTCTCTCTTTTTTCTCTCTCTAAATCCAGGCCGTCCAAAATCCATAAATATTTTGGACGGCCAAAATGTGCGTTCGGACACTACACCGTCCAAAATCCAAAAATATTGTGAAAGGTCGAGACGTAGACTCGCACACCACCACTAGAATAGTGTCCGCTCGTCACTGAAAAACTCAACAACATGGGATACGTGCTCGCTGTTTGATAAAAAAAAAAAAGGGATACGTGCTCGCTTTCATGAAAATCCTCTGCTAACTTTTCCCTTTTCCATCTTCCTGAGAAAATATCTCCTTCGATAAAAAGATTTTCGTGGGAAACTCTCTTTTTCACGCCCTGGTCCCGGTGGTTCGATGGTTCGACCCATGTCGCTCTCTAAACTCACCCAACTCTCTCTCTCTCTCTCTCTGTCTCTCTCTCTCTCTCTCTCACACACACACACACACCAAATTTTCCCATTAATTTATGCGAAAACCTTTGTTTGTGTGTCTGGTGAAGGTGGGTGTTCTCAAACCTACCTGGTTTGTCATTTAACAACTTCATTATATATTGGTAAAATTGTTTGCGAATTTTCTCTACAACTTCGTACACATGCGTACATGTTCTTGCTATGGAATGTTATTATAATTGGAGCCTGGGTGCGTGTGATTGGGGATTACAGTTCATATCTCGTCATCAATTCCGCGTATCTCTTCCGTGTAGATTTTTTCCTGCTGCTTCTTATTGCTTTGTATCGCATTTTCGGTTCTCCGTAGCAATTAGATCTGCATTTTGCTTATCGTGAGAGACACAATACATACAAACATTCTCTTTGGTTCGTTTAGGTCCAAGTTTTTGCAGCTTATTCCATTTTTCATAGTTTGATTGTAAACCGTTTGATTAGGTCCGTTTTCGTTTCTGCGAAATATCAGATTCTGGGTTTCGTTGTACCGTGAAGGCGATTTGCTAACAAATGGGTTCACACCAGATTCTCAAGAATTGAATTGGTGGCTTGAATTGGAAAGGAACTTTGAAACACTTCTTGAAGCAACCCGTCGATTCTCCTCTTCCGGTAGATTTCCAGCATTTTCACCAACCAATTAATGCAGATCAAATTTGAAGCATCAAAGGGTTGATTTGACGGGTATTTCAATTGGGTTTGGTGGAGTTCCCTTTTTGCATGGAGAAATCGATTCCAAAGTTGGAATCTTTGGGGAAGGCTGCCTTATTTATTTTTGATGAAATGTTTAGCATGGAGGAAGTTGATCTGATTTGGGTATAACAGGTCTGAGAATCCTGTGGCATTGGGTAAGCTGAGAGGAAGGAAGTGGATTTTAGATATGGGGTCTAGGGATGAGAGGCACCGTCATAATCTGGTGCCGCTGGCTGCGTTGATCAGTAGAGAGACGAGGAGCGAGAAGATGGAGAAGCCAACTTTGAGATATGGGTGTGCTGCACAGTCTAGGAAAGGAGAGGACTATTTCTTGATGAAGACTGATTGCCACAGAATTCAGGGAAATTCTTCTTCGTCATTTTCTGTTTTCGCGGTGAGTGATTTCACAGTGATTCTCTGATGGTTAAATACCATAAAGAGATAGGGAATTGCATTTGATATTCTTAATTTCCCTCGATGAACGAACAAGGGCTATATTTAATTGCTCAGTTGTATTGTTCATCTTCCTTCGGCATTTATCTTTTTGTTTTTGGAGATGTGCTAATCATATGCATCTTTAAATCCAATACATATCTCTTTCCAATATTTCTTCAAGACATTAAGGACTAATGAAGCTGTGGAATCCTCATGCTGTGTCCAAAGGAATAATTTAATAATTTACTTTCTTCACCATGAACCTTTTTTTTCAATTTCCAGATTTTTGATGGGCACAATGGGAATGCTGCGGCAACATTCTCAAGGGATCACTTGTTAAATCATGTGTTGGGTGCTTTTCCTCGAGGACTTGGGCGGGATGAGTGGCTTCAAGCTTTACCTCGGGCATTAGTTGCAGGTTTTGTGAAGACTGACAAGGATTTCCAGAGTAGAGGTACATAGTTCGGCATTTCTTCAGGGATTTTTGATCCTTCTCTATCCTTTCCATGTTATCAATGTGGTTCAAGTAGAGAGAGAATGAAGGTTTACGTTTCTCTTTGTTATTTTCTTCAGGAGAAACTTCTGGAACTACAGTTACATTTGTAGTAGTTGACAGATGGACTGTGACAGTTGCATCTGTTGGAGACTCCCGTTGCATTTTAGACACTCAAGGGGTTGCTGTCTCTGAGTTGACAGTTGATCATAGACTTGAAGAAAATGTGGAGGAGTGAGTGTTTACCTTTCACCCTTTTGCTCATTTATCTCTCACTAGTTGCAAGATTTATTTGGCGTTGCTGCAATTGCAGGAGGGAACGTGTAACTGCTAGTGGAGGCGCAGTTGCAAGGCTTAGCATTGTTGGTGGTGTTGAGGTGAGGTGTTTCTTGTTCAAAGCAAAAATATATTGATCAGTTGG
The DNA here is from genome assembly GCA_020921065.1 of Vaccinium darrowii. Lineage (NCBI taxonomy): Eukaryota > Viridiplantae > Streptophyta > Magnoliopsida > Ericales > Ericaceae > Vaccinium > Vaccinium darrowii. The sequence continues at coordinate 14,881,893 of CM037160.1, read as the reverse complement.
ATAGAGAAGTTCATTTGTTCGCGTCACAATAAACGAATTAGTTCCTTTGGGTGTTATATTGAATAGTTACTAATATATCTGCTTTAGTTTTGTAGGTTGGTCCGCTTCGTTGCTGGCCCGGAGGTTTATGCCTTTCAAGATCAATTGGAGACATGGATGTTGGAGAATTTATAGTCCCAATACCTTATGTAAAACAAGTGAAGGTATCTTGTTCTTTGATCATGTTAGTGTTGCTTGTTGTTTTGGTTTTTCCATTATTAGTTCTCCTAGAGTTAGCCAGAGTACTCTTTTGTTTAGGGTATAATGATATTAATACATTTGCGGTAGAGATGCTAGAGGTGGTCATTAACACTCTTGAATCTTTGATTGATCCTAACTACTCTCTCTCTCTCTCTCTCTCTCTCTCTCTCTAAATCAATTGTTTGCAACTTAACTATTTGCTTTATGTTCTACGCTTTGGGAGTCATTAGTTTCCTGTCTTACGTATTTCTTTCAGTATCTTTTTGCTGTGGAGTTCATTCTGTAAAATTTATCGTGTTAGGTTCGTCGTTAGCTTGAGTTCTGACTTATTCTTTGTTATTAAATGAAAAGTTATCAAGTTCCGGAGGAAGGCTTATAATTGCTTCTGATGGCGTATGGGATGCATTATCCTCAGAAATGACTGCAAAAGCTTGTCGTGGCTTGCCTGCTGAACTTGCTGCTAGGCAAGTTGTGAAGGTAAAGTAAAAACTCTAGTATCCTTAATTTTCCACTTGGTCGTGATACATATTGATACTGGAGTACATTTCGTGAATCCACTACCACAAAACTCATTGTATTTTATGGAATGGTTTCCTAGGAAGCTCTGAGGACAAGGGGATTGAAAGACGATACAACATGCATAGTTGTTGACATAATTCCTCCTGATAATTCAATACAGCCTTTACCTTCTGCGAAAAAGCAAAACAAGCTCAGAGCTCTGTTCTTCAGAAAGAAGTCCTTCGATTCTGCTAATAAGCTATCTAAAAAGCTATCAGCTGTAGGTACTGTAGAAGAAATATTTGAGGAAGGCTCAGCAATGCTTGCTGAAAGGTCAGTGTTTTGTCCTTTCAATCTTTTGATATATTCATTTGAATTTCGTAAACAGTCTAGAAAGCAAAAAACTATTGACAGCAACCACATCCTGTTGCTGTTTCTTTGTTTTCAAGCTTCTTTCCCAGGAAGTTATTGGGTTCGATGTGTTGGAAGAGAAAACTAAGTGATTAGTTTGGGGGGGGGGGGGGGGGGGGGGGGGGGGAGGGGTTGGGTTGAAGATGAGAGAACATCTAAACTGTATGACTTCCCTTGAATAGTAATATTTCTAATGTTTGAGAATTACAGGAGTAATCTTGCTGAGATTATTACGTTGGTGTTTTTCGCACTTAACGTAATGGGCAATCTGACCTTGATTGTACTAATGAATGCTTTAAGAAATTAGAGTCCAACTATCTCTTTGGGCTTTGAATGTGCAAATACCTATGAAAAGAGCACAACATGTTTGAGAAACATGATTGATGGATTGAAAATTCCCATAATCGACTGAATTCACTTGACAAGCGGGAGTTTACTCAATTTGCTCACTGAAATCTGACATCAAAAGGCGTCGTGATTAATTATGGAGGTTACTACAAAAATCTAGAAAAAGTATTGGATTTCGATTTTGTTATGCTTGTTTACTCTCTGAACTAGTGGAAAATAGATAATTATCATGCCTGAACTCATCACACGTAATTACAGTAAATTATCCACCACCCGCTGCCAGCTCCACCGACAATTGGCATAAGTTCCTTGTATGGTTTTGAGTTAGATCTCTAAGATTGGTCTCATAGGCCTAGCTGGAAAATGTTCTTGCCTAGCGTGAGTAGCCGCCTTTCTAGTGTTTTGGCTGATTGACACAATTATTGGAGACCCCTGAGCCTTCATAATGGTGGTTTAAAACTCTGTAAAGGCTATATATCCCATTGTTTGGTGCAGCACCAGCATTTTGTCGTATTCTTCTTCCTTCATGATCTTTTATTCCATGATTTTTGAATAGTTTAATATCTATTTTTTGGCCCATTTCTAACAAATTAAGCTTTTGGGACAACTGGTGACCTGAAAAGGTATCAGAGCTCTGTTCGTGAGAGGTCTTTGGTTCAAATCTCTCTGTTCGCATTTCTTCCGCGTTTGCATTATGTTTGTCCCCTTCGTATTCAGTTTCGCTCTTTCTATGAAAGTTCGCATCTCCACGTGCAAGATGGGGTTGCACGTGAGAGAGGATGTTAAATAGCTTGATATATATTGTTGGGCCCATTTAGTTGGTGAACACCCACATATCCTATGCCATGATACAAGTATCCAGCAGGGTACTTTATAGTTTTTAAAGAGTTCATGTGACACAGATTCACATGATCTTGGGTTTCTATCGGGATTTTCTTTAGGCTTGCGTTTTCTGATAGAACTCGAGGCAAAAGAGAAAAGTGAGGGACTGAGGTAATTTGACTTGCATCAACTTTTGTGATGATAGGTTGAGGGTGATGGAGAATTCTGAGCCAGAATCCTAGGCTGTATGTACATCTAGAAAATCAAGAGTGAACTTGAGGAATGAATGAAAGTATCTCCAGGTACCCAAATGATTGATCAAAGAGGCGTAAAATGTGTATCTCAGTTGTCACATTCAATTTACTTCCCTACTCGAGAATCTGCTTTGTTTTTCCAAATTGGAATTGAGTTTTCTAGAAGCCCCTGAACCATCTTGTATTCTCTTTATTTAGTCGGTGTTCTTGTCATGTGTCTTCAGTTGCCTCTATGGCTCATATTTTGTTTCCCTTGGTTAATTGCAGATTAGGAAGTGTGGTTAATTGCCGATTAGGAAGTGATGAGTGTAGCGGTCAATCAACAACTGGTCTGTTCATATGTGCTGTTTGCCAAGTGGACCTTGCTCCAAGTGAGGGTATATCTGTTCATGCTGGTTCTATCTTCTCCATGAGCTCCAAGCTGTGGCAAGGTCCTTTCCTTTGCGCTGATTGCCGTGATAAGAAGGATGCCATGGAAGGAAAACGACCCAGTGGAGTTAAAGTGGCATGATCTGTTATTTCTACATCTTACTTTTTCTTCACCATTCTTTATAATCCTCATTCTTCTAGGCCAGGTAATTGTTTTCATTATACAATGATGTTGCTCCATGTACAAGTAATATTTCCAACGACTGATATAGCCTGAGTTCTAGCTAATAGGTTAGAATTCCTGATTGCTTGAAGTAATCAGCTGTGTTGTAACCTTCTATGAATATTTCTTCTAACCATAGATGTAAGGAAATTCATTTGTCCTATCTGGTATCTTTTCAGCTCAAGCCTCAACCTTGAGGAATCCCATTATTCCATTGTCATAAACTTGCAACTAAACCTACTATTTTAGTACTGGGTCCCTTTTGAAAGATTAAAATGAGAGCGCTTTTGTTGTGGTAGGGTTTAGTTTCCCATGAGGCATGCTTGACGAAGCAGAACCCATAAATTACTCAATCAATCAATCAAGATGAAGCCCCATAACGTATTCCCAAGTCTACCTGGACTTGAGGCCAGAGTTTTGCTTCGTTGCCGTCTTTCAGGACAGTCCTGCCGCTAAAGAGAAACCAAAGTTCTTGCAAAATCATGAATTATCATCTCCTTTTGCATTTATTTGGTGTACACCTATCTTCGTTATGTAGTATTATTCCATTCCGTGAACCTCATCATACTGTTGTTGCTTCATGCCCAAATACGCCACCTTAACCTTATCGCTACCAATTATTTCTCTCAAGGGGGTTGGTGCTCTTTGCATCGGCCCTTTGAGGCCAAAAGTTGCTTGTGTATTATCACTCCCGGTGGGCAATTGTTTTTGCTTGTCACGTTTAGAAACCTTTCTTCACCTTATTTGTCTGTCATCCGTCCATTTTCACAATGGTGCTTTGAGATAATGGTTATGCGAACAGTGTAAACTACTGAGCTTTGTCATTTCAGTAAACCCGCATATTTTTCTAGAAGAGACTTTTTTGTAATTTCATGTTTGATAGCAGAATCAAGAGAGTGAGTTTGAAGTTTGAACCGTTAGGTCTGCGGCAGCCAGGCTGGTCAATTAGGGAGGTGAGTTGGAAACTCCCTAGTCCTGAGTCCTGCAATGTTCTAAAAGAAGGTCAGGAAGGCCGAGTACTCGCCACGTAGGCGCTAGAAGGCCCCTTACCGACTAGCCCGACTAATTGCCGACTAGGCACCGAGTACTCGGCCCTGGAAGCTAGAAGGTGCCTAGCCGCCCTGGGAGCGCCTAGCAAGTTTTAGAACCTTGGAGTCCTGTCCATTCCAAGGAGGTAAGAAGTAGGCGCAGTTGGCTCTACTTAAAGTTCCAAGCCCTCTTATTTTAATATCTCCAAAAAGCTGCAGTGGTTGTTTTTGCATTGATCAGTTAAAATATAGCAATGGGTGTTTCCTCCACTTTGGCTTTATTGCTTATATCCCATCAGCTGCTTCTTCGCTCTGATGGGGAAAACAACATATGCCCAGATTCCTACAACTGTGGAAGTCACGGGCAGATTGGATTCCCTTGCTCCAACATCACTTATCCCCAATGTGGGTTGTTCACCATGAATTGTAGCACATCAATTCAGAAAATCAATTTGGGGCTGGAAGGTCTATGGTATGAAGTCAGAGGCAATTTTCTCAATGATTCCGTTTATGTTAACGACCCACGGCTTGAAGACCTCATCCATACAAACAGTTGTGAAGTTTTCAGTTCCTACTTGAACTGGACTAACGAGAGTATGCCTTCTATTTCTTTCATAATGCCCACTGGTCTCACCTTGTTCAAATGCACCACTCTCGCCGCTGAACTTGATCACCAGACAGACTGCTTCTTCCATGATAATACAAGTTTCAGAGGCTGCCAAGGCTACACTGTCTACTGTAAATTCCCTCCTAACTATAATCTGGTTTCAACCTTTGGCTTTCCTCCCAATGGTACAGTAATTCAACTGCCAGCGTTATCAGAAAAAGAAACTGAAATCCGAAATGCCAGAGATCTGTTCTCTGTGTTGTCTTCTGAGTTCTCTGTTAGATTTCATGGCGAAAGGCATGTCATTAGTGTCGCCAAAAGGGAGGCCAATGTGCTCTACACCCTGGAGTTCCAGTGTATGAAGGAGAAAGAAGGTATTGGCATTTTTCATATGCAGGTTATAATTCTGTATTAGTACAGCCGAATCCAAAGCCTCTATATGGATGGTTCCTGACCTAGCCGTGGGTAGTGCTTCTCCTCTATTTATTTTTTTGTTTCCTCCCTACTTTTTGGGTATGTCTAACTAATTATTTTTCTCTTCGACATCGGCTGCAGGAAGAAGAAAATTATCAGTGATTCTTGGAACAGGTAACATGTCTCTTTCAGTTTCTCCAATAACTTTAAGTGGGTGTGTACATGTTTAGGTTCTTGTTTGATTCCTCTGCTCTTTTATTAGCTTAATTTCTCTCCTTTAATTTATTTTGATTGCAACTGCTTCAGCTGCTGGAGGAACTGGATGTTGTGTAAATCTGTTGTTCTGCATCGTAAGGAAACTAGCGCTAAGTGAATCAGAAGGAATTTTTTGGAAGAAAAAATCAATGAATTACCGAAGCATTGAGGCCTTCCTAAAGAGTTGTGGGTCTCTTTCTCCCAGTAGATACAGTTACTCTGATGTTAAGAAGATGAACAACTCCTTCAGAGGTATTTAGCAGAAACTCGGGGGCTGTTTCACACAAATCTGATGTGTATAGTTTCGGAGTGATGGTCCTAGAAATGGTTGGAGGAAGACAGAATATTAGTGTCAAGGTTGATCATACGAACGAAATATACTTTCCGCAGTGGATATACAACTGTCTTGAGCTAGATGAAGAACCTGGATTGCATGGTATTATGAATGATGAGGCTAATCAGAATGCGAGGAAGATGATTATAGTTGTCCTGTGGTGCATACAAACAGATCCTTCCCACAGGCCATCAATGAGTCCACGGAGATGCTTGAAGGGAGCACCGAGTCATTGCAAATCCCACCTAAGCCTTTCTTGTCTTCTCCCGTAAGAGCACCGGCAGATTCTTGAACTACATGCATGTTGATTGTCGTGACATTTGAGCCCGCAGGTAAGTTGCATCTCTTATGTGTTTATCCACATATGTGCATCCATCTCTTATGTGTTCATCTGCTTTCCTATGCAAGTTGCTGTAATTCAGTATTTGAGGCATATAAAATGTATTGAGTATTCTATTTTGATAAAGCTTGGTTGTGTGATAGAGCTGAGATCTGCCAAGGCCTAAATAAGGAGCTGTCAATGCCATGTTCTTTGTAGATTGTAGGATCTGGTGGGGTTTGTTGCGCTGAAAAAAGTAACTAATGTTATTTATTTAGTTTACTCTAGCCAAGGTTTAAGATGTACAATAAAAATTAACATTCACGAAGACAGTATCTATTGGCTAAAGAACCATTGGAAATCACCTGTGTGGTTGCCATGCCTTGTGAGGCCCACCCAGAGGCTCTTTTAGTTACGCGTAAAGAGAGTTGCATGCGCTGGTCGTCCTCTCCTACTTTTATTTGGTCTAGCAAAAAGAAGCTGTGAAATACATTAATAAACTTGGACGTAGCATACATTAGTTTCCATATGTTTGTCAATTTTGTCTTCTTAAGGCCAAATATGGTGATTAAAGCTCTCACTGAGACTTTTAGAGGTTCCAAATAACCCAGTTTTAAAGCTAAATATGATATGTTCGAGGTTCAACCTTCTCCCTTAGTGGGTTTATTGAAATTTCGCTCCTCTTCGACAAACAAAAAATAATGGGGTTCAGCCGGATCCCTCAATTGGCAGAATGAATTTGTCATTACTTTTTTTTTTTTTTTTTCATTTTCGTAACAATTACTAATCCACTAAGCATTTTACTGATCTTTTCCAGTATGAAGATTTCTGGCACTCCCCTAGATTCTTAGAAGGAGCCATATTGGCTCAAGAACAATTCCAGGCTCGACCGAGCGATATCATCCTATGCAGTGCCCCTAAAACTGGTACCACATGGCTCAAGGCCCTTAGTTTTGCTGTTGTGAATAGAGCAGTCTGTTTAGATGATTCAAAGAATCCTTTGCTCTTCAACACACCACATGAATGTGTTCCATACTTGGAAGTGGACCTTTTCCAAAACAAGAGTACTCGATACCCAGATTCCCCTCTACTTGCTACTCACCTCCCCTTTGATTCCCTATCGAATTCCATGATAGCTTCTGATTGTAAACTTGTTTACATATGTCGCGACCCTAAGGACATATTTTGTTTCTCTTTGGCACTTCATAGGAAATGTGAGACCCAAGGAAGAGGGGAAGTTATTTCGTTTGGAAAAGCCTTCGAGTTGTTCTGCCAAGGGGCTTCCTTCATGGGCCATATTGGGATCATGTTTTGGGATACTGGAAAGCAAGTTTAAAGTTACCTAAGAAGATATTGTTCTTGAAATATGAGGATTTGAAGAGGGAAACTGAATTCTATTTAGAAAGATTAGCCGAGTTCATAGGACATTCGTTTTCTGCAAACGAGATGCGAGAGGGTGCGGCAGGGAAGATTATGCAACTGTATAGTTTTCAAATTTTGAGCAAGTTGGAGGTGAATAAAACAGGACAGTACACCATTTTCTCATTGGTAGCTGTAGAGAATGACAAGTACTTTAGGAAGGGCGAGGTTGTAGATTGGAAAATTTGCCTGAGCGGAGAGATGAAAGATCATATCGATGGGATCACAGAGGAGAAGTTAAAGAGGTAATGGCTTGACATTCGAGTAGTTAGAAGTCTTCTTTCATATTTGGTTAGTAGTGTGTATTCTGGTGGAAAGTACATTTCTTATGAAACTATAATTTTGGAGCTTGAAAGGAAAAGGAAAGGACCTGGCTTCTCTGCAGTCCAACTGCAAAAAGGCCTTTGCATTCAATGGTCTAGATTTTAGAAAGACTCTCGGGAAGATATTCTTGTTGGGAAAAGTCTTTCTAAAATAGATTCTTTCTAAAATATGGATATTTAAAAACACTTCTGGATAGTTAGGATCACACGAACGGCTCTCTGCAGTCTAACATAAGACTGCAAAGAAGCCGGATTCAAAAGGAAATACAATTCCCATGGTTGCCTCGAGTCATTTCTAATATTTGCCTCCGGGGAAAGAAAGCAGCGGTTGGATGGAGGCATAACACCTCAAAATATTCTAGTCCTCTATACAGGTTATACAACTAAATTTACTGTACGTCTGCAGAAAGACTATTTAGTACTATTTGTTGGCCTATACAGGAAACTATTGAGCTCTGCTCATTATACAGCAAAAATCAGTAAAACTCATATTTCCGTCACATGGGTCTCTGCTTCTCTCCCTCGCAATGGTTTGATGGTAGATACACACCTGTCCTTGGAAAAAAATTTGCAATAAAGGGAAGCAAAAATGGAGAGTTAAGACATAATTCATCGGAAAAAAATTTGTTCACCCTCACCAAAACAGGGTGAGCTACATTTCTTTGTTAATTTCCATTTTGGCCATTCAAATATGTACCAAACAAGTCCGAGTAGTAGTCGTAATTTTGAATGCAAAATGGAAAACGTGATTTTGGAGGATGGTGTTGACTCTTTATGTTATGTTCTTGAGCTTGTGTTTGGATCTTGAATTGTTATGATTTCTCTTAACATCTACAACCCTTACTCATACTTATGCTCAAATTTGAGTGAGCTTCAGAAATAGCCTCGCAAAATTTGAGTAAAAATTTGAGTCATCAAGTTTAAGCAAACGAGTGCAGTGGATTTTTTGAGGGATTTTACTCAAAATTTCTCCTTTTTTCCCCCTAAAGAGAAGAAAAGCAGAAGAATAGCAACATGAAATCCAACTTCTCAAAATTTCTCCTTTTTTTCTCCTTAAAAATTCAGAATCCAAACACTGCATAGAGTGACTTCCTTCCAGTGTTGTGACCCAATTGGATGCCGGATGAGTTTTGAGAGGATATAATAGTAAGGGGTATTTTTTTATCGGCAAAAAGATTTATGAGCGAAATCTTGACAAAGGGTATATCAAGATGGCGGAGAGGGGAGGGGAGTCCAACCAAAAATTGAAGAAATTAAAACACCTAATGGGACAAGCCCATAAACACCCAGTGGCCACTCAAGCACAAAACAATAACAAAGGGCCAAACCAAACACCCAATGGGCTAAGCCTGAAATAGGCACACCAAATAAAACAATGAGCCCAAACAGTGGCCCAAATAAACCCTAGAAGCCATCTCCCACAACCAACTGCCACCCACTAACCAACCGCCACCACCCAGCCGTCGATCACATTGAGGTAATATTTAGTGAGGAATATTATTTAGTAAGAGTGGACCCACGTTGATGTAACAATTATAGAGGGGGAATTAAAAAGTATTTGGTTTGAATGAATTTGTGGTAAATAGGGACAAGATTAGGTGGATGATGTAAAACTGGCAAATAACTTATTTGCCCTTATGCATGAGTCATATTAGATTTTACAATAAAATAAATACATAAATACAAGACTAATTAAATTAACTGTACTTGTCAACAAATATGGTATACGTAATAATTTCTTTTATGATATACAAAAGTTATTAATTTTTTATATAATAACTAATTTTAATAATTTTATATAAAATAAAATAAAAATTACATGTAAGTAATTTTAATAACTTTGTATCGCATTAAAGATCTCGATTAGTAGTTTAATTTGGTGCAAAAAAATTAAAAAATTATATGCAAAAGTACTTTATTTTTTATCTGAAGGATATTGCAAGGTTGGCATTCCCGGGTCGTTTCTAGTCATCGAGCAATTCGTCGAGTAAAGATACTGATTTCTTTGTTAAGAGAGATAGACGCGGAAATTTGGTATATTGGATGCAGCAGCGACCAAATCCTTACTTGAAGTAAGCTAACAATGTCAAATTCTAAAGTATAAAATTATTCAAAAAAAAATTTATCGAATTAAAGATCTCTATTAGTAGTTTATTTTTTTGTATCGAAATAAAAAATTATGCGCGGAAGTACTTTATTTTTTATCCGAAGGAAATTACAAAGTACTTTAATACAACAGCAACATTGGAGTGGAAAGACAAGGGGGATGAGGGGGGCAGGTAGATAATTTGGAATCACTTTACAACCACCAATCATGTAGTGCCACATAGACTTGTGTAGTTAATGGTGTGGTAGAGTGGAGCGTCCCAAACATTATTGTTCTTAAAATCACTGAAAATTTGGCTGGTGGATGTGAATAAGTTGATCTACACACTTTCTTAAAATAAAAATAAAAAATAAAAATCAGCAAACTCTTCGCTTTGAAAATATAGAAAATACTATATTCCTGCAAAAGAAAAAATTAATGCAGTTTTAATATTTTCCAATATGGTCTCCATTATGAATGCAAAGTGGAAAATGTGATTATGGAGGATTGTGTTAAGTTATATCCTTCAGCTTGTGTTTGGATCTTATAAATTCTTATAACTCAACCGGACCCAGGGACCCTGTAGTGCTTTTACTGTGTTGCATGACGCACATTGCATTCCAGCTGTCCAAAATATTGTCAACGGTAAGAATTAAAATAGAACTCTTTCATGGAAGAGTTTTTTCTTCTCTGAAAGAGTGGTTTTTTTTTTTAATCCATATCATTAAAAACACTTTTAGATAGTTCAAATATGCATTGCACAAGACCAACAGCCATGAATCTAACTTCACAAAACTTGTTTGTTTCTCTTAAAAAATTTACAAACCAAACACTGCATAGAGTGACTTTCTTCCAGTGCAGTGTATACATATGGCAGATGGTCTAGTTCCCCAGCTACTGGCCTAAATAGTGGACTCCTTTAATATAGGCCCACAAACATCTTTGTTACTGAACTGTCTTTTTTATCATTTGGGTTAATGTATATGTATTGTGAGAGAATGATTTGTTTTGTTGAGCATTAAAAGATAGTTTGCGACATAGTTTATGGAAAAATCTTCTTTTAGACATCGTTATTTTTTATAGTTCTATTCAAACTTGCTTAGGCCATCCGTAGTGGTGGAGTTAAATTTGTGTTGTTATATGACACAAAAGTGTAAAAAATGGGTCCCATTTATGTGTTGTTATGACAAAATATGTTGTTAAGTTAATGGGTGTTGTAGTGGTGTTGTTAAAGTTTTGTTAAAATGTAAAAAATACACAAAAATCCATTCTCTCTCCTGTGTTCCGTTACACTTTTTCCAGGAAAACCCATTTCTCTCTCCTCTGGGTCAGAAGGCACAGGACCCATGTCTCTCTTTTCTCTCTTTCTCTCTCCTCTCTTCTCTCTCCTCTTTGTAGCTAAGCCAAGTTTTCCAGTTAACTTCTGCACTAGTATTTTTCTAACCCTTACACATTTTAACTACCCCTTAACTACACTACTATTGACAAAAAAAGAGAAAATGTTAGCCAACTGTGCTAGTGGCTGACTAATTTGGGTCTTTAACCACACTACTAGAGATGGCCTTACGTGCAACTCGGTTAATTTCGGAGAATCCAATTCCACCACTTTTACACATCGTGTTGTGAAGTGTTGCACAATAATCACTTAATTCCACCTGCCACATCAATAACCGTATGATAATAGTCATAGAAACATTATTCCACTCAACTCACTTTTGATTTTGATTTCTACCCTTCTTTTTTGGTTGTTTGAGCTGAATGGGTAGTAGGCTCCGTGCTCATGATTCATTGCATGCATTGGAAAATGTCTGTTGAGCCTATTCATCCCAACACATTGGGAGCCTGGGACAGAAAGAAAAAAACATGGCCCCATCATATGAAAAACTGTATTACACACATAAAGTAATGATTACATCTAGTCAAGAAATGCCATATGTTTCCACTTTTGTCCTTGGACCGAATGATTAACCATCACTTTAACAAAAACCCAAAACTTCCTCTCAATTAAAAGCTACTCTCATTACCATTTGAAATGAAAGTCAACTTATTGTACATGGGTCCGAGGATACTAAGATTTTATTTAGCGGATGAAAAAGAAGCCCTTTAAAAATCATCGACTACTCATCATTCCCTTTGCCTTGTTGTACCCTTGGGTTAAGCTCCTCACCATACCCTAATCTTTCATATACCACCAAATCTTTTATTTTTCATTTTATTGCTGACCAATAACAATGATTTAAACCGTTCGTCTACTGCAAAAAAAATGATTGTTCGAACATTATTTAATACATGAATAAGTGATTTACAATACATAATTTAAGTGTAAGAGGAGTATTTGTCATTTACTTTGTAAAACAGAAGCTAATTTGCTACTGAATTTATCAATAACCAGTCAAACTGATTTTTTACAAGCATATTATTCGTCTACTGCAAAAGATACCTTATTTCTTATCCTCATTCTTCCTTCTTCTTTTTTTTGGGTCATTTATTATTCCTAATCTATTAGATGAGGGAGAAGGAAACTCGATCCCATAATGCCATCGAAAAGCTCTACTGCATGAGCTAGCCTTCACTTGTTCATTCTTCCTTATACACTTGTAGACACCCCAAAATTGAGCTTTCGTACACATTTTGTTCCCCAGTGATGAAAAGAAACACCTAGAAAGCCTCTCGGATTGAAACTCTTCAAGTCAACAAAGTCAACAGTACCGCACGACACTCATCTCTCACGCATGAAGCTTCAACAGTCACGCACGGCATGCTTTTTGGATATTGGTGGTGGAAGTGTGTCGGACGGTACGGTTGGTGTACCGCACGGTACTGTTTGTGTGCCGTGCGACACTGTCAAGCATCAGGTCAACTTTTGCAGAATACCCAGCAGCTCAAATGTTTGACAAAAGTTTCTCTTGATCAGCACGTTTACTTGCAAGACTTAAAAGCTAACTCCAAGCCATCGTCAATTTGTGTGGGCGTCAAGTTTACATAATGAGCAAGTCGGTTTCTATGGTTATAAAATCCCGATCGGTTTGAGGAGAAAACAATGAACTGAAAATCATAAAAAAAAATCTCTCTCAAATTATGTCATAATTCCACCCTCAACCAAAACTACTTACTGCCAATACTTTCTCAAATTATGTCATAATCGAAACCCGTAACCTTGCTCCCCTGTTTTCAGTCCAAAACCTCCACTGATCACGACCAATTCCATCAAACCAAAGAACCAACCATCATTGCTGCTGTACCAGAAAGAAGTCGGAGTCCAGAGAAGGTCCAAGCCATGCTTAAGGAATTCCAGAAGTGTTTCAATCCAAGGGTTTGCAACTGGGGGTATAATCTCGTTTCGCCAAATCTCTTAGTTTTGGTATCCTGAGGGGAGGGATGCCAAATGTGGGATGATCTTCTATATCATTTCCACATTTGGTAGCCCCATGTAACATAAAAAAATCAGTCTAATTTGAAACCTCATGGTTGTGTTGCACGGTGAAATTATCGCCTCGTACGGGGTAATTTAGTGAGAAGGAACATTTCTTACTTAAACGCATTGTTTTCCCATTTAAAATAATCTGTTTTTAACCATGTTTCATGCCTTATGTGTGCTTCTATTCAATAATGTCGAATAATCAAAGTTTGAACTGTTTGTGAACGAAACGGTGTCGCACGACACTCCTCCTGTATCGCACGGTACACTTAGAGTGTTGTACGACATCCATTTAAAAATATGACCGTTGAAATGATGAACAGTGCCGCACAGCACACTTCCTGTATCGCACGATACTCTTTTGCAAAATTTGAAATTTTAAATCATCTTCTTTGTAAACCAGTTTGAGACTCTGTTTTTTCTGTTTGATTGCTTACTGTTTTGATGATTTGCATGTTATTTACTTGTTTTCATTATTATCATCTGTTTTGCATGATCTAAATGTTTATGTGAACAAAGTTTGGCATCAAAATATTTTCTAAAAATCCCGCAAATATTTAGTAAAGACCGATTTTTAATCGGGCGAGCGGGGTGTCTTAAAACCCTTTCCCATTCGTAACCTAGCTCGCAAATCCAAAACGAATCTCTAGTTTTCAAACTATTTTTCAAATCATTTTCTAAATCGTTTTTAAATTGGTTTCTCGGGTCCTAATCCATTTTCTAAAAAAACCCGGGTGGCGATTCCCTATTTTCAAAACAAAACAAGAAGTTTTTCCAAAACCATAGCATGGAGCCGACCATCCACAACACTCAAAATCTTATATCCTACCAAAAGAGACCTTAATGGCTTGTTTGTTGGCAGGATACGTTTTGAAGGGGGGAATAGGATATAAATAGGTGGATAGGGTTGGAAGGGTACTATTTTAGAATGAGAGATTAAAATGACTTGATTTGTTTTGTTGTTGTAGAATGAAGATATAATGAGTTGGATAATGTACAATTATGTGAAATTTTTATTTTGTCCCAAATAAACAAACAAGAAAAATACAAGAGGTGGAGCCTCTCTCCTGTGTGCACATCTCTCTCTCCATCCCCCCCGGCGGCCCATGACTGGGAGTGAGACCAGAGAAGGGGTTAATTGGTCTGGTTAATTGGTAAAGAATAAGCCGGATAAGATTTGGATATGGGGTGTGTACAATTTTTATTCCTGCAAAAGAATATAGATAACCATAGATAATTACAAAAGTAAACAAAAAAAGAAGGATATAGTCCCCGAATATTTATACCCGGAACAAATTCATATCCCCCTTCTACTTTTATATTGGGCGGCCAAACAAGCCCTTACAAGCATTGCCGATCGGCATACCCCCTTTTTTTTTTAGCTAGAAGAAAGAATTTCATTCAACCTAACAAATCACAACCCTGAAACAACCTACCAAAAAAACTTTAAAAAAAAAAAAGCAAAAAATTAAAGAAAAACAGAAAATACCGAAAATGCATACCCTGTTAAGATATGCCTCGTGCACATAGTAGCAAATCTTTTGGTCAAGGTGATACATGAAGGTAAACGAAAAGACAAAAAGAAGTTAGAACTTCGAGAAACCAAACCAAAAGATCAGTTAGGCTTTTATCAGGTGCCGCAGGAAAGCCTTTTTTCATGAAATTACTAGTTTATCCCTTCCTTTTACTCACTTTGTCACAATTTTTTTGTGACATTTCTAGCGTGCGTGCTATTTTTAAATTGTTTATTTTTTATATATATAATATTTTGAAAACTTTAGTTAATAAATCTAATCGAGAATTATTAAACAAGATTCATAGTACATATATATAACATCATATATTTGAAAATATAAATAATTTTTTTAGGTGTTGTGAATAGTGAAAGTGAATAAGAAGTTTGAGACAAAAGGAGCAAATAATTTTTTTAGGTGTTGTGAAAGTGAAAGTGAATAGTTATAGGATACCGGCCATGTTTAACCTAAATAATAAATAATAATGCTACAACCACACCTAAAATTACATACCCTCACAAAATCTAAGGGGGCACACATTTTTGTGAGAGTGTGTGAATGTTGGATGTGTAATTTTGGGTGTGATTTAAGAAAATTTGTTGACCTAAATAAGCTACTTAGGATTTTTTTTCCATATTTTTTTTCACATTTCTTAGTTTTGTGTCAACTTTTTGGGTTATTTCTGTCTTTATAAAAAAGATGGACTTTTGATAATAATTTTTTACTTTTTTCAATTATTTCGTCGAGATAAATCAAGATTTGAAAAATACTTACCTAGCAAATACGAAAAAACTTTTGAATAAAGGGTTCTCTTTCTTTTTAATTTTAAATATTAGTTAGTTATGGTTCATCTCACAAACTTCAAAGATTAGGCACCAAAGTAACTTTCTTGAGTTGAATGACCATGGAAAGAAGATGACCAGGGTTGTTTTCATCAATGAAATTAGCTCATAGTATTAGCGTAGGATTCGGCTCTTCTTCGGTCTATGAAAATGGACTGAACGGTCTAGTTGGAGTATTTTAAGGCCCTTCCTAGGCTTTATTTTTGTGATTCAAACCGTTTACGTTTTAGGACTCGTCGAGAACATTGATCAAACCAAAAATCAAGTTGATCGGACATTGGTTGATCGGATTTTGAAATGCATTTGTCTGGAAATTGATAGATTATGATTTGATGTTGTAATCTTGGTATGTTCTATAACAAATGCGTTTTGAAATTATATCAAATGATATCCAATTAACTTGATTTTTTAGTGTGATTGATATTTTCAGGAAGGTCTAAAATTTGAAAATTTTGAATTACTCAAATTAGACACAAGAAGGATCAAAAAATGGGACTTGGGGCTTCTGCTGTGCAGCCCCCTGCAAGCAACGTGTTGTGCACCCCATGGCGCGGTCGCGCCGAATTTTTGTTCGACGATCAGAGACGTTCATCGCATAGAGCTCGTCGAGTACTACAAGTGTACCAAAAATCAACTCGGACGAATGTGGTTAAGTGCCTCATCGAAACGCAAATAACTTTAAAAACATAGGTTCAGCGGTTTTGTTTCAGTGTTTGTGTTCCATTTTTTCGAGGTATTTTGTTCCGATGAGACACTTAACAATATCGGATTGAGTTGATTTTTGGTATACTTGTAGTACTCAACGAGATCTACGCGGTGAACATTTTTGATCATCAGAAAAATTTCGCCGCGGCCGCGCCATGGATGCACAGTACGCTGCTGTGCAGGGGGCTGCACAGCAGCAACCCCAAGTCCCAAAAAATGTTAGGGACGACAATCTAGACCGAACCTATGAGTACCCAAATCATAACCGGTTTTTTTTCCCCGAACCATAACTGAAATATTCTCTATGGGTGCAGGTATGGTATGGGATATGAGATAACCGAACCGTTCCCCGAACCGAACCTAACCGGAGATGTGTAATTGCCAAATTACCCTTCATATGTAGAAGTTTAGCCTGTCTATAGTTTCAATGTATTGAATTTATACTTAGATGTATATTAATTTTGCATTTAAAATATCTACATACCTTTTTAATTGACGGATCTATAGCATTTCCTGTTTAACTGATTTTCATATTTGAATTTTATTTATAATTATTTCACTTTTATTTTGTTTTCCAATTTAACAGGGAGTACCCGAACCGAACCGATTTCCGATTGGTTTAGTTATGGTTTCAGTTTCCCCTACCCGTTTGGGTTTCGGTTCAGTTATGGGTACCCATCTAATTTCTGGTAATGGGTTGAGATATGGCAATACCTAAATCGAACCGACTCATTGCCGTCACTAAAAAATGTGCCCACCGGACCGTCCAGATCTATTTTTATCAGAAATGCTAGAGGCACACAAACCCAACCACACCTCCAACCACACAGCACACGTGTCGCGCCACGAGGTCGACACGTGTCAGTGGGCCCCACCACCTAATTTGACTCCAGCAACAAAAAAAAAAAACTGAAAAATCTCTCTCTCTCCTCCCCTCATCTCCCTCTCCCCCAAACCCAATCTCCTCCGCCTATCCTCCTCCATTATCTGTCCTCCACCAATACCACCCTAGATAGATTCTACTGGGAATATGAATAATCTCCAAGAAGAAGAACAGATCTATTGCCCGACTAAGAAGAATAACAGAGGTGGATCATTAGTAACTTCAAAATTTTACATAAGTCTGCGGGGACTCTTGGTCGTCAACGGAGACGTCAACGGTGCCCCAGTCTGCACCGCAGAGGACGGAGGTGGGACAGATGTGTAAGAGGATGGCGGCGTCGCCTGGAAGGACCACTTGACGGCGACGGTAATGGCGATGCCGATTTGGCGTTAGGCGCTGGCGGTGGGGGTGTCGGTGGTGGTTTTAGAGGGTTTGATCGGAGGGTGAGTTGACTGGTTTCTTTGCTGGTAGTTGTGGCGGGGAATAGGCGGAGCCGCGGAGGGATGGGGTTGGGTTTGGGGGAGAAGGAGATCTGGAGATGAGGGGAGGAGAGAGAGATTTTTCTGTTTTTTTTTCCAGTCAAATTAGGTGGTGGGGCCCACTGACACGTGTCGACCTCGTGGCGCGACACGTGTGCTGTGTGGTTGGAGGTGTGGTTGGGTTTGTGTGCCTCTAGCATTTCTGTATTTTTATAGACGAGAGAGGATCCTCTCTTCCGTTGTATATTTAACATTGATTATTAGTACAAATTCCGATGACTGCTTGCCAAAGTAGTATGGGAAAGTAGGGCACACGTGTCCGAAGAGCAGTTCTTGTACGGGGAAATCACCTTCAAATGACAAATCAGACGTTTCGCATGACCCTGACCGGTGAAATTATTGATTGTTTGCCCATTGAAAGGGCAACGGGAGCGCTGGTGGCTGGGAAAATGCTATGTGTCACCACAAACTATTTGAAAACTATTCTGAAAGTAAAATCAATTGTTCAAATTAATTTTTAAGTGAATTTGAACTACTAATTTCATTTTTGAAATTGTTTTCGGGGTGGTTTTTTGGATACCTAACATTGTAGCTAGTGGCTACGTCAGATATCGTTCTGAGCCAAAATTCTAATTTGAACCGTTTGTTAAAATGAGCTACTCCCTTTGTCTCATTTTAATAGTCCAGTTCAGCCTCTAATGTAATTTTTAAATTGTTAATATTTTTCAATCTATAATAAATTAAAATAGAACTCTTCCATGAAAGAGTCTTTTATTCTCTGAAAGAGTTTTTTTTTTTTAATCCAAATCATTAAAAACACTTTTAGACAATTCAAATATGCACTGCACAATCTCCGCTTTCCCCTCTTAAGATGAGAGAAAAGCATAAGACCAACAGCCATGAATCTAACTTCACAAAACTTGTTTGTTTCTCTTAAAAAATTTACAATCCAAAACACTGCATAGAGTGACTTTCTTCCAGTGCAGTGTATACATATGGCAGATGGTCTAGTTCCCCAACTACTGGCCTAAATATTGGACTCTTTTATTATAGGCCCACAAACCATCTTTGTTAATAAACTGTCTTTTTTTATCATTTGGGTTAATGTATATGTATTGTGAGAGAATGATTTGTTTCGTTAAGCATGAAAAGATAGTTTGCGAGATAGTTTATGGAAAAATCTTCTTTTAGACATCATTATTTTTTATAGTTGTATTCAGACTTACTTACGTGTAACTCGACTAATTTCAGAGAACCCAATTCCACCACTTTTACACATCGTTTTGTGAAGTGCTGCACAATAATCACTTAATTCCACCTGCCACATCAATAACCGTATGATAATAGTCATAGAAACATTATTCCACTCAACTCACTTTTGATTTTAATTTCTACCCTTCTTTTTTGGTTGTTTGAGCTGAATGGGTTGTGGGCTCCGTGCTCATGATTCATTGCATGCATTGGAAAATGTCTGTTGAGCCTATCATCCCAACACATTGGGAGCCTGGGACAGAAAGAAAAAAACATGGCCCCATCATATGAAAAACTGTATGACACACATATAAAGTAATGATACATCTAGTCAAGAAATGCCATATGTTTCCACTTTTTGTCCTTGGACCGAATGATTAACCATCACTTTAACAAAAACCCAAAACTTCCTCTCAATTGAAAGCCGCTCTCATTACCATTTGAAATGAAAGTTAACTCATTGTACATGGGTCCGAGGATACTAAGATTTTATTTAAATCATCGACTACTCAGAACATACAATCATTCCGTTTGCCTTATTGTACCCTTGGGTACGTTAAGCTGCTCACCATACCCTAATCTTTCATATACCTTCAAATCTTTTACTATTTTTCATTTTATTGCATACCAAACAATGATTTAAACCGTTCGTCTACTGCAAAAAATGGTTGTTCGAACATTGTTTGGTACATGAATAAGTGTGATTTATGATACATAATGTAAGTGTAAGAGAAGTTCTTGTCATTTACTTTGTAAAACAGAAGTTGATCTGCTGATGAATTTATCGATAACCAGTCCAACTGATCTTTTACAAGCATATTATCTTTTGGGAAGCCTACGATTTGAACGAGTAGAATAATTATTGTGAGTTTGAATAATTAGTGGGAGAAGGCTGAAGAAGTGGGGAGGGAATGGGAGAAGGGATACAATGCTTGGTAGAGGGTGAAGGAAGTGGTAAAAGCATATCCCTCTCCAAGGGTCTTACCTGTACTCCACCCTCTACCCCAAGCTTAGCTAATTCGGGTTGGAAAAAAGACATTAGTCCTCCAAACCCCTCATACTTATTTTTTGTATTTTCAATTCAATGATTTAATAAGGACAATCAAGTAATTTCTCATATTGTTTATTTTTATTCATCTACTCTTATCCACCTATATCAACTACTGCTCAAACCTAGAATAAGCTACTCTTTTTAAATAATCTCCCTTTATAAGATATCTTACCTCTTATCCTCATTCTTCCTTATACACTCAAAATCTTTATATCTTGCCAAACGAGACCTTAACAGCCTGTTTGTTAGCAGGATATGTTTGAAGGGGGAATAGAGACATAATAATAGGGGGATAAATAGGTGGATAGGGTTGGAAGGGTATTATTTTAGAATCGGAGATTAAAAGTTACTTGATTTTGTTTTGTTGTTGTAAAATGAAGAAATGATGGGTTAGATAATGTACAATTGTTTTGAAATTTCTATTTTGTCCCAAATAAAAAAATACAAGGAGTGGAGCTTCTCTCTTGCATGCACATCTCTCTCTCTCTCTCTCTCTCTCTCTCTCTCTCTCTCTCTCTCCATCAAGGCCCGTGATGAGGCAGGGAGTGCAACCAGAGAAGGGGTTAATTAGTAAAAGAGAAGCCAGATAAGAATTAGATACGGGTGTGTCCAACTTTTATCCCTCCAAAAGAATATAGGTATCCAGAAGAGATATTTACAAATGTAAACAAACAAAGGATATAGTCCCCGTACATTTATATCTAGAAACAAATTCATATCCCCCCTTTCTACTTCGGATTCGGGGATCCTGTAGTGCGCCTCCGCACTACGGGTTTGTAGGGCGACTAAAACTACGTCGTTTTAGGTGTGCAAAGGTTTAGAATCAAAGCATTTTCTCTCTCTTGAGATTATGTTAAGTTTAACATTAATATTTTTATTTTTTATTGGGCCTTTTAAAAATCTAGAAAATTGTTTGTGAATTTAAATTTGTATAGGACAACATTAGCTAATAAAATTCATCTATTTTGTAGAAATGTACAAGTTTTTAGAAAGTGTCTTTAGGTATGGACATTCACTAGTACTATTGTAGGTGTGTTTTTGTGAGATGCCCCCTAAACATAACAAGTGGCATAATTTAGAATTTATAAACACAATTGACAATTTATACATCTTGACCCTTATTCTTATATACTGTAACCCATTCTCATCTCGAACGGGCATTAGTTTTACAAAACCGAAGGAAGCCCAAAAATTAAGAAGTTTGAAAATGTGTTTAATTGTAAACTTTTTGTTTTGAGAACCAAATTTTAGGGGGGAAAATTTCTACGCCTAAAATAAAAAAACAAACCAACTCCAATCTAAAATATGTGACTTTTATGTTGACATATAGAAGAAATCAAAAAGGAAAATTTGATTTTGAAGAAAATAAACCACTTAAAATGTTCACATTTTGGAATTCAACAAATAAAACTAGGTTAAAATGACGTAGTTTTGAGGGATTAAATAGTGGTGTTCTCTTTGCACACTCAAAATGACGTAGTTTTGGCTGCCCTTTAACCCCGTAGTGCGGAGGCGCACTACGGGATCCCCGGATCCTTTTACTTCTATACACGGCTGTCAATCAAGCCCTTACCGGCTTGTTTGTTAGAAGGATATGTATATGAGGGGGGAAGGAGGATATAATAAAAAGGGGATATAGAGAGGGATATAGTTGAAGAGTGATTATATTAGAAGGGGAGATAAAGAGTTACTCGGTCTATTTGGGTTTGTTTAGTTTTTTGAGAAGGTGGATATGAAGGGGTGGATAATATAAAATGATGTCAAATTTCTATTTTAAAATGATGTCTTCTTTCACCTCCGCCCACTCCATCTCTCTCTCTCTCTCTCAACAACATCTGAGAATGGGCAAAAAATTGATGGGCCAAGGGGCCATTTTGGTAAAGTGGCGGCCGGATATAGTATAGACAGGGGGAGGGGGTGTCTAAAATTAATACCTTTGGAGGTGGATATGCATATCCTGGAAAATTATATCCAGGACACCCAGAACAAAATAAACAATGTATATGAGTCACCCGAATACCTATATTCGGGATATTTCTATATCCCACCCTTAGAGCCCGTTTGGATGGCGTATTAGTTTAAGAGAGATTAAATATTAAGGGGAGATAAAATAATAGGAGTGATTAAATAAGAAGGGTAGACTCACATTGATATGACAGCTAAGAAGGAAGGATTAAATAGTACATGGTTTGGATAAGGGATAAAAAAGAAGGGATAGGAAGGGTGGATGATGTAACATCATGTCAAATGACAAATTTGCCCTTTCATATGCCTGTATTAGATTATGAATTAAATCAATTATATAATTTCAAACATAATTAATTTGTTATACTTAACAAAAATTAAGCCATAATAAGTTCTTCTAATAATTTTTTATATAAATTAAAATCATTAAATATTCAAAACATGAAATTTTTAAAAGTTTTTTTGTGGTGATAAATGTGTAATACAAACTCATAAACTAATTGCATATTTTTTGTTTAATAATTTTTTCTAATCTAAATCCAAAAAAAGAGACAAGGAGAACAGTTTAACAATTTTTGTTAAACATTTTTTTGTTTAACAACTTTTTAAACACTGCCGTTTTTGGTAAACAAAGAAAAATCCCATACAAATACTGATGGGTTTAAAATCTATGGGTTTAAACAAAGAAAAATCCCATACAAATACTCAAACTAATTGATCTAAACACTGCCACACCGAATAAAAATTCTCTCTTTATTAATAGTGCTCCACTTCATTCACTTCATTGTAAACAACGAAAAAAGGCAGAGATCCCATTTTTGTTCCATTAAACCTCTTCTCCGGTCCAACTGCGACGGCAGTTTTTAGATCAACGGCAATGGCGACAGCTTTAGATCAACGGCGACCGCTTTAGATCGATGGCTTCCGTTTGACGCCTGATTGGACGATGGCTACAGATCGTCCACCATTTTTGGCGGTGAGGTGAGTGCCAGAGCCAACTAGGTTGTAAAGGGGAAGGACTATCTGGGAAGGGGCTAGGGTAGAGAGGTAATTTTGGCCGGATAAGGAGGCCGGACTAAATATAAGCACCCTCTCCCTTGCTTTTATTTAGTCCGGGTTCTCATGGATTATATAGGTTGTGTTTGGTTAGATAGCTGGCGGCTATTTAGTCGGGGTGAATTTTTTGTTTCCAAACCATGGGCTAAAAGTCCAATCACAGCAATCACCTTCTCATCCGGCCAGATTCCTTCATCCCTCTTCTTAGGCTCAGTTTTTCAAAAAAAATTTAGCGCCTAGCTGCTAAAATCATAATACTTCAAATAAAAAAATAAAGTGGTTTCGTGTGTCATTTTCTGATTTTTTTCGTACCAAATTAAAGTACACAGGAGTACTTTAATTTGGTGCAAAAAAAATTGAAAAACGATACACGGAACCACTTCATTTTTTTATTTGAAGTATCATAATTTTAACACCTCGGTACTAAAATCTTTTAAAAAACTGGGCTTTAGCACTGCATCCAAACGAGTTCTTATATGCTACAAACAAACAGGGCGGTAAGTGTTGCGGATCGGCATACCCAGTTACGCTAGAGCAATGCTAAATACACAACAAAAATGTACAACAAAGTGGACAACACACTCACATAGGGTGTGGGCTCCGCACACAGTGTGTGGAGCCCACCCCCCATGTGAGTGTGTTGTCCACTTTATTGTATATTTTTGTTGTGTACCTAGCATTGCTCGTTACGCTATGCCTATGCACATAGCAGTTAAAATCTTTCGGTCAAGGGGATACATAAAGGTGCATGAAAAGACAAAAAGTTAAAGAAGTTGGAATTTCGAGAAACCAAACCATGATCAGTTAGGCTTCTATCAGGGGCCGCACGCCGCAGGCAAAACTTCGTAAGTGCCTTTTGATTTGAAATTACTAGTTTATCCCCTCCTTTTACTCACTTTGTCCCAAATTTCTTGTACTCAAGAGCATCTCTATTTCTTACATAAATCTTACATCAAACTCAAATTTAAGTAAAAAAATATCAAAAGCTCACTCCACTCCTTCACCAAATTTGATATTACTCAAAATTTTCACCAAATTTGGTGAGAACCAAATCTAACATCAAATTTTGAAGGCTATTTTCTCCCTCTCAAATTTACAACAATGGCATTATTGAGACTTTTACTCAAATTTATGCCTAGATTTGTTTTTCCAAAAATGATAAATGTACAATAATCCAGCTCCAACATTGCTCCAACACACTCACATAGGGTGTGGAGCCCACACATACTTGAGTGTGAAGTGTGTGTAGACTCTACACCCCATGGTATGGAGACTTTTGTTGTACATGTATCATTGTTGTTGCTTTTGCCCATTGGAGTGCTCCATACCAAATTAAGTTTTTAGTCAAATTTGGATAAGAGGTGGAGATTCTCTAACATGCGTTTCATTTTTTAATTGTTTATTTTTATTAATAGTAATATTTTTTAATTTTGAAAATTTTGTTTAATAGATCTAATCGAGAACTGTTAAACAAAATTCATAATACACATATATAATATTATACATTTAAAAATATAAATAATTTTTTTAGGTTTCTTGAATAGTGAAAGTGAATAAGAAATTTGATACAAAAGGAAGTAACTAGTAGTTAGAGAAAAACTGCTAAGTTTGACCAAAATAATAATGCTTTAACCACACCTAAAATTACACACCCTCACACATTTTTGTGAGAGTATGTGAATGTTTGGATGTGTAATTTTGGGTGTGATTTAAGAAAAATTGTTGACCTAAATAAGCTACTTAGCTTATTTTTTTTTTATTCATATTTTTTTTCACATTTCTAACTTTTGTGTCAACTTTTTGGGTTATTTCTATCTTTATTTTAAAAAATCTAACTTTTGATAATAATTTTTTACTTTTTTCGATTCATTTCGTCCAAAAAATCAATAATTCACAAATAATTGACGCTAAACTAGCAAATATGAAAAAAACTTTTGAATAAAGGGTTTTTTTTTTAATTTTAAATATTACTCCCCCCATCCCAAATTGTTTGCCCCTTTTGGGTATGCATGCATTTTGCATGCAAAAAAAAAAAAAAATTTGTTTATGAGAATTTTTTTTTTGAGAAAATTTCACCAATTTTTTCTTTTCAATGAGCTCTTTAAATTGGTGTAAAGTTTGTTGAAAAAAATTAATGTTTAGGACGGATGGGGTAGTTAGTTATGGTTCATCTCACAGACTTCAAAGATTAGGCACCAACGTAGCTGCCTTGAGTTGAATGACCATGGAAAGATCGTCAATGAAATTAGCTCATAGTAATAGTGTAGGATTTGGCTCCTTACCGGTCTATGAAAGAGGACTGGACGGTTTAGTTGGAGTATTTTAAGGTCTTTTTTAGGCTTATTTTTATGATTCAAACCGTTTATGTTTTATGACTCTTCGAGAACATTGATCAAACAAAAAATCAAGTTGATCGGATATCAGTTTATATGATTTTGAAATGCTTTTTTCTTGAAATAAATAGATTCTGATTTAGTGTTGTAATCTTAGTATGTTCTATAACAAATTTGTTTTGAAATTATATCAAGCGATACCCAATTAACTTGATTTTTTGGTGTGATTGATATTATTGACAAGGTCTAAAATTTGAACAATTAGAATTACTCAAATTAGACAAAGAAGGATCCAAAAATGTGCCAATCGGACCATCCAGATCTATTTTTATGAACCATGGACGAGAGAGGATCCACATCCGTTAGTATTTATAACATTGATTATTAGTACAAATTCCGATGACTGCTTGCTAAAGTGCTATGGGAAAGTAGGGCACACGTGTCCGAAGATCAGTTTTCTTGTCCGGGGAAATCACCTCCAAATGACATATCAGACCATTCGCATGACCCTGACCGGTGAAATTATTGATTGTTTGCCCGTTAAAAAGGAATCGGGAGCGCTGGTGGCTAGGAAAATGCATGTATCGCCAAAAACTATCTGAAAACTATCGTTAAACATATGGGTACAGATAAGAATGTCCAAAAAATGTACCAATCTTGTTTAGGGACCAATTTTTGGATCCAATACGAGTGCTTCGAACCGTTCATTATTTTTAAAACATTTTTTAGAGAGGTCCCACAAAATTTCAGCTCAATCGAACGGTTAGAAGTGCTCGAACCAAAGTCCCACAGTTTCAATCAAAAAAATTTTAAGAATAATGAACAATTCGGATCACTTGTGTGAGACCCAAAAATGGGTCCCCGAACACAATCGGTACATTTTATAGACAATTCCCTTTGTACATGTAGTCGGGTCCAAAAACTATTTTGAAAGTAAAATCAATAGTTCAGATTAACATTTAAAGTGAATTTGAACTATTGATTTCATTTTGAAATTATTTTCGGGGTAGTTTTTGGGATACCTAACCTGAAACATACCAGAAAGTCACCAGAATATGCTGATATTACTAGAAAGTGTCCGGACTTGAACTGTATTATACCTCTTGGTGTTGCTGGAATATGCTTTCACCATAAACATCTCTGAAAACAAGATCGGAATCTGGTATAACACCCACATTGGAAGAGGAGGTTGATTCAGGTTAGGGTTTGGCCGCTCGGAATCCAGTATAGGGGTTTGATCGATTAGTTTAAATGTGGGTGTTTGGTGTAGGATTTCATAAGAAACCCTAACCCAAGAACTCATGTCAAACCATTGAAGAAAATAATAGCGGATGCGTACCTATCGCCACGAAGGATGAAAACCTTATGCGTGTGGTTGTTCGTCTTCCACCTCCAAAGCCCTTCTCTTGATCTTGTTCCTTTTGTCTCACACATGATGAGATGGTATGAGAAAGAGATTAGGGTTTGGAGTGGGGACTTAACCATATATTTGTAGGCCTTGGTTCTTTCATAGCCCATCATAATAGATGGAACCCTAACGGGCCTTGAATGGTCTTTACACTTAGTAATAGCTTGTACCGTTTAACGCACATAATACTCTCTCCGTCCAATTTAATAGTCCCTCGTTCTATTCTAACCGGATAAAAAACTGCTTATAACTTTAAATCGGTAATGATTTCATATTCAATATGGATCTTGTTTGATAGATTTCAATTAATTCTATAAGACAATATTTTCAAAATCACGTAAAGCAATGTAAATGACGAGATATAACCAATTGAAAAGTGGCACGAACTTCCAAAAGGGACTATTAAATTGGGACGGAGGGAGTATAACCCAAATACGCGCTAGCAGAGATTTGTCTATTACCCGGTCATATTTATTAAATGATCACAGCTTAATGGGTAATACCAACACTACTCAAACCTTATTCGACAATGTACAATATCTAATTATATAATCTATGTAGGCCTACCTATAGAAAATTGCTAACATTTGGCTCATCTATCTCTGGAAGATGGGTTAGGCCGATCCTAATTTGGAGAGCGGTTTGGCCGGGAGGTTTCAAAGAGATAGAGAAATACAGGATTCGGTGGGTCTAGTGAGGAGGTCAATCCGTTTAAGAGAGAAAGAGAGGCAGTTGATCGGGGGGGGGGGGGGGGGGGGGGGGGGGGGAGAGAGAGAGAGAGAGAGAGAGAGAGAGAGAGAGATAGGTGGAGTGGTGGACTGATCGCATCTGGGAGAGGGAGGGAGAGATGGAATTCAACAAAGAAGCTTTAGGGGCCAGAGAAGAGAGAGATGAGAGTGTGGAGGTAGAGAGAGAAGATTCTAGAAATATTCGATCCAATGGGCCTTTTTTTTTCTCCCAAAAAACTTAGTCCATTTGATTGATAAATTACATTCCTAATATTTTGTTTCACACGGTTATTGTTTTTTTCTCCATAAATATCAATCCATTTTTTTCTCAATAAATATCAATCCGCAATTTCACACCAATTCAATCTCTTGTGCAAAAAACATCTTTCAACTAAAAAAAATTTAGCTGGGAATCCAAAAAAAAAAAATATATATATATATATATATATTTGAGAACAGGGATTGAAAAATTAATTGAGAGCGGGAGTTTGAAATGGTATAGATAATTGAATTGAGATTGAAAAAGTAAGGAAAAATGAGATGGAGGAAAAATTAGTTAAATTTGAAATTGTTTGCTTCTAAAATAGAACCAACCACTGGAGATGCAGTTCTATATTTTGGCAAAAAAAAAAACACTTTTTGGAGTCAAGTTATGGGCAATGGCTATAGCCATTTTCCATTTTGCATTGGACTTGCTCTTAACTCGAGTTTCCACTGAGGTATTTTTGGTATTCTTTGATCATAAATTGTCAAATCAATAAGTCATTCTCTTCATTGACAATTTATAGTCAAAGACTATCGAAAATACTTTGGTAGAAACTCACACTTAGTGGGTGTTTTTAGAATTTATAAGCCCGGGCTAACCACTCAGGTATAAAAGGTCGGCTCGGTAATAAAAACGGCTCGGAATAGAGCGACGAGAGAAACAGAAGCAATAATGTAAATTTATTAATCTCAGGAGACCTCAAGGGGACTCTGGCCTCCTTTGGCTAAATTTTAAAAACTATTTTTCTGGTTTTTTTTTTTGTTTTGTCTTCATTCAAAAAAATTTTTTTTTTTTTTTGCGTTTGTTAGTTTTGCGTCAAGATTTTGGTAGTTTCTGGATTTATGTTGTCGAGACGAATCCAAAGAGTATGAATCCAAAGAGTATAAAATGTAGTTTTTTTAATAAATCCGAAAATTAAAAAAAATTAACTAGTTTTTGGGATTATTTTTCGTCTTTATTCACAAAACTTTAAGTTTGGCTAATAATTTTATACTTTTTAGATTCCTCTCGTCGAGACAAGCCAAGAAACCACAAAAAATCGACCGAAAACTAACAAATGCAAATTTTTTTTGAATAAAGACAACAAAAAAACCAAAAAAACCAAAATTTTTTTTTTTTAGCCAAAGAGGCCTCTACTAAGTTGTAAAGATAAGATAATCCCAAGAGATTATGATACTTATCTGATTGATTCCCAAGAACATTTCCTAAAAGGAATAAGGCCTAAAATGTTGGGTAAATTACAAAAAAGCCCATTAAGTTTTGCCAAATTCTTAAAAAAACACCTGGACTTCGTCCGTTAGCAAAATAACACTTGAACATTATATTCCGTCAACAAAAAAGCCTCTACCGTCATGTTCTGTTAATGTTTTTGACAGAGCCAGTTAACCATCATTAACTGCCTCTATCAAAAACATTAACAGAATATGACGGTAGGGGCCTTTTGTTGACGAAATATAATGTTCACGTGTCATTTTGCTAAGGAACGAAGTCCAGGTGTTTTTTTTAAGAATTTTGCGAAACTTAAGGGTTTTTTTTTGTAATTTTCCCTAAAATGTTAGAGATCTTAGATGATAAGCATAAAAAAAAAAAAAGGAGTCTAGACTCCTTGTCCTAACAGGACTCAACCTGTCCGTAAATGCCTATATAAACCACCACCTCAAATCTGGTATGAGGTAATTCATGTAAATTTATCAATGAAAAGACATTTGATCTCAACTGTTGTCCTTTTTAATCGTGTCTCGGTATTCGTACCCAATGACTTCGGCCAAAGACACAACCCAACACATGGGTTTCATCCCATAAGACCGCTCGTTTTAACCGAGCCAACCTTATGATTACGTCAAAATCACACACCCTCGGGTGGTACTCACAAAAATATCTAGGCCCATAAAACCAAGCTCGATGTAAAAACCCTTATATAGGGGTATTGACCAAAGAACAGCTTGTTTTTACAAGTTAGTAACTGATCCACTCATGACTTATCAAATTATCTCGGCATGTTTTCACCGAGTCAATCGAACTCTTGTTAAAAGGGTATTGTTCGAATCAAACTCCAAAGTGACTAAAATTAACTCGGTTATCCGACACGTTACTTCAACAAATTTCGACGTTTGATATTACTTCATCATTTTTTACCGAGACATTTCATATCACTCTCGGATTAAAAACACTTGTGAAAATTTTCTCAATTTTTTACTCTCAATTTTTTACAAGTCTTAATTATGACCATCTATTTGACTCGGCAATATATCCGAGAAGACCTATCAATTGCTTCGGCTACGTTCTATGCCTTAGCAAATTTTCTCAAAATTTTTACAAGCCTTAATTGTGAACATTCAATTGACTCGGCAAAATATCCGAGACGACCTATCAATTGCCTCGGCTACATCTTATGCCTTGGCAAAATTTCTTGAACATTCATCTCAACTTAGGCCAGGGGTATTTACTTGCCCTAAGCCGAGACGAATGGGGGTATTCCTATATGCCTCGGGCACGATCATTCAAAGCAAGATACAAACAGAAAATGAAGTCATCAATTCCAAATCTCCAGCCATTCATTCAAGACAGACGACTCGGCATAAAATTCCACGGAGCCGCCACAAAAACGAGAAATTGTTTGGGGAAGAAAGACAACTATTAAACGAAACATCACGAACGGCTCGGCATATAATTCCACCGAAGCTGTGAACAAGACAAAATAAGAATTAGTTCGGGGGGGAAGAAAGATTGTTCAGAAGAATTCAAATACAAGAAAAACAACATCAAGCATCCTCCGCAAGACCTCGGTCACCAACCTCGGTCTCATCAGCACCGGCGTTTTCCACATTCTCGGTATTTTCTGCATCTTCTTCCTCCTCCTCTTCTTCAGCCTCCTCCTCCGAGGGGATCTCAATTTCAGGGGCCTCGACCGCGGGAAGAGCTCGGAGAGCAGATTCAGCAGGAACGCTGCCAGCTTCTAATCCGAGTTCGTATCCCTTAGCCACCCCTTTAAAGTAATAAATCTTCGCACCTCTTCAGAAACCTATGTTCTTGATTTCGGACACCTGTCCCTGATAGTGCTCGACTATCTTCTCCTTCACCTCCTCGAACCCAGCCGAGTGCGCAACCCGAACTGTCTCTTTTGACCTCTCACCCTCCTCCGACAATTTCTGCTGCAACTCTTTAACTTGCCCCTTCAAGGTGTCCAGCTCGGAGAGTTGCTTTTTCACTTCGTCCAGCTCCGAGAGTTGAAGCTTCGCGGCCGCGAGTTCATTCTCGGATTCTCTCCTCTTCGTAAGAGCTTCTTTATATTTTAGCTTCAAGTTGTTAAAGGAGGAGGAGAGATTGACCACCTTCTGGTGACAGCCGAGAACAGATTGGTTCGCCTGAAAACAAAACGCAATAATGAGCAAGATGTAAGGATAAAGAAAATCAACCTCACAGCAAAAGGCTTACCAGAGTCAGGTGTGAGAACATATCCACAATATTCCCTTCCAAGTCGAAGGGAAGCTGCTTCATGTCCTCGGGTAAGCACACCCCTTGAAGCAAAGGGAGGCCGAGCCTGGGATTGGCTCGGACACTATCCGTCAGCAGCAATGGTTGCCCCTGTCTGGTCTGAGGGGCAAAGATGAAAGGGACTGGAGAGGAGGTTTCGGCATTCGAGTCCTTCGGAGGGGTTTCTTTCGTGGTAGGCGCCTTCTCAAGGGGGACCTTGTCAGCAACGCCCTTATCTTTTTATGCATCCTTCCCCGAGCCTAACCCAAGCACGAGCCTTTGTTTCTTAAGCTCGGCATGGTCAGTCTCGAGGGTAACAGGAGCTCTTTTAGATTGGCTCGGGGCACCCTTAGCAGGCGAAGCAATGGACCTCTAGACCTTCTTGCTCGGTATGAGGCTTGGTAGATCGCCAAGGTTACCCCCCATTTCTTCCTCTTCCTCTTCGAATTCTTCCTCAAGGGGCTCCCTGACCTTTCCGACCAAATCTTGAATTGGAGCTCGGTGCAGATCGAACGTGGAATTCGAGCTTATCTCTACGAGATCAGCCGATTTCCCTTTAGCCAAAGATATCTTTCTCTTCCTACTCAGGCCTGCACGTTCGGCGGCAAGTTGTTCCCTGCTCTTCTTCTTCCTCTGCTGGAGGTAAGACGTATATGACGGCTCGTACTCTAGCAGAACATGAGCATACCTTTCTTGCAGGGGGATTCGGTAGGCAACTCGGATGTTATCGTCGTTCTTGGCCTTGAGCAGTCGGCTTGTAACGGGGGAGACCTCTGCAAAGCAAAGAGAGGAGGGGGATCAGTATAATATAGCAAGCAATCAAATGGAGCAAAAAGACATGCTATAAACAAAAATAAACCTATGAAAGTATTTTGTCTCGGAATTGGGTAGGTGCCATCATCATCAGGGCCGAACTCGAAGTTACCCCGAACCTCTACGAAGTCGTTAGCCCATGGGTCGGAATCAGGGAGGTGATCAATCAAATAAGACCTGGGCTCCTTGGGAGTACTCCGTAGGGATAGGAATCGGCACTCGGAAGGGCTGTTCTTCGAGACGTTATAAAATCCTACCAAGTCACTCAAATTAAAAATAAGACCGAATTTCTCCCGAAGCACGGATACATTGTTGATGATTCGGAAGGAATTCATCGCCAGGAACCTCGGATTTATCTGATACTCGTGCAAAAACTGACGGAGAAGCAAGTTAATGGGAAACCGAAGCCCTCCTTCCGTGATTGCTAGGAGGGGAACGGTGATGTGATCGTCGGAGAAATGGATGTCATCCTCTCGGACCCGACGGAGCTC
Source organism: Vaccinium darrowii (assembly GCA_020921065.1). Classification (NCBI taxonomy): domain Eukaryota; kingdom Viridiplantae; phylum Streptophyta; class Magnoliopsida; order Ericales; family Ericaceae; genus Vaccinium; species Vaccinium darrowii. The sequence goes on along the minus strand of CM037160.1, from coordinate 14,849,267 downwards.
CACGTCGGGAGGGATCCTATACTTCCGACAAAAGGCTCGGTAGCTCCCAGCCTTCCTGTTGAAATACTCTAAATACAGGTTAGGCCCCTTTACCGAGGCCTTAGCCTTAGAAGGAGGTGCCTCTTGCTCCGGATTCTCGGTAGCACCCTCGGGCGTAGGCTCGTAAAGGGAACCCGTGTTATCCGCACCAGGTCGACAGACCTCGATGATCTGTAAATCGGGGACTCGGGCGTGAGCTCCATTCCCGGCTCTATCCGTACCAGGATTGACGGACTCAGTATGGTCACTGTTGATCTCTCCCTGATTTACCGAACCTTAGCTCCCAGAACGAACGTTCGGATTAACCTCTACGGGGTTGAGTGGACCGAACCCCTCGTCCACTGGCCCTAAGTCTGTAGATGCCATCCCTGCGTCTGGGCCGTAGACCGCTTGCCAGAGCCGCTTGCCAGAGCCTATAACCGAAGGTCCCCGGACTGTGAAGAGGAGACTCGGCAGATTCCGAGTGGTTCAAACTCCCGGATGACCGGACTATTCGCTCCAGGATTTCCGAGCCTGAAAAATGCACGGGTGAAAACAGTTAGCCATATAACTGATGGTGATAAATCTGGCTCGGACAATTTCCGAGTCAAAATTTTTTACTAACCTAGGCACGGCATATGTGCTTCGGAGAAACCAGGCAAGGGGAGGGCCAATGATGGCTCGGGTTTCAAACTCGGCCAAGGTCCGGATTTCTTGTCTCGGATGACAAACAAAATTGAATCCTAAAACCTAAGGGTCGAAGGATCAAAAAGTGACTCGAAGAGTCATGAAGATACTTCCAACGAAGAACACGATGAACAGTGGAACGTTTGAGTTCACTGTTCATCGTAACTATTACAATCTCTCAACAGATTGTAAAATGTATTTTTCTACCAAACAAAACTTAAGAAATCATTTTTGAAACTTCAGATCGACAGCAAAAATCGAAAGGAAAACTAGAAAAATCAACCAACAGATGGGAAAAACGTTACCTAAGTTTAACCTGAGAAGAAAAGCGGTGGCGGCGGAGATGAACAGTCACGGTGCTCTTCACTTACCAAAGGTTGAAAAGATGAAAGAGGACAGCGGAGTAACGGCTGAGGACGGCGGTGTAATGGCTGAGAACACGATCGTAGGTTCACCGGGAAAAATGGGATTGGAAGGAATGGGAGTGAGAGAAAAATGTTTCTCACTCTAGAGTTGGGCTATTTATTGGTGGCGTGGGGCGTTTAAAATGCAGCGCGGGAAACGAGGCAGCGTTTGGGCGGCGTGACTAAAATGATGACACGTGTCATGGATGTGACTGCCCGAGCCTATCCTCTGACAGCTCACATAAGCAAGTCTCACTCAAATAAAAACCGCTATCCGTGTACACCTCTCTCGACCAATTGGTATCGACTACGTGGTGCGATCCGAGTCCGTCCACGAAGCCATCAGGATTAAAGCTCGGTGGAAAGAAACACAACGGAGGAAGTTTGGTCTTCTCGGATACGCTCCGCATATGCCACGGAACGACGTAGCGGCCCGAATAAAAACGGTCAACTCCTTTCTCGGAACCATGTATCTTGGAAGAAGTTAAGGGGCTATTGTAGTGGGCCGAAATCTAGCAGCCCAATTGGGGCTCGGTTGATGAGCCCGGAGGGGATTGGGCTCGGATGGACCTCCGGACCAACCTGGGGACAAAACACCGTGGGCCGACCGAGCTTGGCCCATCCGAGACAAGCCGGTGTCTCGGCCGATAAACTATAAACCGGACGAGCAGTCCAAAACGGATCGTATCCGAGATGGCTCGGTGGGTAATCTGAGATATCGGTGACATCCTCTGTGACGTAGCTTGAGGCGGTTAATGCTCGTAACAGATCTGGGAAGGCCCATGTGCGTGCCATGGTTGTTCCTGTGTCAGCGTGACCTACGCTGAGCGGTTACGCTACGTGTCATGGCCTTACTGGAGGGCGCTTGCATGCAACACTCGTGAGGGGGAGATTCATGATGCTCGGTGACGTCACCCAAACCGAAATGACGGATTTGCCCCTGTACTTGGGAAGCCTATATAAACGAAGTGAAGAGACCCCAAAAGAGATAGTACTTTTCTCTCTCTAAAAACTCTTACTCTCTCAATACACTCTCCTTCTCTGATCACTTACTTGATCGTTGGAGTGCCTGCCCTAACCACACTTCGGCCAGGTTGGGTACTAACGGCGTGTGCTCCGTGTACAGGTACCCGTGAAGGATCTCACTCTTCACCTACTCGCTGCTCACACGGGTCAAGGCTTACTCAAGAGGCTCTACTGGATTTTTGAGGACACCACATAATCTATCACTTGTGTGATATTCTATTCAGTACATCAAATTAACTGACTTAGGCATCGAAGGCTAGTTGGCTAACACCAGTATATCACACCGGTGTCCCAAGTTCAATTTTTGTTTTGTAGGTCATTGCTCGAGAAACGCTTGAAATTGCTTCATCAAGAAACTTTTCACAGTTTTTATGTAATGTATTATAAGAAAATAATTTGTCTTGATTTTTTTAAAAAATTACTCCTATTAGTGATATTTTTTTAAAAAAAAAAGGAAAAAAAGAAGCGTGCAAATAGCAGCAGCTCCCAAATCAGTACATTTATCCCAGACACAGAGGTCCCGTTACTTTTACCTTAATTACACTTTAACCTCTCCTGACGCTCTACACATCACACTCCTCCAAGCACTCTCACTCTACTCTCTCTCCACTCTCCATCTCCGGTCGCAGAGCAACAATGTCGAAGCACTCGAACCTCTATTTCCTTTTCTCTCTCCTCCTCCTCCCTTTCTCTCTCCTACAAGCCTCACCGAACCCAGATACCCAACTCCTCCTCTCCTTCAAATCCTCCTCCGACCCACTCAACAACCTCAACACATGGAACCTTTCCACGGATCCCTGCACCTCCTGGTCCGGCGTCTCCTGTCTCCAGAACCGGGTCACCCGACTCGTCCTCGAATCCATCCACCTCCGCGGCTCACTCCAGCCCCTCGCCTCCCTCACCCGCCTCCGCGTCCTCAGCCTCAAACAAAACAACTTCACCGGCCCCTTACCCGACCTCTCCAACCTCACCTCACTTAAACTCCTTTTTCTTTCTCACAATGATTTTTCCGGCGAGTTTCCGGTGTCGATTTCGTCTCTCAATAAACTCTACCGCCTCGATCTGTCGTACAACAGCCTTTCCGGTCAGATTCCGGATAGCGTGAACCGTCTGACCCACTTGCTAACTCTCCGGCTCGAGGTGAACCAGTTTTCCGGCCCCATTGTGGATGTGGACCTTCCTGATTTACAGGACTTTAATGTCTCCGGCAACAGACTTGTCGGCCAAATCCCTAATTCTCTCGCCGGTTTCCCGAAATCTTCATTTGGAAACAACCAAATCCTCTGCGGTTCGCCTTTGGATGAGTGCAAGCCCGTTTCGAGCGGCCCGACCCGACCCGGGCCATCGTCCGGAGCCCTCGCCACTCCCGTAGTGTCGTCCTCCCCGAGCCCGATACCGTCGACCACCACGACAACAGCGCCGATCAAATCGGGAAATCCTCGTCACGTCAGCAAGATGAGTCGGCTGGCGATTATTTCCATCATAATCGGCGATGTAATAGTGCTCGCCGTGGTTTCGTTCCTTTTGTACTGCTACGTGGTGAGAAGGAGAGGCGAAAAGGGGGCGTCGAATATACTCGAGGGGGAGAAGATCGTGTACTCATCGAGCCCGTACCCTGCGGCGATGGGGCAGCAGGCGGAGAGGGGAAAGATGGTCTTTTTCGAGGGAGCGAGGAGGTTCGAGCTGGAGGATTTGTTGAGAGCGTCGGCGGAGATGCTGGGGAAGGGAGGGTTTGGGACGGCGTACAAGGCGGTGCTTGACGACGGGGAAGTGGTGGCGGTGAAGCGGTTGAAGGAGGGGAGTGGTGGTGGTAATGGTGGGAAGAGAGAATTTGAGCAGCAGATGGAGGTTTTGGGGAGGTTGAGACACCCGAATGTCGTGGGGCTAAAGGCGTATTATTTTGCTAGGGATGAGAAGTTGATGGTGTTTGATTATATGCCTAATGGGAGCTTGTTCTGGCTTCTTCACGGTACGTTATACTGGCCAACTTACTTGATAAATCATAGTAATTCTTTTTTGTGTTTTCTCCCCCGGTCTGGTCGCCATCCATGCGTCTGGTCGAAGGCCGACCATCCATGCCGAGACTAGGGGATTGACAAAATATTACTTTCTTGAGACCCGGTCACACAATCCATGCCGGGACTAGGGGATTGACAAAATATTACTTTCTTGAGACCCGGTCAATCGTGTGAGTAGCAAATTCAGCAACCAACCGGACTAACCCGGGTCTTTTTTATGCATAATCCTGCATGTGCATATATATACAGAAACATGTTAGATGTGTGAATGGATTGTTGTTTGTTATATCCTGGTAAGCCACTGAGTAAAATATATTGATTGACCTTCTGAACCCAAGTAAGGTTTACAAATTCTTGAACTTCAGTAAAGTATATTGTATTGTTCTCTAAATTGAATGGGTGATTATTTTCTTGACAGTTCATCAGTTTAATTGCACTCAAAATCTTTCTCTAAGCAAGCAATGAGTATTGGTCTCAGGTAGGCCCTGGGCAGTTGAAATTCATGAAGGTGACCCATTTGATGAAACTGGGCCATATTACCAACCAGATTGAAAACTATTCAACCTTTTTTTCGGGTGAACATTTTGGATGCTTATGGGGTGCTGTCCAGCTCTCCAAAATTGATAACCCAAGCTTTCAATTGTCTCATTTTTGGATGCGAGTTTGTCCACAGTTTCCAAGACTGGTTGATGGGGAAGTTTGTCGCCTCTTGTTTCCCTTTGGTTTTGACATTGTGGTCCACTTCTGTGGGCTCTCTCATAAATTAGAAACAATCTGCATAATAACGATGGGAAAAGCTGCAAACCCAATATTTCCCCATTTTGGGACAGTGATTACTCAATGTTGTGGTCAGTGGAGCACTCAGTGGCCAGTATTTGCTGACCCATCGCTGTCTCTCTGTGGGTACAATGGCTTACCCAGTTCTCCTCCCCTGAGTCCTTTGAACGATAAAGGGCTTTTGGGTCCTCAAAATTTTTAGGGTCATTTAACATGAAGGGCCCAATTTGTAACAACTCCAAAGCCAATAATCGTCTTTCCGCAACTCAAGTCCAATACTTCTGCGCATTTGCTTTATAAATCCGTGTTGTCCAAAAACTGAGGCAGAAAATGTGTAGATACTGTTAATAAAATGTGAATATGTGACAATGTTGATCTCTGACAATGAGCTTACTATGAAACCATACAATAGTGCGAATCTGTCATCTTTTTCTGCCTCTTTTTTAGGTAATAGTTTTTGGAAAAATGATTGGCTTGTCTTGTTAATGGTAAGTAAAATCAATTCTGATGTTTTTGAATTATTGTAATTATTCTTGTATTTTTGGATTTTATCTTCTTGAATTCTTATAGGGATTCTTTTTCTTCGATGTTCGTTTTAACCTCTATATGATTTCTATGTTCAAAGAAGGAATAGAGTCCCCATCATTTTAGTCTAAGGTTCAAAAAAGCTCTGGCAGACGGGGCGAACAATCACCGGCTACATTGAAAAAATAGGCAGATGGGACCTTTTTACTCTCAATCTTTGGTTAACCCTTAGAGTTGGTCACCACTTGGGTAAATGGGTAGTGATAGATTTACAAGTATGTCAAAGTTTGATTGCTATTTGTGATATTTGCTGCAGGAAATCGTGGCCCTGGACGAACCCCACTTGACTGGACAACAAGGCTCAAGATTGCTGCTGGAGCGGCTCGAGGACTCACCTTCATCCACAACTCATGCAAGTCCCTTAAGCTCACCCACGGTAACATAAAGTCCACAAATGTTCTACTTGACAAGGTCGGCAATGCACGTGTCGCTGACTTCGGTCTCTCCGTCTTTGCTCCTCCAACATCCTCTGCTCCACGATCAAATGGTTATAGAGCTCCTGAAGCATTGGACCCTCGAAAAACCACCCAGAAAGCAGATGTCTACTCGTTTGGGGTCCTTTTGCTGGAGCTGCTCACAGGGAAATGCCCGTCCCTGGGGGATAACTTGGGGCCTGGTACGGAGTACAGTGGGGTGGTGGACTTGCCCAGATGGGTCCAGTCAGTGGTGAGGGAGGAATGGACGGCTGAGGTTTTCGATTTGGAGCTGATGAGGTACAAGGACATTGAGGAGGAGATGGTGGGGCTGTTGCAGGTTGCAATGACTTGTACTTCTGCCGCCCCTGATCAACGGCCTAAAATGAACCATGTCGTGAAGATGATCGAGGAGATCCGTGGAGTCGAGGTGTCACCATCACATGAGGCTTTGGACTCTGACTCGCCTTCCGTATCAGAAGATACTTGCACGGTGAGTCAGTGACGCGGTCTTTGTTTTCTGAAACAGTTGTAAGAGTGTTGTGTAAATCTTTTCAATTTAGCAGGTTTTGATCTGATTTTGGTTCGATTAGAGAATTTGTTGTGCGTTAATTCCTCAGTTAACAGTTTCGAGAATATTTATCATATTGAGCTTTCATATTAAGAATTGTGTCATCTAATTAAGCACTGGATAATGATTGATGAAACAGTCCTTTCAAATGAGTTTTTCAGAAGTTGTGAATCATGCTCTGGTTCTCCAAATTTGTGGGCCGGACAAAGTTCAAATGCAGTAATTTGTATCGTGGAGATTTCATGAAGATCGACACACGAATTTGAGACTGGCCTTGGAGAGCAAAGGTCGACGTTAGGCCGAGGGCTAAAAGTCCATGACCTCCCTCTCACAAGTCACAAATTTTAGTAGTTTGAAATGTTTTTGACAAAACGCGTTTATGCGCGTTGTTGTTCATGTTCTTGCACCTGCATAATGTGACTCCGGCCAAGAAGGGTACTTGGCTACTAGCTTGTCACTCGTGCAGGTACTACATATATAAAGATAAAATTAATACTGACATTAATAATTCCGACAGTCATTTCGGATACTAAACATGGGATTAGGTACCGTTAGATCTAATACTAGGCAGCTAATACGCAAATCAAACGAGGCCATATAAGAGGCAATAGAGTTGTCAGAACCGCACGATTCACAATTCGATTCACGATTCAAGTAAAAACGATACGAATCTATAGGTGAATCAAGGTTTATCTAGAATCGGTAGTGAATCATACGATTTACGATTTGATTCACGATTCATGCAAAAACGATACGAATCTATATGCGAATCAGGGTTTTCCACAATTATTACATTCGACTAATGTGAAATCACTTTAGCGCTTTTACCTTAATTTTGCCATATAAACTAGTTTTGTACCTAAACTTTTAATGTTATTTGTTGTAAGGCTAACCTTCCATTTTTATAATGAATATTTATATCTATACGCATATATCCATTTTATTATAGTATTTAGTTTCATGTACAAATATCTACTCTTTCCTATTAGACCATGTAATCATCAGTTTATGTCAGAAAAATAGTTCAATATTGACTTAAGCTTAAATTTGTCAATTTTACAATGTATCTTTATTATGCAAGTGCATAGACACATTTTTCAAGTGTTTTTGAAACTTAGACTGAAACATTACGATTCATGATTCGATTCGATTCACGATTCGGTAAAGGGTTATTCCGATTCTTGATTCGATTCGCGATTTGACAACTATGCGAGGCAGCTAATACGCAAATCAAACGAGGCCATAGGGTACCAGTTGGCAGATCACCTAAGAAGCAATTTAAATGAGACTTCACCATTTCTTCATCTTGTTTTTCTTCAAGTACTCTTGTCACCTTTATCCATTATAATAACAAACAAATCAAATAATACAAAATCCATACTGCATTTTCTTCTTTACACTCTGTAGAAATTTGCACATACAAAGGAATCTCTAAGCCTATCTGCCGAACTGCATAACCTTTGGTGCAAACCTCAGCAACCTATCCAAAGAATGAGGGGTAAACTTCCTTGCAAACAAGAAGCAAACATTTGTGCTTTCTCCATTATACTTGCATTTTTTCCCACTCCTCAGTCTCTCCAGAAGCTCCCCGGTCACGTCATTTCTCGTAAATTTAGCCGGGTGCGGACCCCCCTTTGACCAATCGACAAAAGTCAACGTTCGATTCGAATTCGTCTCACCGAATTTGGCGCTCACAAATGTTGGTAGGTAATGCTCGTCAGCATAGCAAGAACCCTTGCAGTACTTTTGGAAAACTGGAAAAAACTTCCTATCCGAAACAACCTCAACTGCTAGACCTCGGTCCATTTCAAACCATTGGGCTCCCTTCCTCCATTGTTCAATTGTTATGTTGGGGCCCATTTGGCCGTTGTACCGGCCACGGCCCACCGGTCCGGGTAGATCGTAGGCCTCGACGAAGTTTTGGGTGGAGTTCGTTAGGTAGGTGTAAATGGTGGAGAAGTTGAAGAGAGGAATGCACGATTCCGAGAGGAGTACGAAACGCTGGTTGGAGGTGTCGAGTAGTGCGTTGGCTAGTAGCCGACGCTCTGCTTCGACCATGTTGACCTGTCCCCATTCTACAACCTGCATTACACATTTGAGATACCGTTTAGTTATTGTAAGTTGCGACGTAGGAGACATACGGAATCTGAATCATATGTGTGTGAGCTTCTTCGATGTCATGAAAACCCAGAACCATATAAATTCGTAAAACTCGTAGAATCAAGCCAATCCAAACCATCAAACAAAGTTTTGGTTTTGGTTAGAACCATGGGCTAATAGCAAAAGATTTGATTTTTGACCAATTCCCTTGAAATTATCCAAAGTCAGTAAAATCCATTATCTATGACCGGGTCCATCTTTACATATTCTCAATATACACATATGACCCCGATTGGATGATGCTAAAATTTCAGGGGATAAGTTATAGAGGGGGTATAAAATAAGAGAGGGTGTTATTTTTGGATGGTTGACCCACATTGATGTGATGTTTATAGAGGGGAATAAAAAAGTAGTTGGTTTGGATGGGGTATTAAAAAAGGAAGAGGCGGTGTTATTTTTTCGGGTCCGTTTTTGGGGAGGACATAGTAAAGGGGTCTTTACTTCAACAAGGACATCAATTTTTTCTTTAATGCCAAAAGGACAAATCACCTACACATCTCAAAAACGCCCCTACTAGCCAATGAAAGTGCCTAAACCCCCAAACCTAATGAAAGTGCCTAAACCCTAGGGTACCCTATGAAAGTGCCTAAAACCATAGGGTATCCCTTGAAAGTGCCTAAAACACTAGGGTACCCTATGAAAGTGTCTAAAATTCTAGGATACCCTATGAAAGTGCCTAAACTACTAAAACCTTATAATCGAGAAGTGCACCCTAAACCTAAACCCTAGGGTACCCAATGAAAATGCATAAAATACTGGGGTATCCTATGAAAGTGCCTAAAATACTATGGTACCCTATGAAAATGCCTAAACAACTAAAACCCGATAATTGGAAAGTGCACCCTAAGTGTCTAAACCCAAAATGCCTAAACCCACTATACCCTACCCCAAAGAGCTTAAACCTCCTAAAATTGAACCCCAAAAATTGAACCCTCCAAAAAAAAAAAATTGAAGAGAGAAATTAATTTTGTCCCACTCATTAAACTTGTCCCATGCGCGCGCGTGTGTGTGTGAGAGAGAGATGGGCGTGTCTGACAGCGACACAATGCATGAGTCACCATCTAAATGGGAAAAGTCAATGCTACTGTACCACCCATTAAGCGTTTCGTGAGTCAGCATCTAGATGGGAAAAGTTACGGCAGTGTTACTGTACCAGCGTTTCTTTGTTATTTTTTTTTAATTATTAGGGTTATTTTTGTCTAGTTTTGTCCTTAAACCCTCAATAATTTCACATTAATGTATTGGAAGCATTAAAATAAGTTAAGTTGGACTAAACACCATTTAAAGCCCCAAACTTGGTCTTTAGACCAATTTTCTGTATTTATTTTTTCCTTATACCCAGGGATAACTTTTGGGCAGGGGGAGGGGTGCCAAAAAAATTATACTCTTCTATCCCTCTGCCGAGGATAACTTTTGGAGGGGTGAAAATATATCCCCCTGCATTTTTTTCCTGCCAAACCATGTTAAATATGTCACATCAGGCCTTATACTCCCTCCAAAAGTTATCTTCCTTCCTTTAACCCCATCCAATCGGGTCTTATATGTCATAACATATCCTATCGGTTTGGAACTGAAACCATTTGCATAAACCATTCGATTTGATTCGTTTATTTTTAAACCAATACTGTACCAAATTACAATAGTAGAAAATCGGATCAAATTAGCCAGTTTGGATTAGTACGGACCCTTGTTATTTTGCTCGCGCCCTAGAACTACAGAATACATACATATGTATGTATCAATGTATGTCTATATGTATATATTATCACTAGTACTACTTTTCTTTTATGGTGGAAATTGGAAGGAATGAAGTGAGTATTTTTTCTCAACCAAAAAGAAAAGCCCACGAATACGACCAGTCTAAAAACCCATGATTAGATCCTTGTGGAAACTTCTAGTGTTAGATTCAGCATACGCGTAGCAATGGTTGACGATCCTCTTCAAATTGACTTCTCCCTTGCCAGTTGTGCCGTCAATTACTCCTTATTTGACCATCATTTGGAGAGCCTTAATTAACAATTGACTATTTTTTTATTTTTTTTTTTACAATTGACTATTTAGATGCAAAAGTATATTCAAAAGCCGAATTTGTGAATATCGTGCTCTAGCAAAAAAGATTGGATATCGTGTACAACAAAGAGCCAGAGGGACAAGTAGCGGTTAATTAGAGACAATGGAGAAGAAAAGTTTTCGGAAGAAATTACTATATCAATGGGAAAGTTTTTAATTTGCTTCTACTCCCTCCGTCCCTTTTTCGTAAGGGCATAATAGGAAATATACCCACTAACTTTTCAAAATATGCACTTATTAATGGACAACCAAAAATGAAACATTAAACACTATAAAACGGATGGAGGGAGTGTTAAAAAACTATCCTATAGTGTGACCTATACTAACGTGAAGTTGTATTAGTGCAAAAATTCAAAGACCATTTCGCTACATCATGTAAAAATTTGCTGCTTCACATAAACGTGACATTTTTTCATTAATTGATACATTAATTCACATTTCTCAAATCACACGTGAAAATAAAAAGAGAAATTATTATCTTAAACCTTTCGGTCAAACTTGAATCACAACAGGTACATAGAAACATGAGCTTCACTACTTGTCCATACTTTCCTCCATTTTATTATTTTCCTCGATTTTATTACATAACATATATTCAGGAATATCTACTCTGTTCAAGGAAAATCTAAAGAAGAAGCCGAGTAGGCTTCTACTGTTTTAAAATTTAAAAAGAGTATTGAAATATGTGAATAATATATAAAAGTTGATAAAAGTGTATTGGTTTTTTTTTTTTTTTTTTGTGCTTAATGTAGGCCTCCATTAATAAGACCATTAATTAAAAAATCCACGGGTTTAGAGTCCAAACGAATTTCAAAAGAGGAATGTCTTGTAAATCTCATAGTTTCATTACGGATGGCCTATTGTTTATCGGTTCCGAAAGGAGAATAATCGAGATGCTCTTAAGCTGGAACAAACATCATTGACCGTTGAATCATAGGAATAAAAAAAAAAAAAAGTACATCCAAAAGACAATAAATGATATCAATTCAAATTGAACGAAACGAAGATGTCTAAGTTTGACAACCCACATATCTAAGCGAGAATTGAATATTCTCGAAATAAACAGAAATCTTGCCATAAAAAAAAAAGAAAAAGAAATAAACAGAAATCTTAAGTTTCACGTTTAATTGTTGAGAAAATGAGAACCCTAAATCTAATAAATTTCTTAATTAAAAAGTATTTCATGGATAAGAATCCTAAACTATTCACAAATGAATGGAATTGCCACGTGTATTAAATACTCAACTGCCATTTTTTCATTCCTACTTAAGATTACGAACATCGCGGAGTCCCAAAAAAAGGGGAAAAAGGGAAATCAAAACTCACCTGGCTAGGAATTCTCCGGCCATAAAAAACCGACTTCTCGGGCTCCGATCCGTTGAAAGACGGATCGGAGTGCACGTAAATCGAGTAAAGACCTTCATGCCCTTCGAAGAACTTCTCCCACAGTGGTGCCAACAACACCGGACCTCTCGTCAAGAACATGAAAGCAACTTTGGGTACCCGTTTGAATGGAAACTCGTCGATTTTCGGGACCATCGACGCCCTCCAAAGCAATTCTGCCTCGCCCATCGCGTGCACAGGCTTCGGAGAAGTTGTATAATTTTGTTTGGATTCACTCTGGGTGTTACTGGAATTTGGGTTTGGTAGTGATGGAGGATTTGGTATTGATGTTGAAGCAGAGAGAGAGAATTGAGTGACTTGCAGATTGAGTGACAAGTTGGTGAGGTAGAGGGTGAGAATGATCCCAAAGGTTAAGCCAAAGGCAAAGAAGATGATGTAAGAAAGGAGGTTTGAGAGATTCAATTTGGAGGAGTTGAAGAGCTTGGTTGTTGTTGAGGAGGCTAGTTGGTTTTGGTATTGGTGCTTCATAATTGAAGAGAGAGAGAGAGATATGGAGAGAGAGAGAGAGAAGATCACAAAGAATGCCTTGGTTTGGAAAAAAATGGGAAGCACTTAAAGTGGAAGGTTAAAGTAAAAATCACTTAAAGTTTTTGTGGGTCATTAAATTCTTGCAAAGCTTGTTTATGAATTTGAACAAAAAATTTGTGAAAGAAAATAAGGAGGATCTCCGGAAACGAAAACTCTGCAGTGCGGTGCCAAGCTTTAACTTTTAAGAAACGTTAAACTGAATTTACTGTACTATTACCAGAAAACAAAAGATCAGAATAGACTCGGTGATTCTACCGATGCAAAGAACTAAATCGACGAAATCGAGAATCCTAACCATAGCCCGAAATCCAACCCAGAAAATCAACAGTTCATGGACCGCGTGAGAGGTTTCGAGAAGTCTCCAAGATCAAAGGAGATAAATAGAACTGTTAATTCCTAGAGAGAGAGAGAGAGAGAGAGAGAGAATGGAATATGGAGAGCCGTGGCTTTGGCAGGCCTTTTATGTCGGGCATATGCCTGCTGATGGCTTTGAAGCGGTCCATGGAGTGGGACTCCCGCGGTTTGAAGTTTCAATACACGTTAGAATAAAGAATCGAAAATTATATGGGCACCGACCCATACACACAGAAAATGTACAGATTGCACTCGGAGATTCATTGTAGGTTCCACACGAATTATTCGAACCGTTCATTCATCTTATAATGATTTTTCAAGGGGTCTCGCGAAAAATCAGCTCAATCGGACATCTATACGTGCTTGATCTAAGACCCCCTCATTTCATTCAAATTTTTTTGACTGAAAAGAGAGCGTCTTAGATCAATCACCTGCAGATGTTCGATTGAGCTGATTTCTCGGGAAACATCTCAGAAAATCATTCTAAGCCGAATGACAGTTCGGATTGTTTGTGTGAGACCCACAAGTGAATCTCCAAATGCAATCTGTACATTTTTTTGGGTATCGCGTTCTGTACCCGAAGTCTGGTCCCCTTTAGTTTGGTATTAGACTGCAGAAATCTGTTCATATGATCTTGGTTTCCTAAAAAAAATTTCAACCATCAAACTTTACAAAAAAAAAAAAAACTTAAGAGGAAGAATTTTTTTTTCTAAACTGGACCGTTTAATACAAAAATGAACGGTTGTAATGTAACTGCAGAGGCCTCTCTACAATTCAAGCGCAAATATATAAGACGGTTCTTGAAATAAAGTAGAGTGTTTTTTTAAAATTTTTAAACCGGACCGTTCAATACAAAAATGAACGGTTGTAATGTAACTACACGAGCGTCTCTGCAATTCAAGCACAGATAAGACGACGGATAAAGAAATAAAGTAGAGTGTTTTGTTTTTTTTTCTTTCTATTTTGTATGTAAAATTAAGCCTTTTGTGATGGTGATGGGTGTCTGCACGATAGAATGTCACGTGCATAAGCTTTGATTATTGGTTTATAATATGGTCTTTGGGGGTAATTTTATTCCACGTTAATTTACTTTTTTTTGTATGATGTTGAAAAGACAGTGGATGTTTGAATTGAATTGTTTACAGTAGATTAGAAGACTCTCTCTGTAATAGTAATATTAGCCGCCAAAGAGATCTGTTCAAACGTCATGTATTCTCAATCATTAAGCACATGCCTGACCCCGTAATTAGAGGAGTAAAAAAGAACGTACAGAACAAGAAAAGCATGTGGCTGATCAACTGTGGGAGCCAAGAAGGCTACCGTGTGAGAAACGGAAGAGGGCATCTTGTAGTACACTGCCGCACTACAAGGTTGTAGTGCGGCATTCGAGCCGTTGATTGCGCAATCAACGGCTCGGAGTTCATCTTGGTGCTTGTATAATCCGAGCCGTTCAGTGTCGAGATGAATGGCTCGTGTGCCGCACTACAGAGTTGTAGTGCGGCAGTGCACTACAGGATCCCCGGATCCGTGAGAAACGTATCAAATGTTTGTTTTTTTGGAGGATTTGAGGGTTGAAATAGGAGATGTAATGAAGTGCGGCCCAAAATCCATAGTGTGTTTAGTGACGGAGTTAGGATTGAGAATACCGGGCTCGAGTGTAACAAAAAAATAATAATTAAACATCAAATATCTTTCTGTTATTACTTTAATGCTTTAAGAATATGTAATAGTAGTTTTATGGATTTGCACTACAGTTAGTGGGGTTGGTCTAGTTGGGAAACAAACGTTAAGGGTTTGAATCCCAATAGCTCCATTTGATAGTTTTAGCTCTTATATACTCTTATTTGGCGAAAAAATAAATATATGAGACTCGAACACGTAACCTTAGAGAACATGCACATTACATCTATTTTACGAATTACATTAATACAAGTACTTTTTGAAATATAGTGAGTATATGTATTATTTTTGTATTTTTTTGTTAATAATGTGTGGAGTGGCCCAGGTCTACCCCTATCCTGGTGTACCTCTGCCACTGTGTGTGCCGGTATATTAGATGGGATTTCATATCTCAACCCATCCTTAATCCCAAAGCTAAGCTGTACAGGATATAAAATCCCATTAGGGGATAGGATTTTGTTGACTGCATATTCAAGAGTGATGCAGATCATAATTTGGGGCGGGATATATGGGAGGTAAATGTAAACAAAATGGAAGCAAAGGGACTAAATTTGCTTCTTGTATACGGCCACGAGCTTTCTGATTTTACTTCTTGGTTCGCTCATGTGGAAAAGAAAGACAAATTAAATGGAAAGTGTTTGATTTTTGTAAGGGCATAATGGAAAAAGATTGCCACAATCATTTTGTCCAAATGTTTGAAAATGGTTTTATCCGGGTCAATACAAACACCAAAGTCTTCTCTTCACCCATTTTCTAGCGAATCTAATAAAGCCGGCCTCAATTGATATCAATTACAAAATCTTACTTGATGAATTTAATTAAGCTCCATTGGATAAATTGTATAAATATGGCTGGATTTTTAAAAAAATATATTACCCACAAAGATTTAAAAAAAGAGTAAAAGTTGCCTTGACAATAATTAATAAAATACATGAAAAAATGTAACATACTGAAAAAGCCATACCCCACAAAAAAACGAATAAAGGTTGCCTTGCCTTTACTTTTCTCTTACCTACCAATAGGGTTGAACAAAAAAACCGGTGAACCGTGAATCCGGTCCGGACTGAACCGATCTGTGCGTTTTGGATTTTAACCGTGGATTAATGGTCCGGACATGGATTGAAAAAATAGTAAACCGTGACTCGCGGTCCGGACACGGATTTTGATTTCGAAACCGTGGATTAACCGATCCGGACCGTGAGATTTTTATTACATATAATTTAAAAAAAAAAAAAAATACACACACACACACACACATAATTTTACACAAACTTCTACTACACAGACTAGGGGGTAAACTATGATCTTTTTCAAAACTTGGATATGTATTTTTATTGATGACCCATGGAAGCAGTCTAATATTGCCCATCTGGAGTAAATAAACTCAGGATTTGTGACAACATATAGCAGATTCAATTAGTAGTTATGTTTACACCATTAGTGTGAGATTTCAACGAAGGCATCTTCTCTAATTAGCTACGGGAGCTCTTTACCTTGATTTCCTATTGTTTCAAGTTGATGTGTTAGTTTCAAAATAGGAATTAGCTGTTACGAACTTCTGTGTTTGTGGACTTGTGGCGTCTTCAGTATTTATAGAATTTGAATAATGTGCTTTGGGATGCTTCTTGATTTTATTTTTTTCCCAGATTACGACTACTGTAAATAATAATGTCTTATATAACATGTAATCCGTGGATAAAACCGGAACCGATCCGTGATTCCCGGATCGGATTGGAACCGAACCGTGAGACTTTTGGTCTGGACACGAATTGTATTTTATAAAAACCGTGACTCACGGATTAGGATTGGATTCATGCCAGTCCGATCCGATCCGGATAGTGTACACCCCTACATACCATTTATGTTATATAGCCATCGGGTTGAGATTTTGATTTCGAAATGGGAAAGAAAGAGAGTGAGTGCTTTGAAATTGTAAATAGGCATAAGAAAATATAAATAAAGATTTAGTATATTTTTGATATTTTTTCAAGCGTATAGGATTTATTTATTGATGAACAGTTAGATTTATAAATTCAAAAACCATCCATCTCAGTCGTAGTATTTATGAGGACAGTTCTAGACCATTAGATTTATGTATAAGTTTGAAAACTGAGTTATTTTATTCTATAGAAATATATATTGAGCAAATATCCCACAGGATTCTATATCCCACTCATATCTCAAGGATTCTATATTCCATCTTTTTATGTGGTTCAAGATCCGACAAGATAATTCTCATGTGGTTCATCTCAAATGAGATATTCTTGTAACATTAAGGAAAGTCACTCTTTTAGGGGGTTTAAGCATTTAGGGTATCATACAGTTTTATAGGGTTTTACAAGTTTAGGAATCTTCATATGGTTTTGAAGGTTTAGGCATTTTTATTAGGGTACCCTGCGTTTAGATTTAGGCACATTCATAGGGTACATTAGAATTTAGGTTTAGGATGCACTTTCCTATTATAGAGTTTTAATGATTTAGACACTTTCATAGGGTACCCTAGGGTTTAGGTTTAGACACTTTCATAAGTAACCATAGGATTTAAACACTTTCATACAGTTTAGGGAGTTGAGGAGAGAGAAATTGTGTCTATCTTAAATCAAATGGGTGGAGAGTGAGAGAGAGAGACGGAACAGCCCATGTGTACTAGGCGGTGCTTTTCCTTCCCACAACTGGAGCCTGCCCGTGGTAATTGCCCTGTGATTTCTTACCTTGCACGTAAATCCCCCAACAAAATTAAATCCCATTTGATTTGGCAAACGAAAATGCTAAACACAGCCAGGGATGTCCTTAACATTTAAAAAATTTGTTGAAACTTGTGCAAATTGTATAACAGCATGTAAAAGTATATTAGAAAATATAAAATGTATACTTTTTATCTTATCTTTATATTAAAATGTATACTTTTTATCTTATCTTTATATTGACTAGTCCCAATGTAAATTCCTGGAATGTTCTTTATAGTACATAGGTAGACCTTGCTAGGGGGTTGTGTACACTGTACATATCATGTGAAGTACCCCTAAATCATTTTCCAAGTCGGTGGCTAGAAGTCTCCAATTGGATGCGAAGAAAGGGAAAAAAAAAATTTATTCAATGTTCATTGAGCATATTGCTACGTCTTTTACAACAGGATTGGGGTTTTACAATCAAAATGACTAGTTTCGTACGCAATTGTAAGAGAGTTGAGCTATGGTTTGAGTAGCAAAATTTCTATGGTGCCCCGTAGTGGTATTGGGGTACCAGTGTCCTCCTAAACATTGACCGTTATATTAGAAAACGGGTAAATCTCAGCCATCTATTCTAATATATATAGGGAGAGCACCACTTTGGTGTCCTCAAATTTTGAGATTGTGTAGACTTTTCATATTTCAAAAATATCCCTCGAAAAAGCTAGATTTCCACACTTGCACAATCTGGCTTTTAGAAATTATGAGGGCAAAGTAAAATGAACGCTTCCCATTACATCATCCAACTGGTTGGCAATTTCAGAATCCGAAATCTCTCTGAGTTCCACATTAATGCATCCTCCCCATTTACCCATCTCACTTCTACAAGTGGAAAAATTGGAACAGAAGAGGAAGCATTGTGGATCCTGAGAAATCCATGGATTGAGATCCGTGTTTCTTCATCCTTCTACTCAATGGTTTAACTATTGTCTTCTTTTCTTCTTAAGCCTGAATTCTTTCTTTCTTTTAAGTACATTATTGTTTATTTCATACGCCTTATAATTGATGTTCAAATGGGATTATATTGGTGTGTTGGTGTTGACTTTGGTTTCTTGCCCATATTGGTGTGTTGGTGTTCATTTTGGTTTGCGACTGCAAAGACGGAAAAACACAGTTCCACATGCCTATTCTACAAGGTGTTATCCTTCTTTCCCAATTTCAATTTCTTCTACGGAAAAAGACTTGCATAATTTTTTTTTCTTTCCTTTACATGGTAAATTTACCTTTGCATTTATATCTTTGTTTGTTTTTAAATTTTGTGAATTCATAACCAATTGATGAATTTCGTTCTTCCCCTGGCTTTTCATAGCAAGGAAAAAAATTAGGCCCGCACCTAACTAACGAGTATGTTTCTTGGCTGGTCTCCACCTTCGTATCGGAAAAGGAATTATTTAGTGAATTTTGTTACATACATAGTTTATCTCACTCTATTCTATGTTGCTTTGGGTTAAAGGTGTTAATGTGTGAACCAAATTTTATCCTCACACCTATCTATTTATTCTTTCGGAAAAGAGTTAATCTGGACTATTAAAAGCGCTTTTGGACGATTGAGACACACGAGTTGAATATTGATACATCACATGAAAAAACAGATAAAAGTAATACCACAGAAATTGGAATTTAATTTACTCCCATGATCTCGACTAAAACTTCGTACAAGTTACATTTCACTACCATTTCTTACATGTTGAGAGTTCGCATCCCCCTTAATACTAATTAATATAGACTGGGGCACACATGACTTGAAAAATTATATATAAAAAAAAAATCAAATGAGACACATGACTTGAAAAAAAATTATCAAAAAAAATCAAATGAGACACATAAATCGACTTGCATGCGCATCACGTGTGCCCCACCTCTAGTTAGATGAAAACCACCATGGGAAGGAGGGTGGTTTTGCTCTTTTCCTGCGTAGTTGTACTTATTATAAACACAAGCTTCACTTACCACAAATTATGGCCTATACATGTGGTAAGTGTGGTCTATTTTTGTGGTAAGTGTGATATGTTTTTGTAGTTTGTAGACCCAGTGTTCGTGGTAAGTAAAACTGGGGCATTGGTGCCCCAATACCACTTTGAGGCACCACAGCCGGTCTGAGTAGGGGTGGGCATGCCTGATACAAAAAATAAAATCTATATAACAATATATAAATCTATATAATTAAGCTAAAAAAAAATATGAGTAATTTTATACGTTAGACATTAGTTTGATGAACTGTCAAGTAAAAAAGAAGAAGATAGGAGAAGGACTTTTTGACATGACATGACAACACGAAGTCGAAATGGCCTGAATATGACATGAAAGATTGGGTGAGTTGAAAAATGTCGTGAGAATTCATAAATAGGATTTTGATACATAACATGAAAATAACATGAAAATACCTATTGCCCACCCCTAATTTGTAGCATGGAATAATTTCTCAAAGAAGACCTTTCTCCGAGAGCACGGTACTTTCCACCAAGGCAGTAGTCCAAGTGGCTGAGTCAGCGGGCTAAGAAGCTTCCCTCTCTCACCGGTCTCAGGTTCAGGACTTGTGGCCATATGGTTGATAGATGGGGCCTCATGTTTCACTTGCAATTTCAGTGGGGTTCTCGCTAGGGGTGTACACGGTTCGCATCGGATCGGATTGGCATGAATCCAATCCTAATCCGCGAGTCACGGTTTTTAAAAAATACAATCCGTGTCCAGACCAAAAGTCTCACGGTTCGGTTCCAGTCCGATCCACGAGTCAAGGATCGGTTCCGGTTCTATCCACGGATTACATGTTATATATAAACAAGTAACAAAGTTATATAATTGAAATTTTACCTAATGGTGTAAACACAACTAATTAGAGAAGAGGCCTTCGTTGGAATCTCACACTAATGGTGTAAACACAAATACACAACTACTAATTGAATCTGTTATATGTTGTCACAAATCCTGAGTTTATTTACTCCAGATGGGCAATATTAGACTGCTTCCATGTGTCGTTAATAAAAATACACATCCAAACACGGTTATCAACCAAGAGATCACAGTTTACCCCAGAAATAGATAACAAGTACATATAGTAGAAGTTAGTGCAACAGTTTAACCCCTAAGTTTTGAAAGAGATCATCGTTTACCCCCTAGTCTGTGTAGTAGAAGTTTGTGTAAAATTATGTGTGTGTGTGTGTGTGTGTGTATATATATATTTTGAAAATTTATATATAATAAAAATCTCACGGTCCGGATCGGTTAATCCACGGTTTCGAAATCAAAATCCGTGTCCGGACCGCGAGTCACGATTTACTAATTTTTCAATCCGTGTCTGGATCAGTAATCCACGGTTAAAATCCAAAACGCGCGAATTGGTTCGGTCCGGACCGAATTCACGGTTCACCGATTTTTTTGTGCAGCGCTAGTTCTCGCGACGGTTCCTGCAATGTGGTGAATGGTGATGGACAATTATTTCCTCTCCAATCGAGTCAGTTATGACTTAAAATCTAACGTTTCCCGATGGTCACGGCCAAGAAGTTAACTACGTTGGTCACACAGGCCTAACCTTTCGCTTAGCAGGGAAAAAAGTTGATTAACTAAACTTTTGTTGAATGGGACAGAATTCGTGTGAAGTTGAACTTTGTTGAATGGATGGCGCAGAATTCGCGTGACGCTCGGGCCGACCCAGTCAATTCATGTGGCCGCCGTTGACCTTGACTCTCGAGACGGATATCGTTAGATGGTTATTGATTCCTCCAAGGCCCAGATGCCGTCGGGATCTCTCTGGCCCACAGTAATATTGGGTTGGCCCATCTGTATTTTTCTTTCCGGGACTACCCCCATGAAAATTGAAAATTTCTTACAGGCCGGAACTGGTAAAGTGACCCGTTGGAGACCCGCTAATTGGAATTTAATTTTGTTCACCCTCTGTAAAAGAGAGTGAACAAAACCCAATGGAGTAGGTCCCACCATACAAAAAAGTGGAGTGCAATTTTGTTCACACTCCTTAAAAGAGGGTGAACAAAACCCTCTCTCCTATTGGTTGAATTGGTATGGATCCCACTACAAAGTGATGTCATGTTTACCTCCGTAATACAATTTTTGGTAAGCGTGACATCACTTTGTGGTGGGACCCACATGTTTAACCAATAAGAAAGAGGGTTTTGTTCACCCTCTTTTAAGGAGGGTGAACAAAATTGCTCTCAAAAAAAGTGTATTGCATGGGTGAGACTTACACCATTTCAACCAATAAGAGCATCTCCAAGAGGCTCAACAAATGGAGCCTGTTAGCTTTAATAGCTAGTCCAGAGCACTTTCTTCACTCCAACAGGCTCTCTATTCCACTAGCTATTTTACATTTTTTCATTTCCACTAGCTACATGTAGCTAGCCGGCTCCCCTCGCCTCTCTTATTAGCCGAGTAGAGAGTAGTGTTGGAATGTGGTGTGAAAAAGTGAATAGGCAAAATAGAATTTGTACTTTTTAAATATTTTTGGCTCTCTACTCTACCTAGCAGTGTTGGAGTTGCTCTAAGAAGAAAGATTTTGTTCACTCTCTTTTAAAAAGGGTGAACAAAATTGCATTCGGCTAATTGTTACCCAGTTGGGCTTTTTCATATAGTATTAAGGGGAATTCAACTAGTAAATCTTTAAGGAGTTAGTTCCAATTCCCGTTTTATTACCAAAATTGACTTATTGAGTTTTGTGAGATAAGTCATTCTCTCACAATACATCAACTCAAAAAATTAGATTAAGTCAGGAATTAGAACAACCCTTAATTAGCAACCCGAATTTTAAGTTTGACTTGAATACGTAACAAAAATGATTTTAAAGCTTGTCTTATTTAATTTTTGATTCAAATCTAAAAAAATTTGCTTTAGTTGTGCTGATCCTAGTAGCTCAACCGAGGGAAAACGTTCAGTTTGCTATGGAAATGGGGTTATTAATCTTTGTTGAAGGGGACTGCCAACAGTTAATGTACATGATGTTGGGAAAAATACGGCAATTACGTGAAATTCCAAAGAACAATTTCCATTATAATGATAAACAAAATTACAAATTACAAAGACTTAACAAACAAATTAGACAAGCCGGAAAAAGAGCTGAAAACTGAGCCGAGTCCTGTGTGATACCACAATCTCCTTAACAAATATTCGCCGCCTACCGTGGGTGTTGTAGGATTCACCGGCGTCTTTGTCCTAGGATAAAACAGCCAATACCACAAGCCGATGGAACACCACCATCGACTGTCTTGGCGAACTTACTTGCGTCTGTCTCTCTCTCTCTCAAAGAAATGTATTTTCGGAAGTGAATTTTTTTGTACGAAGGACTTGTCAGCCACTGAGCAAGTCTTTGGCCAAGTCTACCCAAGACCCAAGTCAATATAGCCTTTGCTTGAAAGGAACTATTGTGGAAAATTGAGTTGCCAAATTAATGAAGGCAATGAATCTCACCACAAGGAGGAATGTTCTGCAGGACTTCCTTCCCATTGGTCCTGATATAATGTACATGCGCGTAATGGAACACATTGGTTGCCTCGAGAGACCCTCTGTGTGCCCATTTTAATTCATACCGAAATTATAAAATTTCCAACACATGATTCAAAGGCGCATGGGCGAGCATCAGACTATGGGGGTTTTCGTTCATTCTAGCTAGTTTTAGGAGAGCCGAGACGCTTTTTGTGAAGAGAAGCGGCAATGGGACTGCTCATAGTGTTGCCCAGTGAGCGGTGGGAGGTGCTAGCTGTTGTACTTGGGAGTTTAGCCCTCCATTGTAGTTTCTGTCTCCTCTTTAATGGGATGGGTGCCCTATTTGATATTTCATTTCTCTTTTCTCCTCAATAAAATCAAGTTGTATCGTTTGAAAAAAGAAATAGTTTTACTTGATTTTAATTAATACGATAATCATAAAGTAATTTGGTCGAGCTCATAAAACTATGACTCGAAAATATATTCAAACTTGATTTTTGTACAAAAGAAGTTGAACTAACTATTAATGAAACCACCACAAGTCAACCTTGTTTCGGTTTTCTTTCTTTCTTATCATTTCATGAGACGATACAATCGGCTCGTTTTAAGATATAAGAGATTACAATGTCTATAAAAGAAAATTGGTTTAAATTAGTTTTTTCAATTTCTTGTACATATATCTGTCACTACTTGGCAATAACTGAAGCGAATCTAAGGATCAAATCCGAGTAACCCTGGGGCAATCTCTAACAATGGCAGCAGGGCACTCGGATGAAATTTCCTTTCAAAAAGGAAGCTAATGTAGCTCAAACCACCAGTATATGTACAATTAAACCCATGTATAACCCAGTTTAAAAATGCTTTCGTCACATCCCTCCTCACAAATTTCGTCGGGTGCGACCCACCTCCGGCCCAATCGGCTCAAGAAACGGTCCTATTTGGATGCTGTCCCTTTGAGGACCGCACTATCCCCCAATGACATTTGAGGTGAGTTCAGGGCAGATTTTAGTCACCACTCAACAGGGTTGGCAAGTAGTGCTCGACTGCTCATCCATATGACAAGGGGGCTTGCAGTGGGATTGGAATACTGGGTAGTATTTTGAATCAAATACTAATTGTATTGCAAGCTTCCTATGTACTTCAAACCACTGGGACCCTTTTTGCCAATCAGAGAGTGTAATGGTGGGGCAAATTCTCTTGTTGTGACACTCTGGCTCATGGGCCGGGGGTGTCAAATGAGCTCAGAAAACTGTGGTTCGAGTTGTCAAGATCGTTGTGGATTGTGGTGAAGTTGAATAAGGGAATGCAGGTTTCAGAGAGTAGAAAAAATCTCTCGTTGGAGAAGTCAAGGAGGGCATTGGCTAGTAATCGCCTCTCTGCATCTATCATTCTTCCCCATTGCATTGGCTGCCAAAAACACCTTACCGACACGTAGTTTAGATCCCCCCGCCCCAAAAAAAAAAAAAAAACCACCCTACTACACCTTATTAGTCACATGTAGTTCATCTTTCCGCTAACAAAAAATAATTTTTTCCAAAAATCAAGACATGTTATTCTTTCACAATACATCACATAAAAAACCGTGAAAACCTGTTTATTTTAAAAATTGTCTCAATAGAACACCCCTTAGTGACCTGTCGCCAATCAAGTGGAAGAAGTATTATTGATCTTTGGTGAGGGTTCCCAATGCTCAATTCCATGATCCCAATTGGGATGTGACATTTGCATTCTTCCATCAACTAGCTTCCAATTTGCATAACTGTCTTTCTTGTACCGTAAATGTCATGGACAAAAATTGGGTTTTGGCCCCAGGTCATCTCAATACAAATAATCCCTCAAAAACGAGGAATTAAGAGCCCAACTTATCAGATTGCGTAGGACCTACACGGGGTCCCACACTTCAGAGTTGTTAAATTTGGTTAAAACATTGTTTTAAGGCTCTTTGTAAAAAAATCAGTTCATTTAGATATCAAGTTTATTCAATTTGTCCTTGCAAATTCAGAGATGAAAATAAATCAAGCTATTATCGATATTTGAATGAGCTGATTTTTTAAAGGAACTTATTAAGACATGTTCTAGAAAATTTAAACAGTTCCAAGTATTTGTGTGGGACCCCGAGGTGGATCTCACACAATCTGGTGCATATGTGGTATACATAGGCCGACCCAGGGTAAGTCCAGCAAGCCTATAGGCTTGGGCAACCCCCGGGCTAGGGCAACTAAAAAAAAAAAAAACTTAAACTTATACTCCCTCCGTCCCAATTTTATAGTCCCAGTTGACACTTTTTGTCGTCCCAAAAATATTGTCCCACTTCAAAACTAAATGGGTAATTGTTAAGGAATTTCCTCTTATACTCTTATATTTTGAAATTAAAAATAATAAAAAATAAGCAAGTGTAATGATCGAAGGAGTAAAATAAGAAAAACATATTTTCAAAAGTACAAAGATTATGTCCCCTTATTAAGTTAGAATCCCCAAAAGGGACTATAAAATTGGGACGAATGGAGTATATAAATATCTTAAAGTTCCTAAGAGAGGTACAAAAGAATCAGTTTGTTTCCGTGGCACATGGTTGCCCCTTCTAAGCGCGAGACCCAAGTTGGATTCATGGGCGCCATTTTTTGGTTACCCATAAGCTTTTGTTTTTATCAACTAATGGTAAAAAACAAAAATTGAATTTCAAGCAAAATTTCTCTATGCAATCCAGCAATAAGCTCATGGTGGAAACTCATTTGCAATCAGCAGATTTGTGCAATCAGCAGATTTGTGGCAATTGATGCAGCAAAGTTAGAAGAGGAAGAAGAAAACTAAACTAGGGAAATATAAAAGATTGGACACGATCATCATGACATAGACGTCGCAACAGTCTTTGAAGTTCGTGTTTATAGCTAATACATTCACGTTAAACTCTCCGTGCTGATGTACAAATTTTATACAATAGTAAATTAATGGACCGAATTTGCTAATAGTATCTTACAGGTGAGACTTATCTTGCCTGCAAAATAATTTAGCAAATCTAGACTATTGATTCTTGAGATGAACGGCCGTGATTAAAAAACAAATATTTCCCTGCAGTCCAACTGCAGAGAAGCCGGGTCCCAAATTCAATAGTAAATCACATATACTATATGCATGGGTTACAGTATTTCCCACGGCAAGATTTCCCCACTCTTCCAAGGAACGGCCTCCCAATGTACCCAAGAAAGAAATACTACAAGTTTTCTGCTTCGGCATTATAGCTAATCAATAAACTTTAAAAATCATACATACGTTCAATCACAAATATTTATGCGCGCGGGCACACAAAAAAAAAAGCCTAAAAAATGGGATTTTTTTGGCAAAGCTCAACATCAGAAACGGTACAGAAAACAAATCACACCATGCAATTTCTGCTCGTTCTACCTATTATTAGCATCTAGTACTATATATTGGCCTGTATTGTTAAATAAAAAACACGTTTTCTTCAATAGAACCAGACCAAACACGACATGGTGATATGAGAAAGAATGAGACGGTGCATGTTTACTCTTCGAAAGAAGATAAGGAGAATTCAAAAATAATGGAATTGGACTAATAAATCAATCCAGAGAACCACGCTACATAAAATGCAGAAAAAGAGGTGCACAAGTAATTGAAATTTTAATGAACCCGAAGTTACTACCCTTTCTCTTGTATCTCTCTCCCTAAAACAAAACCGAACTTCCTGCAACCCTGTACACTACATCCCTCTCAAGTCTGACCTATCGAAGAGAAAATCCATAAATCGTTGGACATTATGCTTATAAAGGCGTATTTTCACACTGTACAGTGTTATAAACGAGTCAGATATCTACCAACTGCGCATAGGAGTGAAATGTACAGGGCTACAAGCTCAGACAATGCAGCCATACTTTCGTGGATTGACATCCTGTTCAGTTATGGTGGAAGTGGAGTTCTCCGTTTCCTGAGTAAGACTGCTGCACATCCACAAGATCGCAAATTCCAGTTGTACAAAAAGTTACCATCATTCAATCTAACGGCCAACAAACCACTTGCCCCAATAGCTTTTACTGTTTAAGAACTTACCAAGCGATGTATATCATATTCTCACCAAGTCCTGAGAGGTGAGACAGACAAGAATCAGCGGACATTTTGGCCCTTTAACCCTTTAGGCTTTAACACTTTCACCAGTCACCACTACGCCTTAAGACCACTTCGTCAATCCCCCTTTCTTTATTTAACTTGGAAACAAAGGATATTGGATCATCAGGCAGCTCTTCGCTCTTTCCACTACTAAAAGTCTCGACCAAGACATCTTTTCCGCTCCCTAGGAGGATTGAATGACAAATTACGTCTGTATACAGGTCCTAACAGACATTATCAGGACCCCTCCGCCTGTATACAGGTCCTAACAGATATTATCAGGACCCCTCCGCTACTCACGTGGAAGCAGAAACTCTGCCTACTAATAGTAGAGTGACTGAATATACATTTAATATCCGATAGAATAGTGATGCAAGTTTGAACGGGCACCATCAGAGCATACTCCTTGTGGGTATTCAAATTCTCAATATTGTGACAAGTTCCTCAATCTTGAACAAATAGTATCAACTATCAAGCTTGACCATTTTCTTTGAATTGTGTCGAAAAAAAACAACTCATCTGACCCAATAAGCCTATCCGAAATTGATGGCGATGATTACCAGCCAACTTCTTTTGAAACAGTCGCCAGTCGGTTCAACATGTTTCCTTGTGGCTTGTCTAAGGTGCCATATCACAAGCAGCACTGAGTTTTGACTGTCTTCCAAAAAATATAAAAAACAACTCTAAAAAAACACCCAGAGACTATTTACTTGTAATTTTACGTTTATAGAAGCAGATACCATCCACCAATACCATCTAAATCGTGCTGTCGCTTGATGAAAAACAAGTACAACAAAGTAGCGATAAGACTATGACAGTGTCTTCTAAGCCAAACATGCTATAAAGGTACTCAGTACAGATATTACGATATCAATCATGCTAATCCGTTCACATAATCTGGCCTTATCTCTTTTCTTTCTTACTTCTAATTTTAATTCTCTTTCTTTCTTCTTTAGGGCACCATTTAAGCAAAAAGGTTCAAGATCAACCACAGAACCAGGTTCATGATCAACATCAGCAAAGCATAAGAAGCTAACAACTAACATAGCAGGTGTTTCATATCCATACAAGAAAATGCAACAGTCATCATATTTTTGACAACTAGAGTTATACCTGTAATTTCACTTGAGTTATACTACATTCCTGAACTGCAACTAATCCATCCACATGGAAATATAAATAAACTTGTGCAACAGTTCAAAAGAAACTGTCCAACCAATACATTACAGAAACCAAGAGATGATAAATTCAGGCCACAGTTTGATTCCAAAGAAAAAGAAGCAATATACATGAACCTTTTATTGGAGACATAAAATCTTGGCTATCTAGTAAACGAAACACATTCCAACCTAAGACAAGCAGCAGGGCCAAAGCCCGACACAATAAAAAAACTGAAAACTAACCTCCATATCAGAAAATTATGTCCTCGTCCTTCTGCATACCGGCAGACAACAAGTTATGGGCCGAATTAATTGAAATCGCTTTCTGCAAAGAAACTTTCTCTGCAGATTGCTCCTCTGCAAACTGTTTGGCAGATGCGCGCTGTCTCTCCATTTCCCTCCTCTTATAACCTTGGATCTTTTTCAATCTGAAGAAATCTTCCCTCTCCAGCTCATCAAGTTCTCCCTTGATGTAACTAATTGTGTTCTCTATCCTAGGCTTCACAACATTCTCCAAGGCATTGACCCTTCGATTGGTGGTTTTGATCGCCACATCAAGTGTCAAGAATGATGTTTGGAGAGAGGCAAGCTCAACTAGAACCTCAATGGATTTTATATAAGCAGCACGACAAGCTTGCACCTGCTGGCCTCCTCTTGCCAATCCAGTCAGGTCATTCTTTGTCTCACCTTCAGTGAAATACTCAAACTTGGGGAGTTTCACGCCTGCAACATTTTCCGTCCTAGATCGCACTTTAAGCGATGCGGTCTTGACATTTTCTAGGACAATGTGCTTAATATTTTCGCCAGCAACATACTTGGCTTCAGTTAGGGCAAACGAGGATGTTTTCATGGTCTCTCCCATTGATTCTTTAGTCGCGACAATCTTCTTGAGAATCTGGCGGAACTGCACCGTTAAAGCGTCACTTTTCTTTTTTAGGAGAGCGTGACCTCTTGTAGCACCAACAAGTCGAGCCTTCATTACGCCAAGCATTGTAACTGTTGGAACAACATTCAAACGCTGGGTTTGGCCAGACATCTTGTCAGGATACAGCTGAAATCAAATAAGCAGTAGAGTGATTATTATTACTGAATTCTCCTCACAATCAACTTGTGTTAAACTTCTTGAAATTATCAAGACCTACTGATCTGTAGCAAAAGATTCCAGAATCTATGCAAGTTACTTTAACTGAAAACAAAGCATGCCATTTAAGGATCCCACTTATATTTCTGACCAAAACATGTTGATATCAGTATTTTCAAAACTAAACTCCAAAACTTCCTTTAATGCACCAGAACTCTACAATTTTTGAGAGACTTTCTATACATCTACTGTTCCAAACACAAAAGGTGATGTGTACAAAATCTCTTTAGAAGGACTTCACACAAAAAAGAACCAGCTAAATTGTCACTAGGACTTCCACAGCTAACAATAAAAATAAGAGAACAAACCAGCAGACTATTAGTAAAAATATTAATGGCTCAATCCCATGCATTTCTTTGTACTACTATGGCTTTACTTAATACTCCCAATAAGTATAGCAGACCAGCCACTCAATCAGAAACATAGCTCTTTGCTCCCCTTGAATTATTCTATTCCATCACCAAAAAGTCAACTAAACATGCGAGTTTCCAGAATACCCAATTTCCATCCTGAATCCTCAAATAGTCCCCCATTCAACAGTCAGGGCTCAAGACCCAGGAGCAGAAAATAATGCAATTTCTTTTTTACTAATGAAACCCAACCAAACAACCTCAACCTCGTGACCCAACCAATAGACATGATGTAATATTCCAATATCTTCATGAGATGTAGTTTATTAAATAAACATGCTTGATTACCATGTAAGTGCCTACCAAACCCCAGCACTACCAGGCCTTAAAGATCCATCCTTATGCTAGGTTATAAAACAATATCTGAGAAACACAAGATAGCCTTATTACACTCAACAATTGGCACACCATAGATGGATAAAGACGGATCACAGAGACAAGACTACAGGAGGCTCTTTGGTCTAGTTGCAATGAGTATACATTCAGATTCTCAGAATCATTTTTTCCTTGAATTACAATTTAAACTAGTAAGAGTGTAAGATAGATGCATGGATGCGAAGAAAGGATTCCACCTATGCCATTTCAAGGTGTAATCTACTTCAAAATGAATGATAATTTCGGACATTAACCCGTAAAACAGTCCAAAAAGGCGAAAGGTTTTACAGCTAATCAGTCACAGATTGGATACCTAATTGTATTTTACAATGAGAGAGAGCAATGCTTAAATAGAAAAACCCAAGAAACCCTAATAATACAAAAGACTGAATTATCCCGAAGATAAAAGATAAATGACGATAACATTAGCGAAACCCTAATAACATAAAAAGGACTAAACTACCCTGCACATAAAAGATAAATAATAATAAACTGAAACCCCAGACTTATGATGCGAGGCCGGAGAGCATCGTTAGTTTGCCAAGGAGATAAAAACTGCAAATTGACTACAAATCAACTACTGCAGTGGCGTTGAACAGTGCAGAGCGGTTCTACAAACAATACCAATCAAATATCCAATACCAATCGGAGTGCCGAAACTGCAAACAAGTGCTAACCAAAACTGGAACATGCGAATAGGAAGAAGAACGGGTGCCAAACAAATGCAAATAGGAGGAAGAACTGATGCCAAACATATTTTGGCCGTAGATTTTAGAGAACTACACCACAGTACTTTTAAAATAAAAAAAATAAAAAAAAACTGATTGCCAATGCAGATTTCAAAGAAGCTAGACGGGAGAGAAAGGAGGGATGCAGATTTTAGATTTATTGTCAGTTTACTTCACACTGGCCTTGGCAAGGAAAGTTAAATAACTCATATGAAAAACAAAGGTGATCCTTCTGTAGTGGATCTTTTGTAATACCAGGCCCAACTTGGTTTAGTTCGCCTCAAAATAGAGCTTGAGGAACGCTATGTGAAGCAAATCACTCCGGATGCCCAAACTCATCCAAATGGAAGGAATAATTGATCATGATAATATTTGGCAACTCAAAGAACTCCTAATTTAGTCTTTGAACACAAGTTCTGAAGCCTCAGACCCTGAAGCTGCCATGACGCTTTCCCACCATTTTCACTCTTTGTATTTGGTGTTAAAACTATTTAATCAAAATCGCCATTTAAACAAATTTGTAGTATTATCAGCAGATAAGAAAATAACAGATAGTAAGAAAGAATTGGCCTGTGAGCTCGAGAGGCATGTAGTGCCCTAAAGTCATGTTCCTTCACACGTGAAGGTTCAGGGATAATTATTTTTCCTTCATCAAGCAAACAAAGCATTTTTCTTCAGTCAGAGACAACGTTTTATATCATGTAAATTTGACCCAGTTTCCATCTGAAGCAACATGGGATTGATGCATCATCAAATTGAGCTTACACGTGTTCGGATCATTTGATCCAATTGTAAACTGAGGCAACATAGAGCATAATGCAACACAAAATCGAGGCACACCATATTGTTGGGTCTGTCAAATAAATTCAATCCAATAGTCGAGATGAGTACATAACACTCTAAGACAGTTAGCAGACTTAGGGGGGCCATTGGCCGACCACTTATCTCCTTTTCAACTTCTCCTTTTCTAATTTTGGGTATTTGGCAGACAAAACCCATTCCCACTCAGAAGTCATTCCCCAAATTTCACAATTGAGGCCAGGAAGCAAACGAGCTCCCGAGGAAACCTTTTCAATTCTACTTCTCATTCTGATTTTCCCCTCAATTTCTGTTCTCCCATTCTACCCCTTGTTTACATTACATTTCCTCTGGAGAATCCCCTTTTTTTCCACCACAAGACGATTCCTGCGATCTACACACCGGTTCTCGTCGCCGCTCTGTTCATCTTAAACGTAGTATAAAATCTGGAATTGAGAAGCTGTGACCTTAAAACAAATCCTAATCCATCCCGATACAGATAAACAAAGAATCAAGCAAGTACCTCACCAATATAGCAAAAGAAAAAAGTGGAGCAATAACGAATTGATGAATCTTAACAGATCCTTTTCAATTAAAAGACACAAACTTGAGATCGAATCGAAAAGACGATGAATGGGATCGGTTCTCACCTGGAAATCCTAGAGAGAGTGAGAGGGTATGCCAACTGTCAAGTACGCCGAAGAATTATGCAAGTGGCCACCGGAGGAGGACGAGGAGGTCCGATGACGGACAGGGCGTCGGGGGGTTTGGATCTTGTTGTGTGATCTCACATGCACTCCTGCTGCCGCTGACGAAGAGGAATTAATTGACAATAGGACAACCTAACATGTATATGACATGGTCAGTATTTCAAAAATATCTATGAGTACTATTGTATTTTCTTAATTTTGTTAGGACCCTGCTAGGGGTACTGACTGTTTGGAACCGAAAATGTACAGATGGCACACAGGGATCCATTTTTGGGTCCCACACGAGTGATCCGAACCG
Organism: Vaccinium darrowii; assembly: GCA_020921065.1. Classification (NCBI taxonomy): domain Eukaryota; kingdom Viridiplantae; phylum Streptophyta; class Magnoliopsida; order Ericales; family Ericaceae; genus Vaccinium; species Vaccinium darrowii. The sequence continues at coordinate 14,816,671 of CM037160.1, read as the reverse complement.
TTCATTACTTCTAAAAACATTTTCCGAGTGCCCCCACAAAATTTCAGCTCAATCGGACGGTGGGAAGTACACGAACCAAAGTCCCACCGTTTCAATCAAAACAGTCGGTACCCTTATCATTTCCGGTTTTGTTAACAGGCCTAAACTATGACCGAGAGTCATTTAACCCCCTCATTAGGGTTAATTTTGTTAGCATCCCTTAATTGTGACAAAAAAGTTTTGACGGCCAAGTTTCTCAAATGATAAAATCTAAATTTAATAAAATTTAACACTTGATTTTATGAAATGAAGAAGACGTGATTAAATCAAAGCAAAAAAAAAAAATACTTGATTTTGCATTTCAATGTTCCTGGAGCATATCGATACGTCTCTTACAACAAAATTGGGTTTTTTTCTTTTTTTCTTTTAATTAAATGACTGGTCTCGTATGCAATTGTAAGAGCAGCCACATCCTTACCCAGAACCAAAACCAAATTTGAAATTTAGATAAAAGTACCCAAAATCCACCTCCAGTCATTACATCAAACCCATACCAAATCAAGTTTTACTCAAATTTTTCCTCAAATTGAGGGAGAACCAAACCTCTTGCTCAGATTTCAAACGGCTATATTGCGGTTGTGTACTCGCCGGAAAAACTTCGACGTCGCCGTTGTCAACTCCGGCAAGGATAGAGAAGTCAGATCTAGAGGCTATAGAGGTCGCTGGTGGTGGTTGGGGTGGTCGGACATCAACACAGAGAGAAAAAAAACGACTACATCGAGGAAAAAAACGACCACATCAATTGATTGACAGAGACAGAGAGAGGGAGAATGAGAGTAGTTGCTTGAGAGAGAGAGAGAGAGAAGGGGGGAAGAAGGAGAGACGGGGAGATGTTTTTGCATGGTCTGGAGCATGGAATAATTTCTTGGAGGACTGGAGAAGGTGGTTAGGGCTAGATGGAGGGGAAAAATGACAAAACGGTGGTTAGGGCTAGAAATCTGGGTCAAGGACCGGAGAAGGTGATATCAAATGTAACCTTTACTCAGATTTTCACTCAAATTTGAGGAAAAAAAAAGGGAAAATGCTTGTGACACACACACTCAACCACACACACAACCACACACACTCACATGTGGTAGGACCCACCCCAGTGGGACCCACCAGTGGGTCCCACCACATGTGAGTGTGTGTGTGGTTGTGTGTGTGGTTGAGTGTGTGCCTCTAGCATTGTTCAAAAAAAAGAATTAGGGCTGGAGATACTCTAAGTGGGTGGAGCTATGGTCTGGAGCATGGAATAATTTCTCACAATAATTTCTCAAGTCAGGAATTAGAACAAAGCAACGCAAATTTTAAGTTTACCTTGAAAATGTAACAAAATGATTTTAAAGCTTGGCTTATTTAATTTTTGATTCAAATGATCTCAAAAGATTCGCTTTCAGTTGTGTTGATCCCAGTAACTCAAGCGAAGGAAAACGTTCAGTTTGATGGAAAGAATCATTGTTGAAGGCGACTGCCAACAGTTAATGAACATGATTCAAAGGCACATGGTCGAGCTCATAAAACTACGACTCTAAAATCGATCCAACCCCGATTTTTGTAGGAAAAAAGTTGATCTTGAACTACTTTTATTGAAACCACCACAAGTCAACCTTGTTTTGGTTTTCATTCTTTTTTCATCATTTCGTGAGACCTTACCATTCTTTCGTTTTAAAATGTAAGAGAGGACGATGTCTACAAAAGAAGTTGGTTTCAATCACTTTTTGAATTTCTTGGACATAAATCTATCACTACTTAGCAATAACTGGAGCGAATCTAAGGATCAAATCCGAGTAACCCTGGGGCAATTTCTAGCAATGGTTGTAGGGTACTCGGATGAAATTTCCTTGCGAAAAGGAAGCAAATGTAGCTCAAACCACCATTATACGTACAATTAAACCCGTATCTAACCCGGTTTAAAAAAGCTTTCGTCACATCCCTTCTCATGAATTTCGTCGGGTGCGACCCACCTTGGGCCCAATCGGCCCAAGTAACGGTCCTATTTGAGGTGAGCTCAGGGCAGATCTTAGTCACCAGAGTAGGCAAATAGTGCTCATCCATATAACAAGGGGGCGTGCAGTGGGCTTGGAATATTGGGCAGTATTTTGAATCAGATACTATTTGTATTGCAAGCTTCCTATGTACTTCAAACCACTGGGACCCTTTTCGCCAATCGGAGAGCGTAATGGTGGGCCACATTCTCTTGTTGTAACGGCCACGGCCCATAGGCCGGGGGTCGTCGAATGAGCCTAGAAAGCTGTCGTTAGAGTTGACCAGATAGTTGTAGATTGTGGTGAAGTTGAACAAGGGAATGCAGGTTTCGGAGAGGAGGACAAATCTCTCGTTGGAGAAGTCAAGGAGGGCATTGGCTAGTAATCGCCTCTCTGCATCTATCATTGTTGCCCTTCCCCATTGCACTGGCTGCCAAAAACATGACGAAAAACGCCTTAGTGACATGTAGTTCGGGATCCGAGCGGTACATTTTTCAAATTCGACGAGCTCTGTAATATGTTTGAATTTTGATATTTTATCTTTCTAGCAAATTTCAAACGAGTTTCAATCGAATTAATTGTTGACCACTTAGTCATAACGTCAATGAATTGTTCTTAATTGAAATTTTCACGAGCCAAAAATCGTAATGCGCTTGGTTTTACAGTCCCACTTGTACTTTGTGTTCAAATGCGAGTTTTTATACGGTAGTCTTAGGGTGATTCTAACCTGGCTTGGTATTCTTCGCTTGTAAAAGACTGATGATTCAGGGGGCTCACCGGTGAACTCCGATGAGGTGTGGAGGTATATTGAGAAGAGCCCATCATGTCCTCCGAAAAACTTCTCCCAGAGTGGTGCCAGTGGCAATCTCCCTCTTGTCAAGAACATGAATGCCACTTTTGGGGTCCGATTGTATGGGAAGTCTGCGATTCCCGGCACCATCGATGCTCTCCACATCAGCTCTTCATCGGTCATTGAGTGCCACAGGTTCTTAGGAGCTACCCAATCTCTCAACCCACCATTATTTGTCGATGATGAAGAGTTGCATGAGAAATGAAAGGATGTGGGAAACGTAGAAACCGGAGAGAAAGCATTGAGCGGAGGGTAATACAAATCCTCGGAAACTAGGAACTTCCTAACACGAACGTTGATGAACAAGCCGAGAAGAACCACGAAGAATGCCATGAATAAACAGAGGATTATGGTGGTTGCAATTCGGAAACTACCCTCTCTGATTCCTCTTTTGATGCGTAGCCGGAGTTCTTTCACATACGCAGCAAACTTGCACGGCTTCATTTCTCTCAGCTTTAGCAAAGTCTATACCTGTCTGCCTTGGTAACCAGATACCATTTAATGAGGAAGATACCTTATAATATGGAGAATACATTAACAAAGTTTCTGAAAAGGGAGGGTCAGAAAACGTTTTGATACTAGAATGCAAAGGAAAAAACTCATGGGAGGTGGCTAGGATGAGAAGCGTGACAGGAACATGTGAGAGAGAGAGAGAGAGAGCTGTGAAATCCAGACGTTTTTGTTGACAAAATGATAATTAAGGTGCACAAAGTGAAATTCTCACTCATATACACGAGATAAGCAAGGAATCCTGTACAAATCTCCTGCGCTCCCATGCCGGAAACAAATAATGAGTTCTTGAGATATAGCGTTATAGCTAGAAATAACGCTAGACGAGAAAACGCATGGAAATTACCTATATCTACTTCAAACCAAACCATTGAAACTTAAAGTCAATCATTCACTTCAATTATCGAATCACCATTTCCATTTACAGAAATTCCAGAACTTAGTAGCAGGTTATGATCAAACCAAACGTAGAATAAGACAGTCTGTAAAACTTCCATTTGACTTGTGCGACAGTACACACTTTTGGTACCACTGAAACATGGCATTAATTAGCCTGAAAACTACTAGGTAACATCTCATTATTAACTTTGAAAAATATCTTCAACACACAATTTCTATTTCATAACACAATTATGTCACATTACAACACGTTCCCCATATAACAACATACAGCCATTTTCCCAACGCCTATCCGGCCATTTATCATTTTCCAAGGAAAGAAAGGATAGAGAGTTCATTAGCCTAGTAGTGATGGAATCACTAATTAGCTTTCTTATTTACCTCCATCATCATCCATGAGTTTGTAGCTTCTCTCTTTCTTATTTAGACTGAAATTTGTATTTAACCGAGTACAACACAGCTAGGCCAACTACTGCCACAGCACCAAGCATTGCTGGAGTTCTCAGCTTTGTATTTTTCAATTGGAAACGGTTACTAAGGTACGACAACATCCATTGCGAGAAGAAACACAGTCCACAAGTCTTCTGGAATTTCGAAACAGAAAAGTCCTACAAAAAGTAATGAAGAAAGCTCCAAGTGATGCTCACAAAAACTTGAGACCAAAATTACAAGCACACACCGTTTGCATATAAATATGACTATAATGTCTTTCGCAACAAAGCACTTGTGCATCTAAATTCCATATTATGAATCTATGCGTAGATAGTGGCTCAATTAAGTTGCAACTTACAAGCACGCACCGTTTGCATATAAATATGACTATAATATCTTTCGCAACGAATCACTTACTGCATGAAAATTCCATATTATGAATCTATGCGTAGATAGTGGATCAATTAAGTTGTAAAAGAAATAAAATACTTATGGGAAAAGGACAAGAGAGGTGTTCCAACCTAAGAAAAAGGTGGGTGGTGATGGTAGACAGCAGTTTTTCGTTGCATGGACTCATCCTTTACGCACTATGTCAACAAATTCAGCAAAGCTGCTGCTAAAGGTTTCTAGAGAGAAATCCTGCATTGAGATTCGAAATTAAGTTTTGAATTCAACCAGTGGCGGCTCTAGGAATTTTAAACAGGGTGTTCAAAAATTACTTTAATTCGACTAGGTCTATTAACTAGTCATACATACACAAATTTTTATGGAATATATTGGTGTGAATAATGCAACCAAATAATACAAAAAGACGTAAGATGTCACAATTGCATGTTTTCTTGGATAATTCTATATTTTAGGCCAAGCAAAATTAAATTGACACATAAGAATATTAGTTTTTATTGTAGAAAGTTGTTTCGTGAATAGGTTCCCATGGATTTTTTTTTTTAACATATGCTCTTATTTTTGGAGATATAGAGTTGATTGTTGTTCATAGAAAAGGAAGACCACCATATCGATACCAATAGATACTTTTTTATCTCTATTTTTTTTTATATATATTATTAACAGTGTGTGCTTTGGTTTGAGCTTATACAATATGTGTTAAATTGTGAATTTTCTGGATTGATGGATATTCACAATGCAGGACTAAGTGTTCAGACAAACACGAGATAAAATTATTACGTGCAATATAAAATATAAAAGGGTTTAGGTTATTCAATTGACATCTATGATAAGCTATGGAGTCGCATGTGACTTTTAATTTGGTTGTTTACATTCGATTGGTTTGTGGATTGATTTTTTGGGGTTAGTTGTTCAAATTTTTTTAGGGTAGGTGTTCAAATATTTATGCGTAGGATGTTCAAATATTTTTAGGTTGGGTGTTCAAAAAGGCCTAAACTCAAAGAAAACTAAAAACATTACATATTTTTAAACAAAAAAAAAAATTTTGGGGTGGTCAATTGACAACCCATTGCTCCATGTGGAGCCGCCAGTGAATTCAACTGAAGTAGTAACCATGACACACCTCCACTTCAACAGAACAAGAATAGTTGTTCTATTAGAAAACTGGAATTCAGGGACTCTTCAGCTTATTCAAGGCGTCTATGATTATGAAAAACTTCTCATAAGGCGCACACGCGCGTGCGCCCTTGAATATGATTATGAAAAACTTCTCATAAGGTGCACGCGCGCGCGCACACAGAGAGAGAGAGAGAGAGAGAGAGACAGAGAGAGAGAGAATCTTCAGATGTCCCATCACCTATATACAATCTTATTGTGACTTTGTGAGTAAGGCCCATGTATATGCAGTGCGCATGCTTCCATTATAAAAACATGCAACTTGTCTTGTTTGGGCAGAAGATCCACAGGCATGTACAACATGCTTCCACTATGAAAACTTAACATGGAAATAGGCAAATTACCTTCGGCAACTTGTCTTGTTTGGCCAGATGATCCACATGAAGCCTCACATTTGATGCAGCAGCAATCCAGGCACCACGATCAACATTGGCATATGTATATGCAACAATATCGAACAATGTCTTTGCTCCATTATCAATGGCCTTCAATATAGTAGATTCTCTACTTCTGCGATTTCTGAAAAACAAAACCAGAGCTTGATCAAAATATTTCTTTCTTTTTTCTTCCATCTATCACATTTTTTGAGTATTATTAAATGTTGCAATGTCAAGATCGTCGAATGAACGGAGGAGATGATCAAGTTTGCTTGAATGATGCATTGATGAAGAAACAATATGAAACTATAGCATAAACGCTTAACTACATGTTAAGAGCTTTGCTTGTATATATCATAAACAGAACGCTTGAACTTTAACAGATAAATGAAATCTACGCAAAAGATAAATGTGACAAACTGATAATGGATAGCTGAGACAAAGACACATAGAGAGGATGAGATTTGCATACTTTAGATCTTAACTACGTGTTAAGAGCTTTGCTTGTATATATCATAAACAGAACGCATGAATTTTAACAGATAAATGAAATCTACACAAAAGATAAATGTGATAAACTGATAATGGATAGCTGAGAGAGAGAGAGAGAGAGATTTGCATACTTTAGATAGGCACAAAGCATGTGTTTAGGCCAAAGATTAAGTCTCCCATGCATGGGGATTAACACATGTGGAGAAATGTCCAAAAATTTGTAAGTTGTTTGGAAGTACTCCTGCATAAACATCGAAATCACAGAACCCATTAGCTTGAAAGAATTACAACACTGGCAACAAAAAGGATGATTTACCATACTATAATCCCACTCCACATGAGGATGTAAAGCCTAATCCTTTTTTCCACCTTTAGCTTTTTACTTGGGTATTTCACATTTTGTTGGAGGTAACTCTATCCTGCTCACACATGGAAAGAGAGGCTAGATTTTCCCATTGCCAACCTGTCCACAATTGTTTAACTGAAAAGGCTCCAAGGGACCCGAGCAGACAGTACCACCAGGCCTTTTTTATGCAAAGCAGAAAAGGGAAGAATACGAGTCACCTTAATGACACTGTGGTTTCAGAACTCTGCTTTAAAGCAGTCTGAAGGATAGAAAATAGTAGTAATACATAGTACTATCAGGGGTAGTTTTCCATTTGATAAAATGGAAATTTGCTAAAATCAAGTGGATGATTTTAGCAAATGAAGTGGGGAGGAGATTTTAGCAACAATGAATCTGGATATACATATGTCCAGATTCATTGTTGCTAAAATCTCCTCTCCACTTCATTTGCTAAAATCATCCACTTGATTTTAGCAAACTTCCATTTTAGCAAATGGAAAACCAAGCCTCAGTCAATCACTTATCAACCATAACAGGAAAGAAAACAGTTACCACAATCCAGAACAACTGAGTCATTGACGAGAACTCAATCATTAATAATAAGTAATAACCAACACCAAGTGCAACATGTTGCAAACTCCAACTTTGAAGCTGTCGTATTCATGCCAGATGGACATAAATAAGTCCAGGTAATGTGGGACACCACTTACACTGTGAAATTAAAGGATAAAATATTATATTGCAACATAAATCAGAGTGGAAAGAAGCTAATTATCTCTTTTCCATGTCCAGAATCACTACATCACTTATCGATGTCACGAACATATATGGACAAGATAAGTACCAGTAAGGTGGGAAAAAGACGCAACACATGAATGAAGAATATAACATATATATCTTGGTCCTTTCCATGCTTCATATTTGGCCCATGATCTTATCTTTGTTTTCTTATAACCACCACAGGTTTGACATTCTACATCAAGGATGTGCATTTGAATGACACTACTGCTTAGAAGAGCCAAATTCATATTGAACACAAACATTTATATTTGCATCGTAGTAGTGTACTATTTGTAGCCCACCCTAAGATGTTACATTCGATTGACCTCTCTTCAAATACACCAAACAAACATAGCATAATCCTTTCAACAATCAACCAAACCATCCTCGAGAAGAATATTCTTGTTAAAAGACATCTATCTATATTACTGCTTGAAAATGCTCTCCTCTGACACATACCAGCTCTTAGCGTAGAATACAGAGTCCCTACAAGGAAACCATATTCCATCTATAAAGCAGAAGAATAAAATATAGGAGTACGCTTACATCCATATTTCCACCAGATGTAATATCCAAAACTGCACTTCCTTGGCTGAAACAAACCCACAGATAAGTTAAAAAAAGTAGCTCCAGCTGACAAATCACAAGATGGACAGGTGGAATATGAATAAACCACCAAAAGACAGATTTATGAGTTTTCTCATGACAACCGCGAAGTAGAGAAAATTAAACCAACAAGCAATCAAACAAGGACACAAAGATTTATGTGGTTCCGCTCAAGCACAAAGCTTAAACATACACCACGGGCAAAGAGCGAGAGAGGATTACCTATTAACAAAGAGAGAATACAAAGATAAGGCTATATTCGTCACTCTCAAAGAAGCACCAAACGATTTTCAGGGACAAATCTTGGGTGGAACCCGAAAGGGAGCAATAAACACAAGTGGAACCCAAATAGAAAATCCAAAACCCTAACCCTAGGAACCCCCAAGGCCCCTATTCACACAAAAATACAGGAAATAAGCGTAAACCAACTTAAAACCAACTTAAAACGCAACAATCCTGTGTCCGACTGCCTGGACAGACATAAGCCCGTCCAGGTGGAAGATACTACGAGCCTCCTGTGCACATAACTTGATGGCCTCTCCGGACGGACGTGAGTCCCGTCCAGCCCCGGAAGTTGCTGCAGTCTTGAGATTCAAGGCATATTCTACAAGGTTTTACAACATGACAGAAAACAAAGAACCAATGTTTGACGGTGCTTGACTTTATTATTCATAAAATTAACAACAGTAGTATGAACTATGACTGGCATATAGGTGTGAAGCCTGTTCTGCCATTCATGAAAAATTTGCCTTAAACAAGAGTCAGGGCTTCACATATCAACCAACAGCACCCATAATCAAAATAGAATACTTCTATGCTCATCTGAGTATAGCTGTAGGTAAGAAGTAGATAGTACGAACTTTCTTCTTGTATAGAATCTTACCCTACGCAATGGTCACCCACAATCAATGAGTGAGTACTGACATGAAGTAATGCCATGTGGCCATCTGTATGCCCCTGAAAAAGAAGTTTGTCAGAAGTTGACATCAAGAAGCACAAAACAAATATCAAGAGGAAAAGAAATGGAACAGAAAGTAAACTTGTAGATATTCTTAGGAAGACAACAGAATAATATATGAAAAATCTCATTGAACATACAACTTACCATCAAACTGAAAATGAGCAAACCGCTTACACGCCTCCATTAGAAATGGCAACTTATAAACATACAATGACAAGTTGACATAAATACTGGACTAACTAGCATGATGCTTCAGTTGACCCAACCTAGCAAACTGTCTTGCAAAACACTCTACACTCACGTATGAGCTCAACTGGCATTTTAGATAAGCTGAGTTTGGTCAAAGATCGATTCCGACCTTGACTTTGTGATAAGCTCGGGCTTGCTTTGGTTAGCTGGTGCCTGATAAAATAGTTGATTAAAGCTTCCCTCAACTTGATAAGAACTCGTTCATCAGAATGGGCTTAGCTTGCACTACGATAAAGAAGTTGGAAACTTGGATTTGAGACAAGACAAGCATGAGCTGGGAATTTTTTATTTGTTGAAGCTTAAACTTGGCTACATTAGCTCAACCCAATCGAAAGGCTCGCTCCAAACGAATCTAGGGCATACGGAACCATTTGACATAATTTACAAGATTTATTTCATGTGTTCTATTGCTATATATTGATATATGCACCCTAAAGAGGTTAATTTTTGGAGAAGCACAATAAGCTATATTACTATCAATCGCTCAACAAGAAATTGGCAAAATGGTCAATCCAATGAACCCCAAGGGGTTGGCCTAGTGGTCAAGACCTGGGACATAGGGGTTTGCTCCCTCCTAAGGTCTAAGGTTCGAAACCCATTAGGTGCTATCAACTCCTTTAGGGCCAGTCCATACAGAGCTTTGCTTCGGCTTTAATTGAGCCCCGCAAGTTGGAGGAGGGATTCGGCCCTTAGGATTATTCGAGGTGAGCGTAGGCTGGCCCGAATGTCAGAGCTAAAAAAAAAAAAGAAAAAAAGAAAGCCAATGGTCATTCCAATGGGTAGGCCTTCGATACACATGCCAAGCTTTACCTAGTGAAATTGTCTCAAAATTGAAAGAGAAATCACTACAGCAGATATACAAATTCCCATAAACTGGATTGCCAGCCCATTAGACCATGCTAACTGAGACATCCATTTAGTGATTGCAATTTCAAAGTGGAATAAAAATATCATCAGCTCCATTAAAATGCTTCTGAGTTTCAAATGGTTCATTCTATAAAACTTCAACTTGTCATCTCAAACAGAAACAGCTTATGTTCAATCTCAATGGCTTAAGTCTCAAAACAATTTGGCATACAGACAATCAATGATTAGTATGGTATGAGGAAGCAAACTTATGTAATTAGAAGAACTATGTCCAAACAACCAATCTAACACAAAATAAACTGTCCAAATAACAAGATAAGAGCACCTGGAGGATGGTTTCTATGTGCAAGTGGCAATGCTTGTTTTATATTCCAAATATCTAAATACACTAGGGCTGTTCACTTCTCGGACTCCGTCCGGTTTGGGTTGGTTTTGACCCAACTGACCAGTATTCGGGTTTGCGATGTTCTTGCCCGATTCCGATCGAAATAGGGCTCGATTCTGACCAAGATGGTGGTCAATCGGGTTCGTCGGGTATTTTACACCACAGACAACCTCCATTTTCGATTCCAAAAAAAGAAAAATAGAGCCTTCATTTTTGTACTGCAAAATCGCATACAACTCAAGTAATCAACTACAAACCTCAGTGGAAGATAGCGATCCAAAATAAACATATTCAACATCAAAAACTCCTTACGCAGATTCCCAGAAAATCATATTCTCATAAAGAGTAAAACCGTATACGTTACCCAACTTGAATCATATGCACAGTCGTATTACACGTGAAAATCGCCTACTCATTGGAGGGATCGACGGATCTAGACTCCAGAGAGAGAGCGAGAGAGTGTGTGTGTGTGTGTGCACGCGCGTGTGCTGCCGGCCACCACCGTCCCACGGCTAGATCTAGAGGGGAGAGGGATGAGAGTCAAAGAGATAGGGTTTTAGAGAGGGTACGCAATTGTTGGAAGAGAAATGGGAGAGAGATCAGGACTTGGGAGGTGAATACGTGTGAGGATTTTAGGGTTTTGTTTTTATACTGTCCTTATTCCGAAGGGTCGGGTCCCTCGAATTAAATATCCCCAACCTGAGACTGACCAAAAAACTAAAATTTGCAGCAAAATGGACCTGAACTCGCCTGAATAAGCCTATCTAAACTGTCTGCAATGCTGTTTTTTCAGGCAGGTCGGATCGGGTATGTGAACAGCCCTTATATACACAACTTGATGTTGGAAAAAGCTAAGCAGGATCTAGTTCATTCAGATTCAAGTATCTTTTATTTCAATTAAAGCACCAAGAAGGCTCTCAAAACAACCCAACAGGTAACCCTCTAAGGCTGTCATCGGGACCAAAACCGGATGTCTTGGGTTCAACTTACGCTGGAAATGACTTGAACTACCCGATACTTATTGCTTGTGGGTAGTTGCACACTTGCACTGGTTTACCTTGCAGGGGAGGGTCCAAACTCCAAACACCAAAGTGACCTTTCCTTGGAGAGGTTTCTCTTAATCCCCAAAAAGAACAATGCATGTGCACAGACAAACACAGAAAACATTAAAAGAAAATAAATAGTTATACTTAAAGTAAATAAAAAATGACGTGAGAGGTCAAATAGCTGCCTATGTTACATAAATGCTGGTACACTTGTTCATACATTTCTAGGTGTTAAGACCTCCTTGAACCCCAAATCTAGAAGTTAAGAATATGCTTGAAATGCGTGAAAAAATCTGGGGATAGTAACAAACTGCAGAAGATCATATCCTGCACAATTTTATCTAGGACAATATAACCAAGACAATGGAAATAAAGGCATGCCTACCTCTATTAGGCTTCTATCTGTCTCTATATGACAGCATCATAAGACACTTTAACTACCAATATCAGTTTTTATTTTTATTTTGTATATCACTACCATACAAGGAGGATAAAAAATTCCTTTTTACATACATGTATGTCTCAATTGTGCTCGATATGGATATCAGATATTCTCACTCTCAATATTTATCATATTTCATCTGCATGGGTAACCAAAGAGTTCATGCAACTTATAACTTAGCTATGTACCACCATTGTAAAAGGCCAGAAGACATTTTTATGACCTTTTCAGTCATTTTGTCAAGTTTTTCATCCCACATATTCCCCAATATAACAGCCATGCCTGGTGGTCGTCAACTTGTTGACCCCAGAATGTACATCCTAGCTTCTATCACGTATGTGCCTGGGACAAAACCCCCCATGCTTCTTTCTGAAATCTTCTCTACGGAATTTCACATTCAGAAGGTAACTCTAGTTTTTATTAATTGCTTCATTCGTGATTGACCACGAAGCAAGTTAAGTCTACTTGCTTCATAAGAGAAAATGAAGTAAATGGAGAATATCAGCATTGCCACCAGTGCAAATCTCTTCAGTCAAGACTAAGCAAGTTAAAACTATGCCTTTCAGAAGAAGCAATCCTCTAAATGAAAATTACCGGGGCAAAAATAACTTTTAATAGCTGACCACCAATGCAAATCTCTTCACCTCCTGAAACTGGGGAGCGGGCAAGAGACCAATGATCTGTACCAAATAAATTGATGCTAAAATCACAAGCTGATATAGGCATTGTAGGAGTAGACAATTTAAATTTAGACATACCCATTAAGAGTACATACAAGTAAATCATGGTCATTATCCTTTCCATTACAACTTCATGTAGATGGTACAGATTTTGATACCATTTCTGGGGAGGATGCATCTTGGTTGGAAAGGCCATTTGATGAAGCAGAGGTGGTGGCAGCTCTTAAGGCATTGAATGGAGACAAGGCACCAGGACCGGATGGTATGTCGTTGGCTTTTTTTCAACAATGTTGGGGAGTCGTGAGAGAGGAAGTTATGGGTATGTTTCATCACTTTTGGAGGTTTGGGGAGTTTGAAAAGAGTTTAAATGCTTCTTTTGTGGCGCTAATTCCAAAAAAGGGAGGGGCAGAGGACATCCGGGACTTCAGACCTATCAGTTTACTTGGGGGACCTTATAAGCTGTTGGCTAAAGTCTTGGCGATTCGCTTGAAAACTGTAGTGGGGAAGGTGGTTTCGGAATCTCAAAATGCTTTTGTTGAAGGTAGGCAAATTCTAGACGCGGTACTAGTGGCTAATGAGTGTGTGGATGCCAGAATGAAGAGTGGCATTCCGGGAATTATATGCAAGTTGGATATTGAGAAGGCGTATGATCATGTTAATTGGGATTTCCTGTCCTATATTATGCAACGGATGGGTTTTGGAGAGTTATGGAGGAAATGGATATACTTCTGCATTGCTTCTGCTAGAATGTCTGTTTTAGTTAATGGTACTCCAGCAGGTTTCTTCCATTCTTCTAGAGGCTTACGTCAGGGTGACCCGATTTCACCGCTCCTTTTTATAATGGTCATGGAGGTGTTTAGTAGGTTGATCCAGAATGCCGTGCAAGGTGGGTTTTTACAAGATTTTGAGGTTGGTAGGGAGAATGGAATGGGGTTGATGGTTTCCCATATCTTATATGCCGATGATACTCTGGTGTTTTGCAATGCGGATCCAACACAAGTGGGCTATCTTCGGTGTGTTCTTTTGTGTTTTGAGGCTGTGTCTGGCCTTAAAGTTAACTTGGGAAAATCAGAGATGATTCCAGTAGGAGCGGTTGATGATATGAATGGTTTGGCTCAATTATTGGGTTGCAAAGTTGCGAGGCTGCCGACCATGTACTTGGGTTTGCCATTGGGTTCTTCCTTTAAATCCAAGGCAGTTTGGGATTCAGTTGTGGTTAGATTTCAGAAGAGATTAGCGGGTTGGAAGCGTCATTATATTTCAAAAGGAGGTAGACTTACGTTAATCAAAAGTACTTTGTCAAGTTTACCTACGTATTTCATGTCTCTGTTTGTTATCCCGGTTTCGGTTGTAAAGAGGCTTGAGAAAATACAAAGAGATTTTCTATGGGGAGGAGTGGGAGAGGAGTTTAAATACCATCTTGTTGATTGGGATACGGTATGTACTCCAATTAGAGAGGGAGGGTTGGGAGTGAGGAGGCTAAAGTTATTTAATCAAGCTTTGCTGGGAAAATGGCTTTGGAGATTTGCGTGTGAAAGAGAAAAATGGTGGAGGAGGGTGATTGTAGCTAAGTATGGTAGTGGGTGGGAAGGTTGGTCCTCCCTTTCGGTGAGATTGCCGCATGGAGTGGCGCTTTGGAGGGGTATAATGAACGGATGGGAGATTTTTGTACAGTTCATTCAGTTGAGGGTTGGCAATGGAAGAAGGGTGAAGTTCTGGGAGCATGTTTGGTGTGGGGATGAGAGTTTGCGGGACGCTTTCCCAAGCATCTATCATTTAGCTTGTGACAGGGAAGCTTCCGTTTCTGAGTATCTACAAACTGTCGAAGGACATATAGTTTGGGATATCCGCTTACGGAGGGAAGTGCTTGATCGAGAGATGGAGACTTTGATGGATTTGTTTTCTAGGGTGTATGGATTCCACAGGATCGGAGAAGGGGAGGATGAGATTTGTTGGAAGCTCTCCAAGAAGAGAGAGTTTCAGGTGAAGTCTTATTATCAAGCTTTATGTGGGGGAGGTAGACCTGTCTTTCCATGGAAAGCTATTTGGAAGACGAAGGCCCCTTTAAAGGTGGGTTTTTTTGTTTGGTGTGCGGCCCAAGGAAAGATTCTTACTATCGATAATTTGATCCGTAGGCGGGTTATCATTGTTAATTGGTGTTGTATGTGTAAGAGGGATGCAGAGACAATAGATCACCTTCTCATTCATTGCCCACTGGCATGGGAGTTATGGACAGCAGTGTTGTCTTGGTTTGGTATTCAGTGGGTAATGTCAAGAAATGTCATGGAACTTCTTATTGCTTGGAGAGGTGGAAGAGTGGGTATGAGAAGGAAGTGTGTTTGGAACATGATTCCTCTTTGTGTGATGTGGATAATTTGGCGAGAGAGAAATCAGAGATGTTTTGAAGGAGTGGAGAAACCTTTGTTCAGAATCATTAGTTTTTTGGTGAATAGTTTGTATAGTTGGGACAAGAGAGACTGTTATCCTTCTCTTGACCAATTTTTTGACTGGTTTGAGCTTTTACTTCCTCGTGGGGGCGTATAGGGCCTTTTTGTCAGTGGCCTCCTTTTCTTTTTTTGTAAATGGGAAGCATCCCTTATGCTCTTTTTAATATAATTACTTACTTATCAAAAAAAAAAAAATGATATCACCAGATCTGTTGTTCCTTTTAAGTGTTCAGAAAAAAGAAAGCATCAAGAAACCAAGTCCAATTGGGACACACTCGATGGTGAGAATTGTTTGTGAGTTTGTTGAGATTGCTTCAGCGAATTTTTTTTCGCAGGTCAAGAAAAAAAGAGCCAGTCAAGGAGTATAGTTCCTTTCCTGGTCTTGTGGGAAGACTTGAGATATACACATGGGCGGAGCTACCTAGAGACAAGAGGGGTCACTTGACCCCTTCCACTTCAATTTCTCACAAGGATTTTTGATAGTCTGGAGCTAAATTTTGCAATTTTGACCCTGCAAAAAATTCAAAAATTGCCCCAACTTACTTAAAATTCATAGAATTCTCAAGTTTTTTCTTCTTTTTGAGAGTTGATAGTTTTACAAATGAGGTTATCGTACATTGTTTTCAAAATATAACATGTCATTGGGATGTGTTATAGAGCAGAAATACATGTATCACTGTATATTTATGTAAGAGTTCACCTCTTAATTTAGTTATTTCTTTGCAAGAGCAAATAGAAAAAAGAACTTGTATATATATCTAATTTTTTACCCCGCTAACTTAAAATCCTGCCTCCTCCCCTGGATATGGCTACAAATACACAGAATCAAGGTCAATCATGGGTATTGCCGTATTGAAAAAGTATGTTATGAGTTCATACGACAATGGACTAGCTCTAAAAACCGACTTAGCAAGTACAAGGGGAAGAAACTATTCCCAGCTTGCCACATGAATAGGCTGATTCATGTTGACTCACCCCTGACTTAGTTTTCTCTGGCACGTCTACCTTTTTCTGCAGAATTACATTTCCTACTGATGTGGTTACAGACCATCAGCAGTTTGACCAAAATGACTCACTATGAAGCATAATACCTGATGCAGATCTTTTTGCTTAGGTGGCATATTTTCTGAGCTATTGACACGTATTCTCCTCATTGGGCAGATAGTTTCTTTAAGGTGAAAACAATAAGATACCCTTCTTTAACAGCCCATTCATCGTTTTCCATCGACAAGACCAAGACATATCCAAGTGAATATTGAATTAGAAGTTAAGGAGAACTGTAACCTTTTTGAATGCGTCGTATGGTATTCTCATGGGCCAAAAGTATAGCATCAGGATTGCTTTTCTGGACGACCGAAAGACCTACACCAAATATTCAAACAGAATGTTATAAAAAATTAACACCAGTAGGTAACACAGCACGTAAAATTTAAATCATTAAGACAGAATTTTCAATCAAACATGAGAATGTGGAGTGTAACTAGTTTGTATCCTTGTAGGTTATTACAGTTCCGCGGGGGATCCAAAGAGAGAAGCAATATTGATAACTTAGACATCCAGCAGACCACAACTTCAAATATATATTCCTATCCATGTTTTTGCCATTCATAGACGCTGAAGTCCAAAGAGTATAAAACCAAAAATCACATGATACACCAGACTTTATAGATGCCCCAGTCCGGTGTCAGATGCATTCCCTCTCTTCCACAGAAGTCCTACAGATCATATTCTTTGCTAATCACTGAACTCTTGTTGAAATAGCAAACAAAAGATGGGGCAAAACTGTGAAGAAACTGGATTTCAGCTTTTTATTCTTAAAATCCTAGTTGTCAACTAGCTTATGAGACAAAGTGACACCATTTAGTCAGATGAATGAGCCTTGGAGCTTGTCACTTATACTCCAAACCTGGCTGTAAACTTGGTCGGGTGTCAAAGTAACACTCGATGTCCGATGACTCAGACCACAGATGCACAAGCTTTGAAGAGTGATCAACTGTGTCTCTAGTGTTGTTCTAAGAGCGTGCTTGAGTTGGTCAGTTGGACCATGCTGCGCGCATCAAATTCAGTTTTTAGTTTTCATATGCTGCATGCATTGCTATTGCTGCTAGAGGCATTGGCATAATGTTTCATCATACCAAAACAGATATCCGACACAGACCTTCGGTTATCACGCTCCTAGCTAAGAACTCGTCAAATACATTGACTACTATACAAACTGTCTCCTAGTCAAATTACCTACGACAAGGGCCACTTCCGAGTTTGAATAGGTCAACCGACTATTCCTCTCTCTCTGGAAGAATAAATGAGTAGCCTACCTTTATTTCCAATCATGTAAATAGCAGAAGTGAATGTATAACGAAACAAAAATGCCTCCCTGATTTTAAATACTGTTTGCACTTTGCAATAACTTACCGTCAACGTGATCGTAGTGGTGATGGGTAACAAAGACGACTAACTTTCTGGGCAAAGCAGCAATTACTTCCTTGAGCTGATTTTTTGAACACCAGTGCAATGAGATGTAACAAAATCGGGCAAAAAAGAAGGTAGTGAGTATAATAATGGAAGCCTAATTTTCCAACAACCTAAAATACAAATATCATCACGTAAGTAACATGCCACAACATGAGTGAGGAACCCACTACAAGCAAGGAGCAATTCAACCATGCATAATGGAGTGCAGGGCATAAGAAGATTCTCAAGGTTGATAATTTCACTCAAAGGGGTCATAACACAGTAAACTGAGGTTTCATGTACAACTATGATTGGGAGTGGGTTGATTCTTATTCTTTGATGATTCTTCGTAAGGTGGCTAGAGAATGTGGGATTTGGCGCTGGCTTTGTTTGGGATTAGTTGGGTGTTACATAGGAATTTTGGATTCTTCCGTGGGCGGTAGCTAGGAGGGGTAAGGATGCCGAGGGCCACGGCAAAAACCCTGGTTGTTAGTGCTTCTATGCTTAATCTAGATTATTTGGAGAGCGCGGAACAAGAGAACTTTTCAAGGGATTGAAGAATGTATGTTAAAGCAAGAGTATCCATATGTTCCTTTTATATAGTTTGAGTGTTGGGAGAGCTGTGGCAGATTTGTGTTAGCTTATGGATGGTGTAGATCTATTGGTTAAGCCTTCTTCCTTTGAAAGTGTATAGGCTAGGTTTTTTATTGGAAAGGTTATTATGGTGCAATGTTATGTTTTCTTACTTGGACAGCATCCCCCCATCGACGCTTCCTTGATATCCACTACTTTACCTATCAAACAAAGAATGCAAGACATAAAATCGTGTGTGTGTAAGAAGAAACTATTCTACAAACAGGATTGAATAAGCATACACAGTGTACTGGTCGTTATCGCATGCAATAGGAAAACCCAAATTGAAACATCAACTGGACAGAAAACATAAACTTTTTCCAAACTTGGTCCTTACATCACCTTTTTTAAAAAGATTTTTGTCCAAACATATTATTTACATTTGAATAGTATGCGATACAGTACTTGTAGGACCTGAACACTAAAAATAATTCCATATCTGAATGCTGTCTTCTCATGATGGCCTCGTGAGGGAAAAGACTAAGGAGAACACTTACCCACGAATGCTAATGCCTAGCGACTTTGAATCTGGACTCATGTTTGAAAAGTGGTGCACCTTTGTTCCAAAGCAATTGAATTGACAAGATCCAAAGTGATACCCAAAGATGTTCAAAAAATCAAATTTGTAAAACAAGAAAAATCTACAAATAGCGAAGTTTTGGCAAGGGAAAATTAAAAATTGGTCCTTGTGCTCCTTGAAATGTGTTTTGCAATATAGTATATATTCTAATGGATGTTTATTGATTGTTATCTACATACTAATTTTGAAATCTGTAGATGCCTACCAAGTGGCACCACGATTTAGGGTATGTGGCATACCATGTTATTGTCCGTGATCCTCGTATTGGTATGACATGCAATTCAGGTAACGTAGAAACAAACTAAAATCTTTTACTTAGCATGCTGAGATTCCAACCAAGCTAACTCTGAAGTTCAAGTCTTTGCTCAGGAGACTAAACAGTCGAATGCATGGTTTCAACAAGGTATATGATATTTTTATAAAAATACCTTGTTCTGAGGGTAGTGTGCATTTTTTGCACTAAAACATGAGTTTGTCATTGTCAGTATTTTCGTCATCATCATAGACCGACTTAAATATCAGGAAGGAGGACTAATACTACCACAACATTCACTACATTGAAACAATCTCAAGACAGTTCATTTTTTATTCACTGAATCTGGCTCCAAAAGAAGATCAGTGAAGGCATAAGAACTACATGCAACAGTCCAAATTGATATCATACCTCATCATGGGATTCAAACCGGCAGCCCGGATCCACAATCAAAGCATCTCCAAGAAAGGAAAACTTGCTCTCAGTCGAGCGATCAAACACACTCTCAGGTGAAAATATGACCAAATTTGTCGTATGGAAAGGTTTTGCAGTTCTGCTTCCCATAGGAACAAGTTTAACACCAGGAGGGTATTCCTAAAAGATGCAAAACATATTACGAAATGTTAATTATTGATATGACGTAAGTAGACAGCCATAGTATTATGTCTTCAGTTAAAAAAATCAACTTCAATAGTAACTAAATGCAACATATATAATAGACCATACTGCGAAAGAAATCAATAACAGCATTACAGCAACACATAGGATGTTCACGCACATCCAGATTCAATATTCACCAAATCCTGAAGTTTCAGATCCACAGACTATTTCAGAGGATCGAGTGCCAATCTTGGGTGGCTACTAGCATAGCCATCTGACTAATCCAGATCTTAAGTCTCATGAGATGGTAAACTAATACGACAATGCTGTCGCGACCACATTTGTGCACAACGTTTCCTTTACCACCTCATGTGCCACATCATTAATAGTTGGACATTAGTGGGTACATGCTGCAGTGTCTGGTAGTAAATAAAACATGGTGCAAAAACGTGGTCACTATGAACCATTGAACTAAAAACTTCACAATTTTCTTACTGACAGGTAATAAAAATACAAAAATTGCAGTCTACTCAACAAGAGAACTTCACGATGATAATCCCACATTAATTTTATTTTTGCTGCATTTAATTGGCGTCATTATCAAAGCACATTCTAGAAGAAATAGGCGTTGACCAGATATGGAAAAGGATTAGTGTGACTTGCAAGTATGGCACCCATTGGTGACATGCTCCTTTAGGATTAGCTTTTCATGCTTAATAAAGAGAATTATCATCCTCATGCAACCCTGAGAGAGAGGTTTTGTAGCAGGCCATCTGGAGTCATTTTAGCAGTCATAACCAGTTCACATATGCATTCAGTGGGGGTGCATGACACCCTCTGACTTTCTATAACATTCAACATGTAGTATATGTAAATATCCGCTCTGTCATTGTCTGATTTTTGGTTGTCTGATCACACTCGAATTATGTATCTACTTATCATATTTTTGCCCCTGCTCCATAGTTCCATTGCCTAAAATCAATATTGTATTTACTAGCACCCCCTCTCCAAGGCCCATATCTAGTTTAACACAGGAAAAATATCAAATTGGGCCTCCAAACCTAATTGACTCTGAGATAAGTATTCAGTAACTTAGGCTTTTAAGTACTCTGCAACAACCGAAGAAGTTGCCTTTAACCACCAAACAAAAGTAAATAAAGCATAACTATAAACAATGTAGTTAGATTATTTTTCTAAGTATCGTATCAAATAGCCATTGGATGAAAGAAGCCCTAGTAGCTAGGGCTTTGAGGAAAGCTAACCGGTATCCATTTGAGCTTTCTTTAAAATTACATTTCTTCGCCCTATTAAATTTGATTACACAGATTAGTTGTATGTATTTAAATTATCATTTTGTCTGTTTCTGCATATCTGTTTGTGGAGTCTGAATAGAAACTGTTTATATTTTCATGTGGATTTTAGTTTGTATTCTAAGATATTTCTCATGCTTGAGCTTTCAAGATTTAAGCACCCTCTAAAGAAAGATCCTGGTTCTGTCCTTAAAAGTTCTGTCTAACCGAAATCTTTTTGCCACTCCCCCAATTCTTACTGCCTCTTTACTAATGGAATCACTTTCCTTGATTATTTATGCAGCATGTCCAAAACTAATGTATAACACACTAAAAACCAACGAACCTGGAAATTCACGGTCGGAGGGATTTTTGAAGTAGACGTTTGAATTGCATCATTTATGAGACCAACAACAACCAAAGATCCTACTCGATCACTACTAGGTTTCACTTCAAGAAGACAATTTAGGCAACGTTGAAGAGACATCCACTTACATTTCCCTGCATGCATTACTCGAACAATTAATTGCACTTTCATCAACCTTGCAAAGATAGCTACAGTATTCCAACACTAGAAAACGCTTGCGATACTAATTTGCTCTTGTAATCACATAAGAAAATGCAACAATGACATTTTTCACATCATCTAATCGGACAATGGTGAAAGAACTGATTACAAATAAGAAACCAAAACAGTGCATAGGCACGGAGTTTGATAACCTCTGCAATTTTTTTTTGATCCGCATAACCTCTGCAATTTGACTACCCAGTTTGATAGGATTAGGTCATGGCATACTACAATTGTGATCATTGTGGGACATTTCGCACAAATAGCTTTAGATAGATATGTTGCATAGCACAAAATAACATTCTCCTAGTCAATAAACCTATTAGAAATTCCAGAGGCCCAATATATGATTTTCGAATTTCGATATATGAAATATGAGTGT
The DNA here is from genome assembly GCA_020921065.1 of Vaccinium darrowii. Taxonomy (NCBI): domain Eukaryota; kingdom Viridiplantae; phylum Streptophyta; class Magnoliopsida; order Ericales; family Ericaceae; genus Vaccinium; species Vaccinium darrowii. The sequence continues at coordinate 14,794,459 of CM037160.1, read as the reverse complement.
AGAGTTAATTAGTGCTTATCACTGTCTTGCCGCCCGATTTCTGTCTAGTGTCTACTGTCTACTCAACCCTTGAAAAAATTTGAACCACACCAATTTAAGTGGGAGATGAAGATCACCATAAAACAAGAAGGATAAGCAAAGATTAACAATGGCTTTATTGTACAGAATCAACTGGGCCACTATGGACTAAGGTGATTCCAGACCTCCAGTTTTCTTCTTGTGTAAAACTCATAATACAGCCTCATAATTAGCACCAACAGCCAACTTCATTGCCAAGAATCCTACAAAGATCACATACATATCACAATCATTAATCAAAGCAAACCTTGTAAATCTCCGTTTTCTGGTCCCAAGTTTCCAGTAATATAAACTGTTTGAACGGGCAATCCTGGTCCGAATTCTGGTTCCTCCACACACTTCAAGAGCTTCCACTGCACCCCGTTGGATGTCCCAAAACCCACTTGTTGCAAAACCTACAATTTTACCACTTCATATTAACTCCGTTATGTCTTCCTAGAAATAAACCATAATTACGTTACAAAAACCAATAGAGTCATGAACCAATACATTGCCAGTTTGATTGACAGGATTAGAGGGGGGATCCGATCAAAAATCTGGTGGGACCCGCATTTACAGCATTAGAAGGGCAGCCTAAAATTGGACAACAAATCCCATAAAACATCAATATACCATACGCCTATAAGTGGCTGAGATACTGGTAATCCTCATTATTAGTTCGGGAGGAACCATCCTGTATACATGAACAGTCAAACATGGTCTTAGACGAGGGAAAAATTAGCCGTTTGTCTCCATCAAACTAAAACCAGTTGTACTCCACTTGTGGAGGTCCCCTGCATCCTTACAAAATAGCTCTCGGGCCAAAACAAGCTTGGGGCCCCAAAACACATGCAATGCACATATTCTCAGCTTTATGGGTGTATGAGCCACGAACCTGCTCAACCATTGCAGCCATGGTAGGAGCTTCAATAACACCATTAATAATTGGACTACTGCTCTTAAAACACCCCTAGAGTAGCTACAACAGAGGACTAAATGTTCTCCCTAGAGTAGCAACAACAGAGGACTAAATGTTCTCCATGGACATAACCTATGCTAAAGAAACTTCTAGCCAAACCTCTTTGTTGTCCATGTTGTCTTATTGTTAATTTGGGCCCTCTCAATTATGCAGTAGGGGCGTATCAAGGGTACAAGACTATGTAGCATGGATATGGACATGGAAACGGATACGGGACACGGGATATTTTAAAAAAAGGGGATACGAACATGGCTGGGGATATGGCAAAAATAAATAAAAAATATTTATTTCATATCACTAGAAAGATAGTTATATGTATAAGAATGAAGCATCAAATATTAAAACAAGCATCATATGTGCATCATATTACCATTTTAACCCAAAATAATGAAGAAATACACATTTAACCCCAAAAGCTTTTTAAAAAATTAAATATTTAACCCTGCCGTGTCCCTCTTGTGTACCCAATGCGTCCCCCAATAAAAGTTAACAAAATTTAATGGAAATACCAAGTTGCGTATCCCATACGTATTTTTCCATTTCCCCGTGCTGCCTCTAGAAGTGTCGGTTCTTCAAAGTACCAAGGTCTCCACCAACAATAACCCCCAAGCTTTAGCAGTTCCTAAGTTTCCACAAGTACACAGGCCTTCACAATCAAAATAATCTTCAAAATCAAACTGATCACCTTCTTTATCTTTACCCATCTCCAACCCAAAGGTTGCTTGAAACCACAAGTTTTGGGCAAAACCTTGGCCATGTACAACTGGCTTTTTAGATTGTAAATTAAAACACCAATTTCCAACAAATCCCGCTTTAAATTACAACGACAATATAGTTCGTGGATGACTTCTCTTCATAGCTTTTTCCCCCATTGGAAAAAAAGAATGCAAGAGACTAAAATCAAAGGAAGAAACCCTAAAGAGAAGAAAAAAACTTCTCTCTCTAACCCATGGTAAAAGTAATAAAAGTAACCTCGGCTTTATTCGTCATAACATATACATGGAATTTATTGGACAATACTTGTCAATTTTCATTTCATGATGTCTACGTTCTGGTTCTATCCTTGTACAATTTTGCAAATCAAAATCAATGTAGCATAATAGCATTCTAGTTTCAAGTAAGGATTTTTTGCACTTAGACAAATTCTAGTTCATGTTGGCATTTTTTTCAAGTTTCTTTTCTGTCTTGAAATGAGTGCAAAACGTTTCGCACCCATTTTGGAACGTTTCCGTTACTGCCAAAACCACCCCAATACGAAATTCCGATTCAAAAGCATATGAGACCACTCAGTTGAGTTCAAAAAGTACCTGGTTGAGAGCCAAACCGAGGTCGAATTTCCTCAAGTCCAGCTTCTCTCTACACGATTCTTCTCCTTCCACAACGATTCTCGTCTGTGACTCTCCTTCTAGTGAGCTCAATACCGTCGAAGGCAAGTCCCAGAGATCGGAATCAACGTAAGCATCGTACTCTTCGTCGCCAAACTTTAGCGGCGGCGTTTGCTTTACGAGAAGGAATTCGCTGTCGTCGGAAGGATTTGATATGATCACAGCGAGCTTGTGAGTCGCCATGGGAATCGAAGAATCAAATCGGAAAGGTTTAAGAGGTTAAAGAAGACACAAGAGAGCAGTGGGAGTTGGCCGGGGACCGTAGGAGAGTTGGTTGTACCAAACGACGGTGCGATGGTTGGGGAATTTATTCTCTTGTAGTCTTGTACTGGGTGGTGGTATGCGGCCCTGGGCTTCTCGTGTGCAAATCCAATCCGAGCCGTTGATCTCAGTAATTAATGGCTTAGATTTTATTTTGACAGTTGACCACTCAAATTTACAAAGTATTAATATAAAATTAGGACTGTTAAAAATATATTTGACGGTTCAAATGCCGCACACAAGGAGCGCACGGGTCTCCGCTTCCTGTAATGTGTAATGTGTTGTACCAGGAAGGGGAAGGTACTTTGCTTAATGGTTGTACCAAACTACGGTGCGATGGTTGGGGAATTTATTCTCTTGTACGGTGGTATGCAGTCGTGCAGCCCGAATTTGAGCTGTTGATTTTGATAATCAATGGCTCATATTTTATTTTAACAATGAACACTGCAGATTTGCCAAGTTCCAATATAAAATCCGGACCGCTAAAAATATATCTAACGGCTCAAATACCGCACATAAGGAGCGCACACCGGGTCCCGTTTCCAATAATGTGTTATCCTACCAGTAAAGGGGAGGTACTTAATTTGCTCAACGTTTTAAGGTTAAACCGTTAGAGAAACGGGAATCATTGAACGCGGCAACGAATTTGATTTTAATGTTTTTTTTTTCTTTTTTCTTTTTCTTCAGGAAACACAAACTGCAGTTATATTGATCCAGGGTTCCGAACAAAACCATGAACAAAATCCAAATACAAAAAGGAAAATGCTAACGTTATGTAACCCGAATTTAAGACACAGAAGTGGCAAAATGATTTTGAAAGCCTCGTAGTGGTGAAATCATATGTAAGTAAAAAAAAATTTAAAAAATGGTGAACAATACAATAGGAGGGCGCATGTTCACATCGTCATTATTTTCTCTTTGCTTTTCCTTATCCAAATATGGAGAATCAATTTTTTCTCCAATTCCTCTTTAACTTTTTCTCAAATTTACTTTCTTCATTATTTTCTCTTTGCCTTCCTTCTCCAAGTTTCCAAGGTATGCAGCGATGATATTTGGTGTTGAAATAACCCATTTGTTTACTTAAGTGAACGTCATCTTGTTAACAAATGGGTGTTATTGTCATGCAAAAAAAATATTCTGTACATCTATCCCAAACTTCTCCACAACTACACATCACATCGGTATAGAGTTGAAGATCAAATGTGTAGACTAGGGATGTGCAAAAAGTCCAAGAAACTGCTAACTCAGCCCAACCCAACCCAAATATCGTGGGTTAAAACCATGAACAAGTTGAGTTGGATGGGTAAAACAAAAATTTTAGATGGGTCGGTTTGGGTGCATGCATGTAAAATTTCTCTAAATCCCCTTTAACCAGACCTTGCGTGGTATATCCATATATGTAAAACAGTACTAACTAATAAGATACTATCCCATCAATGTTAAGGGGCACCCTAACAAACTAGATTAACCCACCTATGTCTTTCTATGGATTATTAGCTACTGCTAGTTTTATGGTATTGGTTTTTGTACGCTGGCTATTACTAATTCATGCTACTGGTTTCATTATTTGCTAAAAAATATGGAAGGTTTTTTTTTTTTTTTTTTTAACCCGTTAAGTCAAAACCGGCAAAAAAAATTAGCCGACATACTATTTTCAAGATGATCGATAATGGGTTGACAGTCGGTTCAAAACTTTTCAACCCACCAAATACGAGTTGGGTGAAAAATACCCATCAAACCCGCCCAAACCAATCCATGCACACCCTTAGTCACTCTATAGTCTATACCCCATACTAATTTATGATTGTGGACCATGCTATGCGGCCTATTTTTTTAACTCGTTAAGGCTCATAAACAAGTTCGACTCCAACCTAGGCAAGTTTTGTTCGAGCTCAGCTCGTCAAATATTCATTCAGGTTCGAGCTCAGTTCGGATTCATTTAAAAACTTAATAAACAAACTTGAACATTCTAAAACTCGACTCGATTCAGCTCGTTTACAATCTAACTATGCCCGAAGGCGTTGAATAATCTCCTCCCTCGTCAGTCAACTAACCAAAACATTCCAAGCACATAATAAAAATTTTAAACAATTACCAGAACCGTCAGAACTACAATAACTTGCCAAATTATGGCAAGCAAAACTCTATCTTCTTTCCTCCTCCTAATCACAACCACCACCCTAACCATCCACAGTCAATCCAAAACCCAAGACTCTGACTCCGACTACAACGACTGCAAACCCTTCGTCTGCGGCAACTTGACCTTCCCCTTCCCCTTCTCCTCCTCCGAAACCTTCGGTTCGAGCCGATTCGGCTGCGGCCTCCCTCGTTTCAAAATCGCCTGCGACGCCTCCTCCGTCCCAAGGCTCGAGCTCTCCGGCCTCCTCTACCAAGTCAAATCCCTCTTCTTATCCGACCGCCTAATCACCGTCGTCAACGACCAGCTAATCAACGACTTGGCCAGCTCCTCGTGCAAGTCCATTAGCAACCTCACCATTCCAATTGGCAACGACACCGCCGGAGCGGGGCTCGCGCTTCCCTCCTTTGCCGCTAATCTCACAGTTTTCAAGTGCCCTAACGGCCTCTCTCTCTCTAGCGAGTCGCTAGAGGGAGTTTTTGGTAATTACAGTTGTCGTGAGGAGGGCGTGGTGGTTTATTTTAGGGATCAGATCCAACGGGAGAGTCGTTTGGTTCCGGTGAAGGTACCGATCAAGTGCAAGTACGTGACCGTGCCTATATCTGCTGCGGGCCGGCCTTTGTTATTCAAAAATACTACAGATACAACATCCGAACACAACATAACGGTACTCGAGGATTGGTTGAGAGATGGGTTTCCGTTGCAATGGCCTGATTTCAAGGAATGTACGGGTTGTCAAAATACGAGTGGACGGTGTGGGTACGACGGGAGCTCCAGAGGGATAGTATGCCTTTGTAAGGGTCTCCAACCAAATTTTGATGCGCGTGGCGGCTGCCTGTAAGCTTTTTTCTTCATTTTTTTCAGTGGCCACACAGTAATTTACAAGATCAACCTTTCAAACTTAAAAGAAAAAGATTGTAAATTTGTGTAAGAAAGGGAGTTAATTTGATAATTTTTTTTTTTTTTTTTTGGGGGGGGTTAAACTTGCGGTTTGAGACTTGGCTCAGTAGGGCTCGTTTCATTTCAAACATAATTTTGACATGTTTAGTTAATGAGTCGAGTTTGGGTTGGTCGTAGCTCATCTCTGAGCTGGACTTGTTTACGGAGCTCATTTAGTACTTGAATCAAGCTCGAGTTCTCAAATAGTAATAATTGAGCTCGAGCTTAAATAATTGGGCTTTATTCAAACATAATTATTCAAGCTCGAGCTCAAGGTAAATTTAAAACGAGCTAAAATTTGGCTCGGCTCGTTTGCACCCTAGTTACAGAATTAATATGCGATGAATATGATTTTCTGCATGATTAGTGTTCTCAACTACTTCTAAAAAATATACAATTTCAATCATGGAATTAAATTGAAAAAAAAAAAAAAAAAACCCCACAAATGCTTTAAACATGATGCTCCAGTCTTCTTGGGAAACTGGATAGGATCTGGTTCCAACATAGATTTGTCCCACCTTTAATTTTGGACTCCTCTTTAGTGCTCGATCTGTGTGATTAGGATCTTGTTATAGTGCTTACACGATTGTATTCCATCCCTTAAAAATGCAGGCACAAACCGAAGAAATCAAACAAATGGAAGGTCATTTCAGGTACTCCTTGGTCTTGTCAAAGACCTTTCCAACAAGGTTGCTAGAGCCACTATCTTATGATAAGCAATTTAGATTTTATTCTGCTTCAGCTGACCAACATTTGTTGGAAATCCCCATTAGGGTCATGCAAGTTTTAGTTATTTTGATCGCGTATTCAATTCCTCACTATCCTCTCTGTGCGTAGGTGCTGCAGCTGGAAGCCTTTTCGTTCTGCTTGTAGTAGCCTTACTAGTCTGGTTCAAATACAAACACAGAATTTCATCTATCTTCAAGCAAGCATATGATAGAGAGAATCAAATGACTGGAACCGAAACAAATGCAAAGGAGTTTGTGAAGAACTACCAATCAACCTTAGTGTCAAACTACTCGTACAAAGATATAAAGAAGATGACTTCCGGGTTCAAAGCAAAACTAGGGGAAGGCGGCTATGGTACCGTCTACAAGGGAAGATTGCCTGACGGTCGGCTCATTGCTGTCAAATTGCTTGAGAATTACAAAGGCAATAACCGAAATTTCCTTAACGAAGTCAACACCATCGGTAGGATCCACCACGTTAATGTTATTCGTTTGTTGGGTTTCTGTTGGGATGGCTCAAAGCAAGCTCTTATATACGAGTACATGCCCAATAAGTCACTGGGGGATCTAATGTCCCACGGGGAAAGAAGCGTGTCGTTAGGATTGGAGAAGTTACTTGAAATTGCGATAGGAGTTGCGAATGGAATAGAGTATTTGCATGATGGTTGTGACTTGCGAATCCTGCATCTCGACATAAAGCCTCAAAATGTGTTGCTTGACCAGAATTTCAACCCCAAAATCTCAGATTTCGGGTTGGCAAAGGTGTATTCTCGAAATCGAAGTGCAGTTACGATGACTGGAGCGAGAGGAACCATTGGCTACATCGCTCCAGAGATATTCTTGAGACATCTTGGCAATCCTTCAAACAAATCTGATGTGTATAGCTTTGGAATGCTCCTACTAGAGATGGTCGGTGTGAACAAGCGTGTCGAAGCCAAACCGGATACAAACACTTCAAGTAGCGAATCGTATTTTCCAAGTTGGGTTTATGACAAGCTGATTGAAGAGAAGGAAAGGGAGCTTGAACTTGGAGATTCTGTTGTGGGAGAGGAAGTGCATATAGCAAGGAAGATGGTTATGGTAGGCTTGTGGTGCATCCAAATGAATCCTAAAGATCGACCATCCATGAAACGAGTGGTGGAAATGTTGTGTGGCGATACGGATGCCATTGAAATGCCTCCGAAGCCTTTCGTCTTTTCTCCTCCCCGTTTGCAAATTGAGCCGGAGATTACTTCCATAGACAGTGAAAGCAGCGTATTGCCTCTCACTAGTGGTAGTGAGCTGGGGACTCAGGACCAATGAGTTCTAAAATACTCTCGATTGTTTTACGAACGCTGTGAATCATCACTATTTTCGAGGATGTGAAAAACGGAGACGTGATGCTTGACATGGACCAGTTAAATTGAGGTGCACGTATCTTGGCCTGAACACCCTTGAGTTATCAAAAAAATCATTTGGCAACTCAACTGAAATTGTCGATGCGTTAATCCTCTTCTGAATTATTCGCCTGGAATTGAAATTCACTTGCAAGGAAGATCGATGCAATATTAGATGGCCTGGGATGACATTTTCCTTGTGTGTGTGTTTTTTTTTTTAATGTTGCATACAGGTTTCCACTGAAATTTCTGCCATGGAAGGAAAACTAAATGGTAATGAAATAGAAGGACTCCTATAATCTCTGAAGGATCATATTGTCTTTTTGGTAGTTTAGCAAAGAGAGAAACTTCATTTGTTAATAAAACTGCAACTCATTGTTCAGATTCGTTAATTTTGAAGGAATATAAAATACATATAAAAGGAAATGGCTCTTCGAATTATCATATTTTATAGCTCTTCAAAAAAACAAGATATAATCTCTCCGAACCTTTTTTAGTCGACATTTCCATTTTGGACTACTGTGTGTGTGTTTTTTTTTTGTCATTCGTCATTCTATCTATTACATAGGGGAGGGGGAATGTGACTCGATCCTGGGATGCAGCGTGGGGCATCCAAGAGCTCTACCGCATGAGCTAGGCAGCTAGCCACAACTTGGGACTAGTGTATTTTGAAAAGTCAATAGGTAAAAATTTGGGACTAGTGGGTAGAGAAATAATGGGTAAAAATAGAGGATAATAAGAAATTTTTTAGACAAGGTGGGTCTGTTAAAAACTTAAAATCAATAATATTTGTTATAGCTCATAGTTATTATGATGGGTGAATTTAGAAGTTTTCTTGACAAGGTGGGTCCCTTAAAATCAAAGGAGTGAAAAAGACTCAATGAAGTGCACTTATTGCAAGGTGCTCTTCAATTTGTCATATGTGTGACCAAAATTAACTACAGTATATAAGTTTGCCACCGGTGCACCAAGATGTTTATATTGCTAAAGTTTTTTAATTTTTTTTTTTGTGAAAGTTTATTGCTAAATTTTGTCGCATCCATTGTTCGCATTTGTTAGTTTTGTGTGTGTGTGTGTGTTTTTTTTTGGATTATTAGTTCACCTCGATAAAAAATAATCTAAAAAGTAAAATTTTTTATGATCAAAATCTCATAAAAATAGCAAAAACAAAAATAATCCAAAACAAACAAAATTTTTGAATTATTTTGTCTTTATTCACAAAAATGTTAGTTTGGTTTATAATTTTTTACATATAAGATTCCTCTCATCGAGATGAGATAATAATCTACAAAAAAACAAACAAAAAATTAATAAATTAGATTTTTTAAATAAAGAAAAAATATAATTCATTTGCATTATTTTTGCCAAAGGACCCCTTAAAGTGTTCTAAAATGTTTATGTTTATGTAAGTGATAATGCCAAAACTCTAATGCATAAAGAACTTGTACTTTACGCATGAGTACAAACATTTCATGCACTTGAGTTTTGGCACAATAAAAAATAATTTTGGTATTAGCATTACCCAAATGTTTATTGCTAAAGTTTGTTACTTTTTTATTTGACAAGTAAGAAGTTGTTTGTTTATAAAGGAAAGGCAACAAAAATTTAATGTGCTAATGAGAATTATAATAATTAACGTAAAACTAGATGAAGACGGAACAAATGTACTTTCACTTGAACTTGCAAGAAGTTGTTATCTTTGCTCTCGTGATTTTACTTTGACTAGGTTGGTTAAACGCGTCAAAACTAAATCTTACATTTTTCTTTACACTCTTTTTTAGAAATAGTTTTAGGTCATTTTTTTTTTAGTTTTAACTACATAAAATTTTCATCAATTTCATCTTTCACCAGCAAGGAAATGACGCCAAAATATACCAAAATGTGACACATCGGATTCTAATGTGTTTCTAAATTAATGTTATAGTAGTATAAGATCTTAATTTTTCTTTACCAAAAAAGAGAGTATAATATCTTAATTTTAAAATTCGGATTGTCATTTTTAGCAACAAAATATTGTGTTATCTTTTTGGGTATTTCGGAAATTAAAATATGCCTAAAATATATTGGAGCAGTGGTAACAAATTTGTCAATTTTCTTTTCTTGAATTCCATCCGTCAATACAAAAAAAAAAAAAGCTATAACATCGTTCTGCAGTAGCTGAATTCCCGTTCTCTAGCGGAGGAGGTGAAGAAGGAGAAGAAAAAGGTGGAAGCTTGTCGTCGGTCCCCTCCTCCTCTCTTGCTCATCACGTCTCGTGTAAATTTTCAAAAACCCTAGCTGTCTCTTTCGAAAGATTAGATCTTGCACCTTGTTTCCTCTTTCGTTGCTGCTTGTGTTTGTTATTGCACTTTTTGTATTTTTATTCCAAGAAAATACCGATCCGGTACTTTGAATTTCGTGAAATCTTGATGGGTTCTTGATTTTTGACTTTGATGGGTTGTGTTGTTTCAATTTTGTATGATTGTAGATTTGCTTACAATCCTCTTTGGTTGACTGGCAATTGAGAAGTGTGGTGCCTGAAGAGATTGCGTAGAGAGATTAGATAGATTTGGAGAGAGAAAGAGAAAAGGGCAGAGGGGTTGATAGGAAAGATAACAGGAGGAGGTGGGATGGGCGGTTCGAAAACGGTAGGAACCTCAGCCCCGGCCCCGGCCCTTCGTCGAGACCCATATGAGGTTTTATCGGTCACTAGAGATTCAACTGACCAAGAGATAAAAACTGCTTATAGAAAGCTTGCTCTCAAGTAAGTTTGTTTCATGTTCAAGATTCAGTATTTCTTCCATTGTTTAAAGGTCTGTCACTTGAAATTTTTGATCTTCTTTCTACAATATGTATTGCCTTGATCCTTTTGGTTTCTAAATGCCCATGTATTCAATTACAAACTCAATTATCTTAGTTTGTTTGGTCCAAGAAATGAACTCTTATTGGAGTTGCAGAGTTGTTTTACAAATTTGTAGTCTTTATGTACCCTAATATCTATAATGTATGATGCTGTTATAATGTATGGCGTAATGGCTAAAGAGGAAGTTGGAATTAGAAGAACAATAATATATAGTTCTCAAACTTGCGGAGGCATGGTCGTTGTCAGTGGTTATGGTTTTATATTGGTCTTGGCTACTCGACGCTAACCATTGTTCATGATGCTGTTAATAAATCATACAAATCACAAAGGGGTCATTCAGAGAACACTTGTTTCATGTACTTGTACTCTCTGATATACTTGAAACTACAAATTATGAATTTGTTGATGGAACGATAATAATGATGCAAATAACATGGTGGTTCTGATTGGGAGTAAACTGTGGAATTGTATATTTGAATTATGTTTGGCAAACTATTGACCAACTAATGGGCAGGTACCATCCCGACAAAAATGTTAATAATCCCGAAGCTTCGGAACTTTTCAAGGAGGTTGCATACTCCTATGGCATCTTATCTGACCCAGAGAAAAGAAGGCAGTTTGATAATGCTGGGTTTGAGGTCCTCTTCTTCCTTCCTCATTTGCTAAATATTCTTGGGTTAGAAATTAGTGATATTCTTATACCTTGAGGTTTGTTGTGGATCTTTTTCAATAACAAAATGCAATAAGTAACTACGTGCAGTTCTCTCTCTCTCTCTCTCTCTCTCTCTCTCTCTCTCTCTCTCTCTCTCTCTCTCATTTGGTAAATTCAGATCGATTGGTTACTGAATTATCTGGAAGCACACGTTTTGATTTGAGGGCCCCAATACTAATGGAGACCATTTGGAAATTTAAGTGCTCCATTCTTTTCTTTTTGAAACTATTGTGAACTACCATGTCGAAATGTTCAATCAGTTTATTATTTTCACTGACAATAATGCTAGAGACACACCACCAACCACACAAGCCTACATGGTACTGCATAATTGGTGGTTGCAAAGTTGTTTCAAAGTGCTCGTTCTCCCATTTGTGCAGTGCCACATAGGCTTGTGTGGTTGGTAGTATGGTGGAGTTGTGTGTCTCTAGCATTATTCTTTCACTGAATGAGGTACAATATATAGACTGATAACAGAGTAAATAACAAAAGTAAATAATAAGAAAAGAAGGAAATAAAATCCCTAATTGATTCTTAATTATCCTACCTGCCTAATTGATTGCCAATCTCCCTAATTACATTCTACCAAATTAACTACATTAATTAGTAAAATGGGAATAGATAAGATGATGATACTAAGATGAGCATGTGGTAAGACCACGAAAGAGTTATAAATTGAATTGTGCAGAGAATAATTGTTTATCGAAGTGCTATCGGAAAGGAAGACACAAGTTAGCATGGGCTGTTCTAATGGAAAAGGATGTCAAATTATTAGAGTTGGACGGGGCTTTTATCTCTTGGAGCTTGGACGAATCTGAATGGCAGAAAAGGACTCATGTAGCTGACCAAATTGAGCAGGACACCGGGCTTAGTTTGGTTTGGTTTCAAATGAAATCCTAAGTGCTGCAAAGTCCTTAGCAGTGACTTAGAATCCTCAGTACGTATAAGGGAAGAAATGTTAAGAACTATACAGTTTGATAAGGTCAATGGGATACTCCAAGGACTGGGTCGAAGAACATTTGAAAATGATGAATGTTGTTATGAATGTTAAGGTCGGAAGATGGAATCTAAATAATAAATCGTACGGAGAAGGTTTCCCTAACTTTTCATTATGCTAGTGGATGAGGGTCAATGAGATCTAACCACAGGGTTGCGTGGTAGATGAACTCCTGCATCAGAAAAGTTATATAGCAACAGTTGTTTGATGCCTTTTCGGAATTTCTTGGTGAAGAAGGCCTCTCTAAAGGCGTTGGCACTTATGCTTACCTCTTTTGTCAAAGATTTTGAGATTTAGGATAAGCTGGATTACTTTGGATGGTTTTTTAGCGCAACCAAGTGTTAGGTAAGGTGGCATTTCTTTCCGTGAGATTGGCCTCACTGAATTCTTTTATGCTTGCAAAGGAGCAAAAGAGAATTTGAACCCACTAGTCAGCTGCCATCTGGTGGCAAGGTAAGTATGACCTATTCCTATTGTTGTTTGGGAGTTGGGACATTATGTTTATGCATAGATATGTGGATGGATGAAGTTATTGGCAGATGGTCATTACTATGCTTGTATCCATAGTGGTGCATATGGAAGTTTTAAACCTACGTGTCTATAGCAGGGAAACATGTGCGTTGTTTTAACATAGCCAGTGCATTTAATTTCGCTGTTCCTTATTACCTGTCAGTGACCCACCAATCATTTTGAGCACCTTTTGTTTGCTATAGTAATGCTCTGATTTCCAAGTTTTCTGTCTTGCAAGTTTTTTTGACTAACCAGTTTGACATTTTGTGGCATAATTTTGTCATGTGACAGGCTCTTGACACTGAGGGCATGGATATGGAGATTGATCTTTCTAACCTCGGAACAGTTAACACAATGTTTGCAGCATTATTCAGGTTGTTTCTTGTTTTTTACTTTTGAAGTGTCTGCAGTTTTACTGTTGTAGCCTATATGACTGACTTTTCATCTTTTTTTATAGCAAGCTAGGTGTCCCTATCAAGACTACAATTTCTGCTAATGTCCTTGAAGAAGCTTTGAATGGAACTGTCACAGTCAGGCCCCTTCCAATTGGCACATCAGTTAGTGGAAAGGTCCTTTATTTGCCTTGCATCAGGAAATTCATATTTGTTTCAGTCTTTTCAGTTTCATTCGTTCACTCTTCTTTAGTGTCACTGCAGGTAGAAAAGCAGTGTGCCCACTTCTTTGGTGTAACAATAAGTGACGAACAAGCTGAGGCAGGAATTGTGATTAGAGTCACTTCAGCTGCTCAGAGCAAATTTAAGGTAAATTGACATACCGTACCAATTGGGCCGACTATCTTGTGTGCATTAACAATGTGATAGTCTCTTTCTCGAAGTGTTGTGTTATCTGGATTACTAAGAAACAATATTTGCCTTTATGTCGCAGCTACTTTATTTTGAACATGATGTCAATGGTGGATATGGATTAGGTTTACAGGTATTCTAAATGCTTTCCTTTTGTTTCTCCTTTTGTTCTACTTGTACACATTCTTCTATTTGCGTTGCTTCTATTTTTGGGTGCGCACGGAATTTGGGTATTTAGATGAGAGAAAAACAGAAGTTATCTTTTTTTCAAATGATGTTCCAAAAAAGGGTAAAAGAAAAGGAAAAAATCAAAATGTTATGTTGTTGCTATTGATAGGCATGAATCATGCTCTCGTTTCCATGTGGGGACTGCACCTCCCCTTTATGGATATCAAGGGATTCAATACAGCTAACAGCTGGTGGTTGTTCATCTAAGAAGCACCCGCAATTGGGGTGTTGCACTGGTGTACAACAAGTGTTTGAGCATATGCTCCAACACATCTTTGACACTTATACTAGTGACCCTAGTTCGTAGAGTTGCATCCCTACCCCTTTCATATCACCACTTTCTGTTAAGGCAAGCCTCTCTTAACCTTCAATGATATCAACATACAAAGTTAAAATTCTCTAACCCATTAATTGCACAACTCAACCACCACCTCACACATTTGCAGGTGTTCAGTTCTTTATTTGTTTTATGCTCACTTTTCTTACTAGGCATGGACTATCAGCAGTAGAACATCCAAAATTTGCCACAATTTCTTATTTTTATTGTAGTTGTGTCTAAATAATTTGACATCAACTGGCTAACGGTTTCCAATTAGTTTCATTAGAAGATTTTTATTTGTAGTTTTGTTCAATATATAGGCTTCCTAGAGCATTTGGTACTCTTGCAATTGACCTCTTGTGGCTGGAGTGCTGGACTAATCTAGTATATCATGTCTGCGTACAGGAAGATAGTGAGAAGACTGGTAAAGTGACTTCTGCTGGGATGTATTTCTTACATTTCCAAGTTTACAGAATGGATTCAACTGTGAATGCGGTATGCTTGTTGGATCATTTATTCTTCTCTTAAAAATGTTTCAGAATGTCGTGCCTTTCATGCAATGAATATGTGGATGTTTTGGTGCAGTTAGCCATGGCAAAGGACCCTGAAGCCGCTTTTTTCAAAAAGCTGGAAGGCCTTCAACCTTGTGAAGTTTCAGAACTAAAAGCTGGAACTCACATATTCGCTGTTTATGGTCTGAACAAATTTAATGCTGCTTATTTGTCCTTTTTTTTGGTTGGGGATAAGAACTTTACGTGTGCATAAGAGGAATAATAGCCTTACACTGAACTTCTTCCCTTATTGCTCAGGCGATAACTTCTTTAAAACTGCTTCCTACACGATCGAGGCTGTTTGTGCAAGGACATACGAGGATACAACACATAAGCTTAAGGAGATTGAGGCCCAGATTCTGAGAAAGAGAACTGACCTACGTCAATTTGAGACAGAATACAGAAAGGTAATGCTGACTTCCTTGGGTTTTATTTATTTATTTATTCATTTATTTTATTTTTATATTGCACCAGTGATTTTATACCTTTCTGGTGATTTCTTGTAGGCACTGGCACGATTTCAAGAAGTGACCAATAGATACAGCCAGGAAAAACAATCAGTGAGTTCTGTTTACTCTGACCAGCAATTATATAGAATTTTCTGGCGTTAAAAATCTTGATATTTTCTTTCCTGTTCTACCATGTGTGCTTTAATTGAAAATAAAGTCAGTCTTGTCCAATACAATGGCGTCCGCTCAGAGAAAATGCACACACAAGATAGTGTGATCTCAAATGGGGGTTTCACAAGTGTCAAACCCCCCACACCCCTCCAAAGGACTAGCCTGATATTTAGGGCGGTGGAGGACCTTATCTACTTCTCATTGAAGAGCTCACAACTGATGTGAGATGAATGCAAACCTATTTCTTTGGTTCGTAATCATGGTCTAGGACTTTTTGGAAGGAATGCTCTATTGCTTACTGAGGGATTGAGCCTTTCGTTGTGTGCATCTAACAGATGCTGGATTTCCATGTGTTTCCCTTTTCATTTCTAGACTATTTTATTACTGAATTTGGAAATGGAAAACATAATAGCCTGTTATTTATGTCCTTATTCCTCCATGCCACTAGTTACCCTGATCCCATCTCATGTCTAATTATGTTGTACTTGGGGACACGCATGGCGTGTCCCTTAAATTAAATTATTTTTTTGGAGGGGAACACTCAGGGGGCACGGCATGGACACACGTGTCCAATATATACACTCGGACTCTTGCGATCCCAATGTCTCTCCCTCCCTCTCTCTCAATGTATATACGTATATATACATCCCTCTCTCTCATCGTATGTACATATATATATGTATGTACCGGTATATATAGGATGTATATATCTCCGTAGTTGTGTATCTTACATGTATATATGGCGTATATACATGTACATAACAATGTAAATATCTTACAGGACTTTGCTACGGGTACAGAACTTTTCCCACAAAAAATGTACCGAGCCCTCTCGGGGGCCCACTTTTGGGTCCCACACGAGTCATCCGAACCGTTCATTATTCTTAGAACATTTTTCCGAAGGGCCCTACAAAATTTCAGCTCAATCGGACGGTTAGAAGTGCTTGAACCAAAGTCCCACCGTTTCAAAGGGCTTGGTACATTTTCTGTGGGAAAAGCTTTGTACCAGTAGGTTTATCCTATCTTACATATCAAAACAAAAGTGTTTATATTTATGTATCAATTGTTACTGCATACATATATAATATATTTATATATATAATTACTTATATTTGCTTATTTGTTTATTTTTGCTGTCCCCCGCTGTGTCTGTGTCCATTTTTTTAGAATTCCTGTGTCCGTGTCCGTGCTGCATAGCCCATGATCATAGCTCTCATGTTGCGTCTCTTTATATGATCATAATCTTAAATGTTACGTGAAAATTTTGCACGACAAGTTTGGTTCAGTTGTTTTCAAGATCTTCACGTCGTCGCGTTTTGATCGTCCACCCTTGCATAGTCATATTTCATTTTATGTCCAACCTCTGTACAATCACATTTCGTTGTAGTTATCTCGTTTCCAGGTTATAGGAGCGATTATCTTGTTTCCAGAACATTAAATTTTCTTCTGAAATACAGGTTGATGAGCTGCTGAAACAGCGAGACAGCATCCACTCCTCATTCACTGTTGCCAGGTCTGTCGTCATCGGTGGTGGGAGCAGCACTCCTGTTGGTAACGGAAGTTATAGTAGCAGTAGTGGCACTAGTAAAGTTCCAGGCGAAGATTTTAAACCTGAGAGCCCAGGGGAAGATGGAAGCTCGGATGGGAAGGATAAATCATCGAAGAAGAAATGGTTCAATCTTAACATGAAAGGATCAGATAAAAAGGTTTAAGAAAAGGGTTTTCTTAGATAGTCTTCCATTGTTCAAGGGGTTTGGATTTTCATACCGTGCATACGTAAAGTTGGGCCACCGGTTTGCTGCCCATGATAGGCCCGCGCATTGTGTTACTAGTTCAATTTGTTTCTTCATTTTGGGTTCCCTCCCAGATTGTTCTTTACAGTTTGTTGTAGTCTATTTACGGGAATATATACAGAGGTGCGTGCGTGCGTGTGTCTATATCTTGTTTTCACTTTTTAATGGAATTGCTTGTCAGCCCACCAACTTCATGTAGCAGCTAGAACAGAGTTTTGAGATTGCAATAATAGGCTTATTCCTCGAATTTTGTTGTAATATCGAGTTCTTCATTTTCTACTGCTCTATGTATCTCCCAGATTACAAGATCTTGAATCCTATCTGACTGGATTGGTGACGATTCGATAAATGCTCTGAACTGAACAGCATTCAAATTCAGCATCAAAATATGAGTGAATCAACTTGTGATCCACATTGTACAAGTTACACTTGTTTGAAAAACCAGAACACATTGCTGCATTAGTGCTAGGGATGGCAATCTCGATCGAACCGTTGGGTATGCGAATCATAATCGATTTTTTTCTCCGAACCATAACCGAAATATTCCCTGTGGGTGCGGGTATGATACGGGATGTGAGATAACTGAACGGGTACGGTTCGGTTCTGGTTTGAGTTGATAATTGAACCGTTCCCCGAACCGAACCAGATATGTATAATTACAAAATTACCCTTCATATAGAGAAGTTTAGCTTATGTATAGCTTCAATGCATTGAATTTCTACTTAGATGTATTTTAGTTTTGCATTTAAAATATCTAGATACATATCTGCATACCTTTTCAATTAACGGATCTGTGGCATCTTCAGTTTAACTGATTTCTATATTTGAATTTCATTCATAATTGTGTTTTTATTTTGTTTTCTAATTTAACGGGGGATACCCGAACCGAACCGTTATTGGTTCCGTTATGGTTTCAATTTCCCCTACCCGTTCAGGTTTCGGTTTGGTTTTGGGTACCCATTTACTTTCGGGTAATGGGTTCGGATATTGCAATACCCGAACCGAACCGACCCATTGCCATCCCTAATTAGTGCGGTGAATGTGAAATTATATACGTTAAGGGGAATATAGAATACCACAGGATATAATTGGAGTAATAGTGACCCGTAAGTCTATATGATCCGTAAGGAGTTTATTCTCCTTCCTACTAGACCCACACTAAACCCGACTTTGGTTCAGTTCGGTTGCGTATCTGATCTATTTACACCTTGCAATATTTGTAGAGAGCAAATGCTGATGTCTGGATGATTGAGGTAGCTTTCTTACTCTCATCTTTTGTTTCTGGGCTGTTTTTCTTGATTTTTATTAGTGTATTTTGGATGAAATTCTTTGTAAGTGCCACTAGGCTTTTCTGAATATGCGAAAACTTCTCTCCTGTTCACCAAAAAAAAAATCATACCAAGCCCTAGGTATCGTATAGTTTGTGAGAGTATATCCGAGAGATGCTTTAACCGGACGGTAACAATTTTAGCATGATCCGCCATCCTATATCCAAGCAAGGAGAGATAATATTCTCCGAGAAAAGATTGCGTAATTGACGTTGACAAATACAAAATTCCATTCTCACTACGTGTGTCTTAAGCCTTATATATGCCCGTAATCTATGGAGGTCAAAAACAAGAGATAAAATGGAGAAGTCTTTTTTGATACAAACATAGCCCAACCCATTTTAACCCTTGGTCCAAACATAGCCTACAGTGAAAGCACCCGAAGACTTGAAGTTTTCTGTGGAAATCGCCGGAGAACATCTCACCTCGTCGGTGTCATCTTCATCGTCATCATCGGCCTAGGAATGTGGATTTTAGATACCGGGACATGAAGTGGGGACAGGAAACTGAAACAGAGGATCCCAAGCTTCAAATTTGAATTAGCCCATAGTAGATTAGACTCACGATCAAGTCCCAAAATCAAATTTCTTATCAACGTCGGATTTATATCACCATTTTTATTTACAGATTTCAAAGTTGGTCATTTGACTCATTCCATACTCGAAACATTCCACTGTCGGTGGAAACTGTGGGATTTCCGCCACTGTTATTGTGGACCCACCGTGCATGGATTTGTATTTCTCGGAAAAGTTTGTCCTTGAAAATATTGTATCATAAAACTTAGATTCCGGAAGCTTTCATTTTTCTAACTACTATGCAAGAAATAATTGATCAACTCTAATATTTATAAGAATTCCTTCATTATGTAGCTTGGCTCACACTATTCCTAGGCCTGAATTAATTATGGGCTTCCCAACCCACGCATTAAGATATATTTAATCAACTAAGCAGTTGGTTTATACCTTAATGATACAACACATTGATTAATTAACAAAATATAAAGTACCATTAACGTGCAATTAAGGGTTATACTAATACAACAGAAAACCCCATCTTAGGTTATCTGTTCCATGACTTAAGTTAGCAATTAATCTTGGATCACATGATAAAGCTTACAAGAATAATTAAGGTGATGATGACCTAACTAATGTACACAAACATGAAAAACAACTCACTCAAACTACATTTCTTTAATTAAACCCAAGGGTCGGCCTAGGAGTAGGACTTAGAGGTTTACTCCTTTCTAACGTCTCAGGTTCAAAACCTCTCAGGTAGTATCAACTCTCGTTGGGCCAATTCATACATAGCTTTTGCTCGGGTTTTAATTGGGCTCCCCCCATAAGTGGACGGTGGGATAGAGTCGAGTAAGGATTGGTTGAGGTGGGTGTGTGTTGGCCCGGACACCTGAGTTATAAAAAACTAAAACTTTATTTCTTTATTTCCAAACAACTTTGTCTTGACCTCTGTTGAACCAAAGTCCATTTGCAGGTTCCTCCTATGAGACTAATTGTCCTGTACTTAATTGGATTCTTTTGAAGGGGACAAATGCCTCCAAAATTCAAAGACAGTTTATCTGAGGCTCTTCTTTAAAGAAAGCCCCATCATGTTAACAAAGGATATGCCTTAATCCTTATTCTAAGGTTAAGTCCAATTAAACATGGATTAATTAATTTAACTCTCAATCTTAATCATACTTAATTTGTACATGCTTAGATTCCCAGTATAGTTACAAGTACGTGAATATGCTGCTGTACCACTGGTTTACAGATGGCCCGCCGATTTGTGGGTCCCCACATCACCCCTCTCCAACCTGTAAACAAGCGAACTTAATTGCTTTCCAAATTTAAGGAGTTTTAAAATGCTTTCCAAATTTAAGAAGTTTTAAAATGATTCGATTTGGTCGATTTGGTCGATTCGTAACAAAATTCCGCACTGAACCACATACATCGGTTTTGGAGTTTTCTGGACCAATACAGGCCGCTAATTATAATTAATCGAGCCACACCATTCTACAGAAGTGATTTGATTTTTTTGATGTTACCGGTTTGGGCCTCATAATTTAGTCAACCAGTATGGACTATTTATTTGTTTCATGTGATTGAGAAAAAAAGAAAATAACTCTTACAAGTCCAAAATTACCACCAAAAAAAAAAAACTAACATGTCCAGTTTGAATCCTAAAAAGAGCAGGACAAAATTGTAACTCTTGTCACAATTGTAAACTATGGTACGTTGTGTGCCCAAGACTTTTAGAATTTGAGTTCAAGAATTGAAGGATTTGATCAACACTAAATAATATCCGAATGGGTTGATAATCAAAGTCTCACATAAAAGGAGTAATGTTTATTTAGTATTTAGATGGGGACAAATTAAATAAACCAGCATCGTATACGGGCTGATGTGGATAGACATTATACACATGACATGTCCAATAAGTTTACCAAATGGAAATGTGTAAAGGGGTGACTCATCCACGTGGCACGAAACGATTGGTGAGGCAAAGAAAAATTAATCCTCTAGTGATGGGGGAGTAATATTTTAATGTAGCATATGTAATTAGTGATTAATATAGTAAGTGATTCAATTGGTTTGTCATGTGCAAGTGTCCCCCAACTAATGTGCCTTTGAATCACATGTAATGGAGTGTTTATGTAGCCGTCTAAGTGTCTACTTTATTTTTGTCTCATTGATTGACCAAAGTCCCCCACCCTCCCAAAGTCCAAACCCTTCTCCTATCTCATAATTCACGGGACTTTCTATTGTCTTATTTTGAACTAAAAAGCTAGGCACTCAAGAATTATATAGTGAACTTAAAAAGAAATTTGATGGGTAACCCAAATTCAAATTAATAGATCGATGTGAATCGCTTTCAAAATAAATCTAGAATACGTACACATACATTTTGTTGCTTCGAATAACACAGTGATTATTATTTTTGAATTAATTTCTATAAAAATACGAAGTATTAATTTAATTATTTTTGTGTACGTAGCACTGCTGCATATATATATATATATATATATATATATATATATATATATATATATATATATATATATATATATATGTATGTATATTTTAAAACTCAAAAGGCAACCATGGGAATTCATGGCAATATGCTTTTAGAATCCTAGACATTCTAGACTATAATCTAGGCTTGTAGTCTTCATGTTGGGACTATCTAATTATGGGGGGTTTAATATATTTACAACTTACAAGTCACTTCACATGACTTAAAGCTAACTCCACCCAACCCCTCCACCTTTATTTGTTTAAAAAAGAGAAGTAGGTATTGTCACTTGGAATGCATTAGAGAGAGGGGGGTTCTTGAGTCATACCCACATTGTTTGGATTGATTAAAAATGCTTTTGAAACACATATCCCTGAAAGGGATTTCAACTTGAAAACTAAGTCACTTTTATGGGGTTGTCTTTTATCTTTTTGAGATCCTTCCAAAGTAATGGTTATTACAAAAGAAAACAAAAGATTGATTAGAAAGTTAATGGAGTTGTATTATGAAAGGATCATGTCTGCAATTATATATTAATTCTTGTGCTTAATTTCTTATTATCTTTCTCCCATTGGTTGGTTTTCCTTGATAAGCACAACTTGGTGGGCCATAATCGCGATTTGGTCGATCTTAAGACGATAATATCGGCATCACTTCAATCAATTACAAAAGAAAGCATAATTAAGGTCCCCTAAACAAATGTTATTATATTAGATGGTGGAAACCATTACAACAAGAAGACCCCATTATTGAGAGTTGTTGATGATTCAACAAAGGTTTTGAAAGTGCCATTGGACAACACCCATATATATCACCCTACTTCAAATTCAACTAAATTGAGACTCAGAAGAATGGGTTTTGTTTAACCAATTTTAGAGGCAAATATATGGACAATTCGATCTGCGTTGTCTCAACATCTAACTGTATATGTACCGTGTGGGACTCACGTGCATAAGACAAAAATTAACTACATCGGTGTCTGGACATATACAACATCGCACGTAGCATTTTTGAGTTTGTTAGGTTGGGGCTGGTACCACAAATCTTGCCCATATGGTCCCAACATGCAAAGGTTGTACCAACCAATGTATTTGTTTGAACAGTTAGGGACCAACTGGGATGCACATTCGCATGTGTTTTTCCCAACATCAATGGAGAGAGACCCATGTGCTTTGCTCTCCAAACAATATTATTCTTAGCTTTCCACGACCGCTGCTGCAATCTACAGTACCACTCTTAAGCCTAGCATGTTTCAATATCAAATGTCAAAAGAATTTTGGGTTTAGATGTGGGTCCCTCTTTGCCCTTCAAGACTGCCAATACCAAAAGAATACAACCACAAAAAAACCACATAATTATTAGGGTTTCATATGTTCACCAGATCTCATGGTTTTAATCCACAATCTTCGCCGGTGAATTTCTTTTGAGTGAACTTTGTTTTCTTGTGCTTGCATGTATGTGAGAATCAATTCTTGGATGCACGCGTCAAATCTAAAATTAATTGGCAACAAGTGGAATAGCCTTTAGATGTTGTTTTGATCATGTACATTAGATAAGCGATGTAAGACAAGTCGAACACTCCTCCTCACATGTGACCCGGTAGCAGAGGCGGAGGTATGTAGGGGCTGGGGGTGACCACAGCCCCCGTCTATTTCGAGGAGTATATATATTTCGTATATTTTGTAAAGATATATTTTTAAAAAATACTATAAAATTGAAAAAATAATCCAAAAGTAAGAATAATTTTTATTTCGAGAACACTAAATTATGGTGAATGACTGTGCAATAATGATACTACGTTCGTCAAATCATATGATCAACAACAATACTCGAGATTAATTTTTTAATTTATCAAAACCGTCCCATAAAAACTCTAAAAGACTAGATTTAGTCTTGGAAAAATTATTGAACCAAGATTATTTTTCATAATTCGGCCCCCTGCGACCTCAATTCCTGGCTCTGCCACTGCTCAATAGCATGTGGAGATACGTGTGTGCATTGGTGAAAAGAGGGAATTGACTCAGCAGTGAGGTCCTCTACCATGTGAGGTGAGGTCTACTAAGACCTAACTCTAATACCGTGTGAGACTTCTTGTAAATTTGCCACCTGAAATCAATTAAAAATAAGTGGATTAGCCTCTAAATTGTACTTCCTCTGTCCCAAATTGCTGGAACCCTATAAAAGTGTCATGCAATTTTGAGATCAAAATATAAAACGCTTCCGTACATAATGTTTAAAATTTCTTTGCACCATATTAAATAACTTATTAAGTACTTTAATTTAGTGTAAAATTTTTAAAAATCAATGCACATGAGTACTTTATGTTTTGATCCAAAAATTACACGTTTCTTCATATGGCGATGGGCAATTTAGGACGGAGGGAACATCAACTGAACTTGGGTGACTTAGTAAGCAACGTGAGATTATATATTTTATCTCTTTTTTTTTGGTCCAAACTATATAAGTAGATAAATATGGAATCTCAACACCTGAAAGAACTCAGCTGAGTTGTAGCTAAAACTTTTATTTGATCGACAGTTAAAACTTTATTTTGATCATGACCGTTTCACATATATGTGCTCTATTAGCTGCCAATTTGCTCACAAAAATACAAATAGACTTAAAACTCTTAGCTTGAATATGACCAGAGGTGATTGGGGTACCTTTTCACCGAAGATTGAGGCCAAGCTTCTTATGTCTCGATTAAAGGTCAGTGTAGAATTGATACCAAGTGTTTTTTTTCTTCGGCAAAAGAAATTGATACCGAGCGTTAATAATGACGCGATATTTATAGTCTAAAAGGCATTATAATTATAAAAGGAATGTGACAATTTCTACGGTAAAATGTTACATTTTTTCAAAGGTCTTTGTGCTCGTGTTCGGGTACTATTTTGTTTAGGTTTCATAATGCATGAATCGAAATATTTTTCAACTGATATTTTGCCACCTGATTCATTGAACTTAATTGACTAAAACCCTTGAAATGAAAGACAAATCAACAAGAGTGACTTGTAAAGCCAAATCAAACAAGTACTTATAATTGTTTAGCCAACACTTGGTTTCAACAAACACTATGTGACCTTCCCCACCCTTTTGTGAAAATGACCAGTCACATGTTAATTAACACTTCAACTCATTTTTTTCCTTTATGAGTCAGACCAAACTCCTTGAGCCCCATAGTGGGTAATTGTGGCCCAATCCCTAGCTTAGCTTCTGACCTTCCCAAAGTGAGAGAGCTAGAAAAAGAAACCAAGGACAAGAATCATTGGATCCACATAATAAAGCAAAAAGGTGGTTAGGTTTTAGTAGAACATTTCTAAAATGATGGAGATATCCTAATCTATCTCCTAAATCTATAAGCCATAATTTCAGGTCTCCTCAGAGCCAAGTTTTAGAGACTAAAAATCCACCCATGGATTGGTCCCACATATATGATGCATGAACTGGCAATCATTCAAATATTAATGAATTTCCTTTTTTTTCTTTTGCCGTTCAAAAAAATAACCGCATCGCAAATATAATGAAATTTATCGTCAAAAGAAAAAACATAAGTGCATAAAAAATTTAAATGTGATGTAATTCGAACCATGCACAATATTTTTAATGACTTTGATCCACTTGCTAATTTTTCTTTCTCTGTCGTATTTTTTTTAAAAATTTGTTTATTAACTATGGTGTTGATGGTATATATAAGAAATGATAACGAAATTTGACTTTGGAATTACCCATGTCATTATTCATATGTTCATGCTTATGGATATCCAAATTATCCTCCAATCTTGAAGCCCCACAATTAATCATTCTCGCGAATAATCTGTTGATCGTGGTAATAATTATGTTTAATTATCAAGGATTAATATAATTGTTGTAAAGAATATGAGCTTTCATATAAAGATAATCGAATCATAGAGTATCAAATTTTGTTTTGTGGGAAATTTTGACTTTGGTGAGGGAAGGTATGAAAACTATGAAGGGAGCACGCATAAGAAAAGGGCGACAAGGTGGGCCATGTTGGGAGTTGCAGGCAAGACTTGTGAAAAGCTCTTGAATGATACAACTATATATACACATATAAATAAGGAATTGATTTCTACACTCTTTTCTATTTTATCTTTTACATTCATTTTTCTTGCTTTAATTCATGTGAATTAACAATATTAGCTTTTAATTTGCGAAAAAATAAACTAATAGAAAAAGAATTTTTTTAAAATCAGCCCAATAGACTGTCGTTGAAGTTTAAAAAGTGCATTAAATGTGTGAAAAGTGTATAAAAGATTGTGAATATATTTTAAAATATGTAAAAAGTACACTGAAATATGTGTTTTTTTTGTCTCCTTTTTTTTACTCATTGTTAGTAACATGATCAAATTTTTTATGATAAAGACAGAAAACAAATTCAAAATTCGAGTGCGAAAATTACTCCTGTGCAATACAATACACTGACGCAAATTATATAAATATATCTATGCTTTTTTAAGTGACCCATCTCTCTCTTTCCCTCTTTCTTGTAGTTAGTAAGATTCGGAGAGATCTCACACTTATAATTAAAAGCCACATTAACATAAAAAATATAAGACTTCAACGTCAATCACGCAAACATCCTAAACAATCATTCATCATCAACATGTAATGGTGGGGTCCAATCTAAGTTGTAACACCTGAACATTCATGCCCCCTTCAAATATGTAATATTATATTTAAATTTAAAATTAGATATTATATATATGCCTAAAAGTTTAGCTCAGCTTACATTTTAATACTCCCATGTTGACTTTATTCACAAAACTGCCACTTATTGGAAATAAAATAATTAACACAAGTGAAAATAAAATACTGCCAATTACTAATATTTAAGTTTTTTTTTGTTTGAAATGTGTATATATTTGTATATGTGGATATCTAGCACTAGATATGCACCGCGGTTGTGATGTTGACACGTGGGCCAGAGAGAGATGATTAGATTAGACTTATGCTGTTGATTTAAAGTGTGTGTCTAGGTTAGATACTGTAGTAGTTAATGTAGATAATCATTTAAGAGAGACCATATTTGAAGTTTGAAGTGTTGCATGCATGGATTGTTTTGACTTTGGAGTTTGGAGAAAGAGAGATTGGTGGGTGGTTGTCGGCTCATGATCTCATGCCACCACGGCAGGGTTGGAAAAAATTATTCGGTGCTTTAAGAGAGCAAAATACTCTTATATATGATCCCCTTAAATAAGTGCGTGGACCCCACGTCTAACTTCGATTCACTTTTACGATGAGGGCGGAAGATAGTCTGGGGAGAGACGCAATCTCAAGTACGGTTGAGACTAATCGAGAGGGCAAGCAACAATAAGTGCGTGGAACCCACTTCCAAATTTGTAACCGAGAGGGCGGAACATAGTTCGTGAAAATGTGGAACGATGAATTATGATCTCGATCATATATATGATCCCCTTAAATAAGTGCGTGGACCCCACATCCAACTTCGGTTCGCTTTTATGACAGGGCGGAACATAGTACGTGCTGACGTGATCCAACGAAGGGTTGAGACTTGAGAGGGCAAGCAAAAATAAAAGTACTTCACAAATTCTCAATGGTGTAGAACATTTTTTGTATGTTTGTTTCAGCAAAACAGAGATAATCTTTTCCACATATCTTATGATCTGTTTTCGAGAATTTATAGTTTTTTTGTTTAATGATTTCTGTAAAGTCTAGTTATTAATTCCAAATAAATATTGACATACGAAATTTCAAAATCATCAGCCTAACAAAAGAGAGCCTGTAGAGTTTGAATAATACAAAGGCTACCTTCTGAGGCAGAAAAGAAAAGATCTATCTTTTTGCCACATAAAAAGAAATACACAAATAAACTACTGTGAGAAAAGAAAAGATTTGTCCCTCATTTTGTATACCAATGCTTTCTTTTGATGTTCGTGGAATGACTATCCCACGTATTGGCGTAACTCCCTACATCGATCAGATCCTTTTCTTGTACTTTTAATTGGTAGAAGAACACGTAAAGGGCTCTATATTTTCATTTTATTAGTATAATTGTACTATCTGAATTTTATTGGCAAAACCTTATATGTGGGTTTGGATAAATTTGGTCAACATATAATTGGCAAACTTATAATTACAAAATATGTGCATATGCATGGTGGTATTGAGTATCTAATTGGTAAAAATCCTTTTCATGGCAAAAAAAGAGAGAGAAAAATAAGCCTCTAGGTACATCAGAATTATTATTCTGATATTATATAAATAACTCAATAGATAATACCCAAAGTTGGGGCATTGGATATTCTCTCATTTCTTCCCCTTTGTGTTGTAGTCAGTCTCTGAAGTGGAAGGAAATGTACGATTTTACAACAATAATATTTGTAACATGTCTTCGGTAAATTCTAAAAATTATGCAAAATGAATGCGTAATATATTTTAGTGAATTACAATAAAATTAATGGCAGTAGATTAAATTTCTCACTGATTATTTATTAAAATCAATTCAGATGTATTATAAGGGTAATATATTTTAGTGAATTTCAATAGATCATGGCTTCATGTTAGCTCGTTGGGCATCGCACCATTGCATTGAACTGAAAACTTTTTATTTTATTTTAAATAGAAGAATACATATATAAAGGGCCTCGATCTATTTTATTTTAGTAGCTAGCTAGTGTGATTGTACTATTGAAATTTTATATATTGGCAAAACCTTACATGTGGTTTTGGATAAAAACTTGTCAACTTCTAATTGATTGGCAAACCAATAACTTTTAGGATCATTGGCTAATGAGTTAGTAATATGTCAATTTTATATATGTTTTTATTTATCCCAAAACATGTACACATGGTGGGATGAGTATTTAATTGGTAAAAATCCTTTTCATGGTGAAGAAAAGGAAAAGGAAAATAAACATAAAGGTACATAAGAAATATTATAATAATGTCATATGAATATATAGATGAATCCCAAAGTTGGGACATTGGATACTTTCTTTCATTTCCTCCCATTTGTGTTGTAGTCACTCTCTGAAGTGAAAGGAGAAGTACGACTGTATAACATCAATGTTTGGAACATGTCTTTGCTAAATTTAAACATTATGCGTCCCTTTTAAAAAAGATAAAAAAAAAAAAAAAAACCTTTATGCAAAATGAAATAGTTTTAGCAAATTACAGTGGAAATTAAGGGTAAATTACATTATACCTCCTTCAACTAGGATCGATTTTCGTATAACCTCTCCAATGTTCAAAACTCAAACCTAACCCTAAAGTTTTCATAGACCAGGTGCACAAGGATGCAACTCCGTGGACTGCTCATCGGGCCTGATAGGTGCTGGTATCACACCCCTTCTCAAATGAACCGTACGTGAGATTCTCGCGTCATACGGCTCCGTACCGGAATATGGATCCCCTTTTCCTTTGACCAACGGGTCCTCAAACCAACTTGTCCTCCCTTTCTATTCCTCGGTAAGCAATTTCTTTTCATTGTTTGATTGATTGATTCATGCATGGTAGCTTTAGCTTGCTTCAAATACGATAAGATTTGAGTACGATAATCAATGATGCCAGAACGATCCTGATCATGGGTACAACATCTTCACTTACCCATATTTATAGAAGAGCCAATGAATGTGCCGACCACCTGGCTCGTGTTGGCGCTGAGTGAGCGAAAGACTTCAAGATTCCCCTTTCCATAAAGAGTTCCTAATTAGGGACAACCTAAGTATTAGGCAGTATCTGGACTAACCTTTAGTATGCTCTGCAGTATGTTTTCATGCCTACACGGTGGTGGCACAACTCTATTTTCCATAAAAAGCCACAGTTCATCGTCTTGTCTGTATAGACAAGACGATGAACTGTAATTTTCTGTTTACGCCATATTTGAGGTATAGGATTTGTAACGGGCATAAGTGTTGAAGTTTAAAAACTTTAGGAAAGTTAAGTGAAAATGGATCATAGTCAAGGGCGGAGCAGTAAGAGTTGCGTGGGGCAATAGCCTCTCACATTTTTGCTTAATTATTGACTTCTGACTTAAAAAGAATCATTCAAAAATTTAACCTCCCTCACATAACCATTAAAACTTACGAAGTTAAGGCGACAAATGGTTGATGAATTTGACTATTTGGTTACACAATACTTGTAGATCAGTATTGTGGGGGGTTTTTTTTTTGTGGGTTATTTGCTTTTCTTCTGCTAAGTTAAGGGGTGATGACTGTTGGGTTCACCATTAAATTGGTTAACCTATGTTAGGGAGACCTTAACCAGGTTGTTAAGACTAAAATCAAGATCAATTTTGGAAGCCATGCATAATGTGCAAATCTTGTTCTTGACTGATCACACATTTTCTTCATTACATGAGCTAATTAACAAGAAAAAAAGATTAGCAAGAAAACACACAGAGTACTGTTCGATCTCAATCATTTTGATAGTTCAACTACCCTACATGCAGCTAGCAGAGAGTCACATGCATCACATTATTAGTCACCCTAATCTAGTTTATAATCAAACTTACAAAACAAATCAAAATCTATGCAAGTAAAATTAAAATAATGGCATTTCTATCTCCAAGGAGAGCTCCTATCCACTAGCTATCTATACGTACTTCTCCGTAGCTTGATTCCTACTCCACACTCATAGATAAATATCTTTTTAAAATCCAGGAGCTGATGAGATCTCAATTCTCAAAAAAAAAAAAAAAAAAAAAAAATTCAAAAACAAAAAAATTCAGAGTCAAATTTGTCACAAGAAAGGACAAAATCATTTTTTGTCCCATGATCAGTTACTCCATCCGTTCCAAATTGCTGGTCACCTTTGGGAATTCCAACTTTTTATGCAGACGTGTAATAACTGCATTCACATTAAACAGATTCATTAATTTCCAACAATACACTTATATTTTCAACTTTTGAATGAAATGATGATTGTTGGTAAATGGGTTATTTTGGAAGATTGAATAAATTTTGTTTTGACTTTTCAAACAATACTACCAATTTGGAACATCCCAAAGTAATATAAGGGACAAGAAATTTGGAACAGCGGGAGTATTTTTTTTTTTTTTTCAACTCTATGTAAAATGATCCAAGTGATCTAACGGACATACCATCGTGACTGATTAAGGAGAAAATTGGATTTTGACACCATTAGAGTAATGCCAAAACTTAACAAAATACTTTGTCTATCCCATTTTGTTTGCTCACCTTAGATACTGTGTCATTTTGACATCCACAAATAAATTAAATTTTACGATTTTTTTTTTTTACGATTCAAAAGATCTCAAATGAATACTCCTGAATGGTGAAAAAAATTTCGAAAAATTATTTTCAAAAGATCTCAATGAGTGGTGTAAAAAAATTCAAAAAACTATTTTTAAGTCAAAATGACATAACTTTTGGTAAAAACCAAAAAAAAGGGGATAGAAGGATTATAAGCAAGTATTTAGAAGTTCAAAAACAACTTTGGCCTTTGTAGGAGACTAGGAGTTGAGTATATTTGTTATTTTAGGATCCTAGTAAGCAAAAGTATAGTGGATGATGATATCCAGTAGACAAGTGCAATCCATTGGGTCCCCAACTGCTTATTGGGTCTTGTTCCCAATTACACTCATTTCCCTTCTCCTTGGGATGTCCGCAACCATCTCCCTCTCCAACTTTTTTTTAACGCCAAGAGTGTTCGGGCCAGTTTAAACGCACATCGACTATTTTTTTTCCCGGTTTTGTCAAGCACAGGTCATTAACGCTGGCCGGGGCCAAGGGATTAACAAGAAATTTCTCTCATGTATGCAGCCTGATCTCAATAGGTTGTCAAATTTCAAAGTCGGAATGACTGGGTTTACGGCTCATCTTTCTCTCTCATTATTCTCCCTCTTCCTATGAGCAGTCCAAAAGCCATAAAAAAACTCTCTTTAAACTAGTATAAATACCCCACACATGCAACAACTCCTCTCTTAACATTACCCCATCTCTCTCTCTCTCCCCCCTCTTTCTGTCTCACTTTCATCACCACTCCCTCTCTCTCTCTCTCTCTCTCTCTCTCTCTCTAAATGGAAGAACTCGAGTACCATACAAAACCACACAACACCAGCACTCCCACGCGCTTAAAACTCTTCGGCTTCAACGTTAACTCTTCCTCTGCCTGCTCAGAAGTCGACGAAGAGGTTGACTCATCCACCAAGTCAATCTCGCCGGAAAACCCTCCCTCCGATGGCCGGAAATACGAGTGCCAGTACTGCTGCCGTGAATTCGCCAACTCACAAGCCTTGGGTGGCCACCAAAACGCCCACAAAAAGGAGAGGCAGCAGCTCAAGCGGGCCCAGCTCCAGGCCAGCCGAAACGCCGCCGTTTCCTACATGAGGAACCCGATAGTCTCCGCCTTCGCCCCGCCGCCCCACCTCCTAACCGGCGGAGGTGGCGCTGTCATGCTCCCCCCGCAGTCTCCGTCGTGGGTTTACGTCCCACGCGCCGCCCCACCGTTCAACGTTTCGCACGGGTGCGTTTTCGCGTCTGGAGGAGGTGCAGGGTCGTTACCGTATGCTGGCGGTGTAGGGGATCAGTCAAGTACTTCTGGGTCGTTACAGCAACGGCAGCAGCAGCAGGAGGGTCGGGCCCATGGGAGAGTTGAAAATGGGCCTTCGTTGAGTAGGTTCTCGAGAGGGGCCGATGGTGGGCCCAGTTTCGATGATGGGTTTGGGTTGGACTTGCACCTCAGCCTCGCGCCAGCCGCGCCGTGAGAAAAAGAATGAAAAATGGCTTGGGTGGGTACCACCAGGTTATAATACTGTGCCTGATAAATGGCTTCCGAGTCAGACGATGAGCTTGTAAATTTTTTTTTTTTCCAGATTTTATTTATTTAATTTTTTTTCAGAGAAGTTAATTTGACTCCTACGTGGATTATTAGCATATAACAATGTTGTTTTCATTTGCCTCAACGCTAAAGTTTGTGCAGAAAATGTGGTAATTAAATGTGTTATTTGCTAGGTCAAATTAAGTAGCAAAAAAATAGCATAGAATTACCTTATCTGGTTCTCTTAATTTAAAAAATAAATAACAAGAGGGGTGAAGAGAGTGGTAAGGGTAATTTTGTCTTAAAACGAGTATATCTTAGGATCATTATACTTCTGATTTCATCTTTGGATCATTTGTGATTAATGAAAATTTTCTTCATCATTCAAAGAAAAAGTTCTCATTCCACTTCGCTGTAGATGGCGTAGACATTTTAAAATCGTGAAATCTTTGCTTGTTAATATGGTTTGATTGATTTATTATCCAAATGGGTTTGGTTTAGGGTTTTCGATTTCGTTCTTTAAAACATCTCTGGTCCTTACCTCTTTTAATTTTCTTTATAACTCAAATTCAAAAATTTGATTAAGACCTCCCTCATTTTCTCACTCCATGTTTTTGGATTCAAACCTACATCAAATTTAGTTTTATTCATATCAAAGGAGGCTAAAACTTTTATTCAAAAAATTTATGGCTATTTTGTTCTCTTTAAATTAAATTTACAACTTTAAGTGAATCTTTTACACAAGTTTGCACTTGACTTTAAGTGTGTTAAATTGAAGCAAAGTGTGTTGTAGTGCTTCATAAAGTTAATTTTTACTAAAATTTAACCAAAAGTATGAGAAATGGCTAGCTAGAGATATTAAAGTTTGTAAAATTTACAATGCTTGATGAGATTCCAGCCTATATAAGTGCCTTCTCATAGCCCTTCCATCACTTGCTCTTTTGTTTTAAATTTTTAATCAGAACAGTCCATCACCAAGTGTAAAATTTCATGGATTGTGATTAAGTGGTGAAACATTAAATGCTTCAACCCGAACGAAAATGGAGGGTTTTTGAAAAATATTTCAACGAAACTAATATAAATTTGTCATGTTATGTGTAACCAACAAATTAAAGGTAACATTGCCGATCACAAAACCAAATTAAAGGCATTTTTTAAAAGTGATTATCAAATATTTTTCGTCAAAATTTGTGAGTTTTTTTTTTTTTTTTTTGTGTGTGTGTGATCGATTGTCTATCATTTTGTAACCCAACTTTACAACAGATACGTCTAACATTAATTTTTCTTATTTCTCACCACATCTTTTAAATTTCCTTTTGCTTTAGAAACCCAAGATCCAAGAAAGATAAGAGGCAACTACCATGTCGGGTACGAAAGTGCAACATTTGAGGAATAAACGTCCAAAAGTACAAATCACTTTGACTATTGACATAAAGGCCAAAAAAAAAAAAAAAAAGCTTTCGTATCGAATTTGAATATGTTTATAGAATCATACACCAGATTATTTTTCTCGGACATTCGAAATAAAATTTACTAAATGTGAAGGATTTGCATGCCAAGCTGTAATTCTTTTTTTTTTATCAAAAAGCTATAATTCCAATTGGCAAGATTTGTAACCCTAATTTGCTTGCTTTTGTGCTGAGAAGGGGGAAAAAAATCCTAAAAGAAAATCTTTATTAATTTTTTTCTCCTTAAATGGATTATGTACCTAATTCCTCTCTTAACATCTTTACGAACGATTGGTGCGTTGCCGCGCCTTGTGTCAACTGGTTAGTTTTAATAACCACATATTCAAATAAAAAAGTTTAAAAAAAAATAGTTGTGAGCCACTGTCATAGGCCTTGATTTTCTTATTAATAATTAAAATTTTGACATTCAAAAGTGAACTCCACCATGCATTATGTTTTTCATTAAGATTTCCAGCTAAGACCACAATTAATAACACATCTGAGAGCTTTAATTTGAAGATAGTGGCAGCTAACAATTAAGTAATAATGCTTTCACTTCCTTATGGCATACTCCACTCTTAATTTAAAAAATCACTAAATTATGAAACTTAGTACATCTGATTTATTACATCAATTCGTCCTATGATCTTTTATTTTTTTTCGTGGGACCAATCACATGCAGGCTAAAACCACTTCTTTGTACTATGGAGTAGTTTGAATTACTATACTTGTACAACTAAAAGTGTATGAACAAGCTGAACGTACACTCTCGACTAGTAATTTTTACAGGACCAAAGCGAGGGGTTCGATTAGTGCCGCGATAATATTCTATATAAATTGGTTCCGTAAAAATTGATAGGACCTGAGAAATTTTTAACCCGAGACTTAGAAATTAAACTCTTTTGAAGTGTTAGGTCTTTTGATCATCATGCCAACATCACATCCTAGAGTTTAGAGATCATGACTTCAAATGTTTTAAGTCAAAACACTATTTGCCCTTCATTGCCTTCTACATATCATTACCTACGGAAATCTTGTATCTTTGATTTTGCAGCTGTCCAAAGATAGCGCGCGCGCACACACACAGGACGGAGGATAAGAGGGGAGGCAGCACATGCCACTCCCGGGTCTTTAAAAAAAAAAAAAAAAACTAATTTTGTGTTGCAAAAACTGTGTTATTCTTCAAAGTGTGTGTATTCGTTTTGGTATTAAGTATATTGATGAGTAATTAATCAATGAAATTATGTAATTTTCGGGTATTAAGTATGTTTATGAATGATTAACATAGGAAAATGTATGTCCTTTCGGGTACTGAAAATAATTAATCTTAAAACAATTGCATTTTTTTAATACTAATTACTCCCTCCAGCTGTAAAGATATAATCCACTACCAAAAAACCCTCCAATTCTCGGATAAAAAAATAAAGCACTTCTGTGCACAATTTCTTACATTTCTTGACACAATTAAAGAACTAATTGAAATTTTCATTCGAATATTGCACATCGTTTAAAAATAGAAAATCTTTATGGAACGGAGGGAGGAAAAATATTGATTTTTGGTGCCACCTCCGAGTCGGAATCTCGACTCCATCCCTATTTGAAAGTTTTTTGTTGGAAAAAAGAGGAGAAAGGGTGGGTTCCAAATTAAAGTCGTGTAGCTCTTAGAAACGAGGAACCAATTAATGGGTATGGCTTGTGTGATGAACAAAAAGCAAGCTAGAGCTTAGGTGTAACCACGAAAACTAGATAATATTGCATGCCGATCCTTAAAGCTTCATTTTAAAGCTATAAGCAAAATATATGATCCAATTTTTAAAAAGAAGCAACACAAAACGGTCAAAAGAGGAAAAGAAGGAATGGAACCCTCGAAATGGTGGGCTTTTTTTCGGTGCAAAGTGATGAAGCAGCTTATACAAAAGTGTTAAATTTATGTTAAAGGTCGGCACTGTGGGGGCAGTGGGCACCCCGCCCCCTTCGGCCTTCACCCGTTTTATGGTTAATTGTGCAAACTATATATACTCCTATATACATATATACACGAAATGGATCTATTAAGGGATCCTTGATGGAGTTTCCATCAACATCTTTAATTTCCCAATCAAATTTTCATAATCCGAACCGTCAAATGTGTTTAAAACGTGTTTTTAAGGGTCTTTGGGAGAATTATCAAAAAAAATTACTGGGAAGGACTTCTCCGATTAGTTTTTGATCGGGAAATTGGAGAATTGAGGAGTCCCGGATGGAAACCCCATCAGAATCCCAATCAAATTTTCCATCCACACCTCACTGACCCGATCAAATTTTTATGATCCGAACTTTCTAATGTGTTTAAAACATGTTTTTAAGAGTCTATGCTAGAAATCATCAAAAAAAGAAAGACTGGGAAGGGCTTCATCCAATCAGATGAAGCAATTCCGGATTTTTTATTTTTTATTTTTTATTTTTATGATTTGTAGCGTAGATCCTTAAAAACATGTTTTAAACAAATTAGACAGTTCTGATCATGAAAATTTGATCGGGAAAGTGAGGTGTGGATATGTTGAAAGAAATAGGGATAGAAATTTTAATGGAGAATGATTTTGGCACTCCACTTTCTTATAATTGCACTCTAATTTGTCTTTTAGTACTGGTGTTGTGTGTATTTTTTGCACTAAAAGACAAATTTTGAAGTGTATTTATAAGAAAGTAGAGTGTAAAAATCATTATCCATTTTTTGTTCTCGTTTCTTGTAACGAAAAGGAAGAGCTGCAGCGACCATCAAAAAATCCGAGTTTGATTTTGTTCATCCTCATTGATAGAGGATGAACGTTACTTTCACTCTAATTAGTGAAAAATAGTGCAGGTCCCACCACAAATTAACCCTATTATTATCAAAATGTGTATTGATCACGTGGATCTCACACAATTTCCACCAATGAGAGTGAGAGTAACATTTACCCTCTTTTATTAAGGGTGAACAAAATCGGACTACTTAATTATTTGGTTAATCATATAAAATTTGGTATTTTGTTGTAATTGTAATATTACTTGCCAGGGCTTGCAAGATCATACTATCTAAACCAATGGCCGGTGGTGGAGGTATTGATGGGGTGGAGGAGCCGGCTGCATTGAATTTTTATTTTATTTTTTATAATAGTGTTTTTGTACATTTTTTTTATCATGTTCTAAGAGAAAATAGTTAGAACTCATGATCTCTTGTGGGTTCAATGGGCACATATGCATGGTAGCTTACTAGTATTATCCATGCATGTTTTGGTACATGTCAATGTCATTGATATGTGGATTCTGCGAACTTGTTTTTCCGTTAATGTTTTAGCTTTCCGTAGCACAAAAAAAAAAAGTCATTGATATGTGGATTATCAATAATATATATCTTGAACTTTTTATTGTTTAATTTTTCCAACATTTTCAGTATAAGTAAAAAGAGCATAAACTAATTCTCCAATATCACTTTGCAAAATAAACATTCTTTTAATTCGGCCTTCCTCTAATTAAAATCCCGACTCCATTCCTAATCGGAGTAGTCATGACTTTTCGGAGACCTCAAGCAAAGATTACAGATGATACCATTTTTTTGTTGGACTATTATAAGGAGCACTAAAGTAGGACAAATTCTTAAAATTTGTAAATTTTTGAGAGCCTAAAGCGACCGCAGCTGTAGCTCAGGGTCAACTCTGTCCCAAATATAATCCATCTACTCCATTAGTATTGCATGTGATGGTGCCCACTTCTGGCAATTAATATTAGGCCAAGACATGAGTTATAAGTACCATGTGGGGACTAATGGAGTTTAGGTCCTAAGAACAAACAAAGAGAAAGAAGAGAATACTAGAGTTTAGTTTGGATAGGTGGCCTTTTTTTCTTGTCTTTTAGAAAAATTTGATGATATGGAATAATGATGTAGGTAGAGTGAAAAGAAAAGAAAACAAAAGAAGGGGGGTTCACAAGCATCATCATTGATTTGAAAACTTGTGTTCTTATAAAAAGTATCTCCTTCTATGAATCTATAAAGCCTTAATTTTTGACATATGGGTAAATAACATATAAGCTAAAAATGCAACCCTCCAAAAGGGTGTCTAGTTATTTAGTACTCTCAGAGTACAACCATATGGTGCTCCGGGACAACCTAATGTCACACATTCTATGAGTTTCACGACTAAGAATATAAATCATGTATAGATACGCGACGCTCAATGATTTGTAACACTATGTGACTATGCTCCAAGACTACCGACTAATTACTCTAAAGTGGTTGGCGAGAAAAACCTAAGCAAAACTCCAATCCCATTCCCACAACTTTTCACAAAGAAAAATACTCCAATTATCTGTTGGTTGGGGGGCCCAATGGGTTCCTTCATTAGTGCATTTATCTGATGTGGACAACCACTTATGATTAAAATCCCTTAACCAATCAAACCCAAATCTTTAAAATTTCTCTCACTCTCTCCAACTTCGTTATTGGTGGGACTTGAGAAGTCACGGTCCAATTAATGAGCTCTCCAATGTCATACTCTTAACATAAAGAAGCCATTAAAGCGAGTATTCATCTGCCGACAGTCATGATTGTGAAACCTTACATCTTATGTCCAGAAATCATTGAGTTAGCTAGGTAGTTAAGCTTTTTTCCCTCTTATGATTCACTGTGTTCGGTTGAGTTTACACGCAACTCGATTAGTCCAGTAAAAAAGAGCTCTATTAGAATTGAGACAAAGTCCCGTATGAACGGATCCCACGAGCTCGGTTAGCTAGCTTTACTCTTATAAAGACACGCTTTTTCCCTTTCTAGATGCCACAGTTGTCAAGACATATGGGAATTGGAAAAATAAGTAAATCTCCGTCTGTGATTTGCTAGTCTAGTATTTTAGTTTGGTATGTTCATAACTATTTATCCTTCTCGACAAACAACCACCATAAGTGATTAAAAGTAATTCGAGGGAAATATATAATTGAAATGGTGTGGAAAGTCTAACAATTTTTTTTTTTAAATAGACATACATTTACATGTCCTTTTAAAAAATCGCATTTCGACCAATCTAGGACGGAGGGAGTGTAAATTAGAATATTTTGCAATTATTTCATCTGTCATTTATTCTTCTTCTTCTTCTTCTTTGACTCACAGAAATAGAGTACAGCTTTAGAAGTTATCAAAATATTTTGTATATGGTACATTTTTCACACATTTCATTACACTTTTTAAACCCTAACGACAGCCCACCAGATTGATTTTAGAATTTTCCTTGTTATTATATTTAAGTTGTGAAATTTCTTTATCTTCGTGGAGTAATATTCTAATATCTTCTCATTTGACATTTTCAACTTCAGGGGTAAAAGAACATAGTACCTAATTCATAGAAAATTAAAAATTAAAATTAAAAAGTTAGAAGACTAGGCATGTGTCTTGACCAAACCAGAACAAATTTGGCTTCCATCACCCGGGTGGGGAAAGAAATTGACAGCCAATCACATGATGCATTTGGCTTGACTCACAAAAAAATAAAAAAAAGAATATGTACTATATGAATTATGTATGCACTTAACAAGTCACGTGTATTTTTCTATTAATTATATTGTCCAATCACAGGTCATGGATGATCACATTGGGTGTTTTTCGAATTTCAACTTTCGGTAAGAGAAGGATAGATTATAACACCATGGCATTGTGTCAAACCCAAGTAGTATACATGTTCAGTATTATTTTAATTGGATCTTTCTATTGACTGTCCACTCAGTTGACGATAAGGTAAAGAAGAAGACGAAATACTTTGGTGTACGTTGTTCATTTTTCTATACGCTTCTATGCATTCGTAAACATTTTTCACATATTTCAATACATTTTTTAAATCTTAACGACAGCCGAACAATCTGATTTTAGAATTTTCCCAGTATTTTAATTTATGCCACTATTGACCAAGCAAATTAGCTCCATTTAATAACGAGCTAGTGGATGATGTGAACCCCATTTTCTTGGCTACCTCCTCAATGGTTGCCTCAAAAGTATAATTATGCTTCATTCGAGACCAATTAGCTGCCCACGTATGGTGAGGCGCCAACATGCTTTTTAGACAAACATTACCAATATATTCCTCCTTTTGTTGTGACATTCTATCAGTGAGACGCTCTTTCGTTGTCCCAAATGAAAAATTCATCGTCAGGACGTCAAATGCAAGCTCACCTAATATGAGAGAGAAGTGCCTGAATTTTCCTGCCGAACATTGCACAAACACAGACATACACACATCCATGTACATGTCAATACCGTGAAGATTGATTTGGTAGGATGAACTTAGACAAGGACGATTCTCTCACTTTATATACTTTTGAGGGATCAGAAAGTCCTCCCGTACAACTCCCTTGTTCCAATTCTATGTTCCATTTCCAGACACTAAGCTTTTCAAAGTAGCCACCATTGATCAAGACTTTTCAACTTTATTCCCCCTTAGATAACATTTTGTCCTCTACACATGTAGTCACTGGTACATAGAATATATTTCAACCCTGTCCACATCACCCAGGGGACTTTGCTGTCCCTTAGGAACGGTAGGCCTTGCAAGCCGTTAATTATTAGCAGTAATAATTAACTTTGACCAGTTAGATTTCATTTGTCAATTTGAACCATTGATTGCGGAGAGGGAGGCTAAGATCGAAGGCAAAGCCTGTCGTCCCTAAGAGATGGCAAAGCCCCTAGATCTACTTAGTACCAACCCTTTAGTTATGGTGGATTAATCAAGATACCTACAATTCGCTCTAGCTGTAGCTCAATTCCATCTGCCATCCCTTAGGGTTTAACACCAGCTTGCACACCCCGCCCAACTTGATCCGCTTTTATAATGATTAGGGATTGACATTTTTTTTTTTTGGGCGAAATAGAGAGAATTTATTTCAAGATAAATGCTACTACGTACAAACTACTGAAAAAGACAACAAAATAACAACATACAGACGAGAAGAACATCAAACAAACCAAACCAAACCAAGCCTTATGTCCCAATCAATTGGGGTCGGCTACATGAATCCTTTTTCTCCATTGAGCTCTATCATGTGCTGCTTCATTGCTTAAACCTAGTATACTCAAATCTTTGCGTACTACCGCATCTAATGTCAATTTGGGTCTTCCCCTCCCTTGTGCTTTTCTACCCAAAGCTATCTTATCCACTCTCTTAACTACTGCATCCGTTGGTCTACGATAGACATGCCCAAACCACCTTAGCCTATTTTCCCTTAACTTCTCCTTTATAGGTGCTACACCTACCATCTCGCGAACTGTTTCATTTCTAATCCTATCTCGTCTAGTCTTACCGCACAACCACCTCAACATTCTCATTTCCGCTACACTTATCTTGTTCACCTGCTACTTCTTAATAGGCCAACATTCTGTCCCATAAAGCATTGTTGGTCTTATGGCAGTTCTATAAAACTTTCCTTTCAATTTTGTGGGTACCCTCTTGTCACACAGTACACCAGTAGCGCTTCTCCACGTGAGCCACCCCACTTGGATCCTATGAGTCACATCCTCTGCAATCTCTCCATCTTGACTAATAATAGAGCCTAAATACCTAAAATGGTCTCTCTTTGGTATCTCCTGATCTTGGATCATCACTCTTTCCTCATACGCACTTTTGGTATCACTAAATTTGTAAACCATATACTCAGTTTTACTCCTACTTATCCGAAAGCCCTTAGACTCTAATGTTTCCCGCCAAATTTCTAATTTAGTATTAACACCACTAGCTGTTTCATCCACAAGGACAATATCATCTGCAAACAACATACACCATGGGATATCCTCCTGAATTTGCCTAGTCAATTCATCCATAACTAACGTGAAAAGGTACAGGCTTAAGGTTGACCCTTGGTGCAATCCTACTGTGATGAGAAATTCACTCATTTCTCCTGCTAGTGATCTAATGGCAGTGACTGCACCTTCATACATGTCCAGTGAGAGCTTGCTTCGCTGTTAGATGTTCGTGATCAACGTACGCTGTTAATTCATTGCTACCTTGGTAGCTCCACGAAAGACGAAACTTCCATGCAGAAACTATCCAATACATATCAAGTAACTGATGCATCTATAGTTGAGAGGATTGCCAAGGCCAACTACATAGCTCTAAAATTGGTTGAAAGTTACGGTGCCCAACTGCGCTAACCTAGAACCCACAAAGGGTGTTGGTCGATTAAGACAAAAGGACGGTGATCATGAAAGTCGAAATCCGCTAATGAATGTGTAATAACTCACCTGTCGAGTCAACTAGCCCTGAAAATGGATGGTACTTAAGTGCATAACCTATACCCAGCTGTCGGGGCAAGTGCCAGGCATTGATGAGTAGGAGGGCGTAGCGGTTGCTGCAAGGCCTTAATTAGGCGTAAGCCTGGGTAGAGCGGCTGTTGGTGCAGATCTTGGTAGTAGTAGCAAATATTCAAATGAGAACTTTGAAGGCCGAAGAAGAGACACGTTCCATGTGAACGGCACTTGAACATGGGTTAGCCACCATTGATCAAGACTTCCACCCCCCGCCCCCGACTAACATTTTGTCTTCTACACATATAGTCCGAGGTACATAGAATATATTGCGACCCTGTTCACATCACCCGGGGGCTTTGTTGTCCCTCAGGGACGGCAGACCCTGCCAACCCATCCAAGCCGTCCGTCTCAGCAATCAACGGTTCAAATTCGCAGATGAATTATTACTAGTAATAATAACTTCGACCAGTAAAAATTCATTTGTGAATCTAAATCATTGATTGCGGAGAGGGAGGCTGAGATCGAAAGTTGGCAAGGCTTGCCAGGTTCTACTTAGTACCAACCCTTTAGTTATGGTGGATTAATCAAGATACCTACAATTCGCTCTAGCAGCAGTTCAATTCCATCTGTTACAAAACACAACCTCACCATTTAAGCAAGTTGGGTTGTCCTTAGGGTTGCACACTGGCTTCCACAGCACGCCCAACTCAATCCACTTTTATAGTAATTACGGTTTGGTATTTAGATCTATATAGGTTTGGGTTGAGTTATTAATCACGTTCAATAAATGGATGAACTTAGGATTATCT
The DNA here is from genome assembly GCA_020921065.1 of Vaccinium darrowii. Taxonomy (NCBI): domain Eukaryota; kingdom Viridiplantae; phylum Streptophyta; class Magnoliopsida; order Ericales; family Ericaceae; genus Vaccinium; species Vaccinium darrowii. The sequence continues at coordinate 14,751,628 of CM037160.1, read as the reverse complement.
AGTGAAATTCAATTCGGCCTGGCCCACGTAACTCAATTTGTCTCTATTTTATATGGTATATTAGTAATTAAAAAATATTACAAAATATATAAATATCTGTAGATGTTATCTTAATTTCTAGAATCTTTTTCCGCAAAGAAAAAGTTGCAGTATATGAGGGTAATTGGGATTTTGAAATTTTTTAATGTGAGTTGCTTGAATTAACAGCTAATACAAAAAATGAAGTAATTGAACTGGATTGGAAAATGAAATTTTAAGGGACGGTTAATTTACCATCCCAAACAAATAAAATCCTTAGGATCCCATCCCATGGGATTTGAATGTTTATGATATCATCTTGAGTTTTAAATAATACCGAAATAGCCCTTTTATAATATTTTGCCACTTTATATTTAAAACAATAAATTCTATGAAAATATGGTAGTTACAAATCATCCCACAAAAAACTCCCCAACAAACTTTACCCATTTCCTTCTTTTCTGTTTAAACTTTTTACCTTCCCTTTTACCCAGGTCAGTTTTTCCGTCCCAAACCCCACCCCCAAAACCGTCCCACCCTCGTAGCCATCCCCAACCCCACCGCAACCAATTCATTGTCCCACATTTTTCTGCATAACTCATCCTAATCTTCCGTCCCACATTTTTCGGGCAACAGAGTCATCCAAAAACCAACCCAGAATCGATCCCAACCGAAATCTCCCAAAAATTCCTAATTTCACGGTACCAAACTTCATCCGTGATCCAGAGAAAGGCTCATTCGCCATCCTACACTCAAAAATTTTGGGAAACGCACCATCCCATTAGCATTGGTGGTGTCGTGGTGGTTGTCACGTGGTCCTGCGCGGCAGAAAAGACCGACGATCGTCCCAAACTCTTTACCTTTCCGATGGCATCAATGGTCGTAATCGGTGAGGAATCCTAGTCGGCGGCGTCACTAGTCCTAAACGAAGTTTCTTCCACGAACCCATACATGGCCCGTAAGTTTTCTACCCAGTTTCATAGTCATCCATGTTTTTTGTGGGTTTGATGAAAACCTTGATTAATATGTATTATATGGATTTTAATGGATTTTGGAGAGTAAAGATGTTGTTAAACATGGATCAAAGTCTTCTTCCAACCATAAATCGTTTATGGTGTTTTGATGTTTGCTAAACTGTAGTGTTTTCTAGAAACCCAATTAGTTGGTTTTGATGGTGTGAGATAATACAATGTAGATTTGGGGAACATTGAGATATGTATGTTGTACCCTATTATTCTGGATTTGACAGGGTAATCTTGTGATTTATTAGTACAAAATAGTGTTTCAAATAATTTAGGTCTGTATTTGAAAATGGTGAATCGGTTAAACATGTATATTGAACAAATTTTAAATAGTGATGGTTTATTGATTCGCCATGATTTCAAAGGATTGTGGAAGTTAAATATGGGGTTTTTGAAAAATTAGTAATGGTATAACGAAATTCCATGTTTTTAATGTCACATGAACATCGGATTGGTTGTCCAAGTTATGGGATTATGGATTATAGTTTTACCATTTTCGTGGGTATTTTCGATGGGTGTAAATCTAGAATGCATGTTAAGTGTTTGATGAAATACCCCTATAGACAACAGTGGGATGAGATCTGCCCGGATTTCATGGTATGTTAGGATGCCATTTTCTTGTGCCAAATTTTGTTACTGCGTTATTGTTTTGGCTAATTTTATTGTGTAGTGATGCCATTGATATGTTGGGATGCCATCTTTCCTTGGAATCTTAGTTGTTACTGCCTTATTGTTGGGATGCCGTTGGTGGTTTGGGTATGGTGAACCGGTGAACCATGTCCACTGTTAGGGAAAACCAGACTTTGAAAAAAATAGATTATTTGTCATGATTGTTTGAGGATTATTGTCCATTTTTGCATGTCTTCGTCCACATGATAGCATGTTTTGAAGTTTCTAAATTAACATGGTTTATAAGTATCTAATGTTTCAAACTTTTTTTTTGGTCTACCACAATTTAGGTCCTAGTTTGTTCTTCATGGTTTGTTCCCCTTCGATCACTGCCTCACTTTTTAACTTCATGTATTGTTATATTGTTAAGTTACACAAATCATGAGTTAAGAGCACTAGATTATGAGTTGTATAGCCCGTGATTGACTATTGATATTCATTTTTTGTTATAGTTTCGACTGTGAGATTATAGTATGCTACATAATCCGATAATACTTCCGGAATGAAACCGTGGAAACCAAGTTACCGAAGGCGGAATGCCGTAAGTTGCGTGCAGACATTATCCATGCTTTTATAAATGATGAGGCAAACTCTTGGAACCCACAACAAAACTTGGAGGATGCGGAGCACGAGGCACAAAAGGACACAGAGCACGCAGTTGGAGCTGCCGAAGTAGACCAAAAACAGGATGACAAACGAAAGAAGAAATGAGTCCTGACGATGATTTTAATAGTTGTTGCTTCTCTGACCAAAGTGGAACTTAGTTTTTAAATTTTTGGGCTTGGTAGCATCAAGTTTATGGTGAACAGTTGTTAACTTGTTTTAAGTGCTTTGTGGTGGTTGTCATTTTTGGGATAGGAACTTGTTGTCTACATGTATTAAGTTCTTGGTGAATGGTCGAATTAGAATTGTTTAGTTTGATCTTGTCAGCCTTGTATTTTTGGATAATGGTTGAGCAACTACCACTAACAAGAAAATATGTACATGGTGATTTTATTATCATGTTTTGAGTGGAACATAACTTATCCATATGATGTGTGATATTCCAATGAAGTGAATATGATTAATCAATGCACCATATTTGATGTATTGAGATCCTGGTGAATTAGCGTTGTTTAGTTCGTTCATGTTAGCATTAACTTGGTGGATGGTTGAGCAGCTGCCACTATGAAAAAACTTATATGGTGTGGTCATTACCATATTTACAGAGGAAATTTCACTTAACCATTTTATGGTATACCAGTGAATTGAAAATGCTAAAACAATAAATCATAATAGATATAATTCCTCAAGTGCCAGAATTTCGTAGGAGATTTGATTTGGGGAACATTGAAAATGAGCCACAGGACGTTGGTTGTACACTTGAATAGGACTAAATATTTTGAAATTCAAAAATTACTCAAGTTATGGAAAGGGGAACAACCTATATTCAAACAAGAAGAAAAGAAATGATAATGGAATGTAATCATGTTGATTGCTTGGCCGGATTTATAGGAGATTTGATTACCCAATAAATACCACTAAAATAGGACCTGATGATTTGCCGGATCATAATTATAATTACATAATATGGGCATAATTGTCCAAATTCAAATTACAGGATGGAATCATAAAGATTCAAAAGCCATAGGGTGGCATCCTAAGAATATTATTGAAAGAGGATGGCTAATTAAATTTCTCAAATTTATTGGCTTACGAATATCAATTAAAATGGAGTTTACTACGATACATTTAGAGTCCGTTATTGGGTAGTACAAGCCAAGCCCAGCCCGATAGATATGCAACTTTTGGTACTTATCCTATCCGGCTAGAGCTTATAACTTGTATGCGGGAAATCTAAGGTCCGATCTCAAACAGTAATTGACTTATTTCAGGCTTCACACCGGACTTTCCTCAACAATTACTTGGTAGGTATATAGGAGACGATTGCATGCACTCAAGGAATTAAAGGCTGCATTTGGATCTCACAAAGATTGTGCTTCTCTTAGGTTTATTTTTGGGAATGGATATTAGCACTCCCCATTTTGATATTGGTACTCCCGATTTTGTCTCTATTAAGTGAAGTAACTAAATCCCTCTTGTACTTTTAATTAAATTTTTCTCTTGCTTTCAAAATACACGGGTGGTTTAGTAACTTCACCTAATAAAGACAAAAAAAGAAGTGTCAATATTAAAATAGGGAGAGCCAATATCAATTCCCTTATTTTTTTGTCCTAGAAATCCAAATTCCAATCACAACCTTATGGTACGTTGGGATCTAGAATTTATCTAGTGGAACCTAGTATTCCTAGTTAAAGAAATTAATTATGCGAGAGAAAAAGAAACTAATTGTCCCCGGTTTAAAACGACTCTTCCTGATGGGGTTGTACAAACTGCTCGGCTGAGTCCAAACCGAGACCCAGGCCAGATTCTTGAGTAGTAGGATAACGAGAAAGGTTTCCCCCACGTAGGGAGAAATCAACGGTTCAGATTCAGTTCAGAAAAGAGAAATTAACGGTTCGGATAAAAGGTCCAGAAAAGAGAAATCAACGGTTCAAACTCAGTGTCTAACCGTTGATTTCTCTTTCCGTCTTTCTTAAGACTTTTTCAGAAAAACTTTTTCAGTACCAACAATTGCACAAACTCTCACATGTGATATGTGAGACTCACCAATCATATGTGGATCCCACATATGACATCCTATGTGAGAGAATGTGTAATAGCCAAATTCAGTCTGCAAAATCAGACCCCAAAAGATAACAGGTAAATAATTTTCATGTCCTGCTGCTTCATGTCCCATAACCCTCAAACAAGACCGCCATATTGTACAGTTCAAAAACCGTTGCATTACTTTTAAGACCACCCGACAAGGGTTGTATAAGGTGAAAATCCAAATGTACACCATCAACGGTAGCGCATGTGACATCTTCCATATTTTCTCAAGAGTCTAATTAACTTAATCGATCAAACGAAATTGATCCGAAATACAGTTACATATCATTAAGCGGAAACAGGCAACACCTGCTCTTCTTGTTTATCTGGCACAGGGGGCTGCTCTTCTTGAACAGGTAAAGATGGCTGCTCTTCTTGAACACGAGGTACGCATGGCCTCCAAATCATTGCATTTCCCACATCCATTAAAGCGATGCCCTTAGGAGCTAGTTCACTCCTAATCTCATCGGCCCTCTTGAAATCTTTGTTCTTCCTTGCCATTGCTCTTTCTTTAATCAGAACTAAGATGCCTTCTTCCGTTAACCCAGATCTCTTCAATGCTTTCTCTTTCAACCGCTGAAGAACCTTTCAAAGAAAGCAAACCAATTTGGTTTAGGAAGCAGATTGTAAACCAATATTATGCCAAAAACATCCTAATAATCACCGCAGTACCTCGGAATAAGTTGATGCAGACAGCAATCCAAGGGTGCTCAACACTTTCTTGACTTCTTTCTCTAATTCTACAAGGGACTGAATCATCGACAATTGTTGTTGTTTCGGTTGCTTCTTCTGGTAAATATCAAAACAACACCTTGTTACAACGTAATTCAGGTACACAAGCAGCACACCAGGAAAATATCACATGCCAACATCATACCGGTACTAGAGATAAAGACAGAAGTAGACAGGACAGAAAACAAGAAGAAAGTACCTTGAGCAGGTTCATAGAACCGTTCATGAATTTCAAAGCTTCTTGGAGAGCAGCATTCAGTATGTATGGTGTGTGCAAATCATCAGACAACTTTGTCTCAAAATCATCACGTAGTTTATTGATGCAGTCTTTGGCAGCCGGGGTAATCCGAGCTATTTTTCCATTCGGTTCAGTTCCCTCTTGGCTTCCTTGTTGGAATCGAGATAGAGCATCCTCACAATCTTGCAAGGTCTATCAATCAAAACATGATAACATAATTGTTATCAACGCAGAATATAAAGGGAGAGGTAATGAATAAATTCCTACAAACAAAGAAAATTATACTTGTTCTATCAAAGCATTACACTTTATTGATTAGAAAAAATTGATTTCATATCTTCATTCAAATAAAGAACAAGAATAGATTCACCCCAAATATACTTAAAAACATCCCAAATTTTACTAAGTTATGTCGAATAAATCACTTTTATTAAATGGACTCAATTTTTTTGGTTATGATACTTCCATAGGTGCATAAGATTTGAAGTATTGGGAGTATTAAAAATAATGGTAACTAGTACTATTATCATAATGATGATGATGGTGATGTTTCACAGTTTCAGTTATTGTTGTTGAAATAACGCCATGAAAAGAATATAGGAGTTTGATTTGCATCATCCCGATTCCTATAGAACTTATCCCTAAAACGCACCTCGAGGGAATCGTGGAAATAAGGTTTAAGCAAAGCAAAAATCGGGTTTTCATGAAATGTTAAACAAAAAAGTTGTTGCACTCCAAATAATTTTTGACAAAACAGGAAATGTGAGATGCCAGATTCACATCATGTAAAATTATTGCTTCAGGGCATTTCAGGTCTTCTTGTGCTTCGGTAACTTCTGTTAGTTTCATTAGAACAAGCAACATTTCCATTCTAGTCTCGTGGGCAATGCAACACAAATTCTGATTATACCAAATCGGCCTTTTTCCATCTCTTGGGCACTTGAATACAACCGTTTCAAATGTAAAAAAACAGCAATTGAGCATCACCGCCATTGAAAAAGTAAAAACACTTGCAATTTCCTACCTGATATATGTAGTAAACAGCTTCTGATGCAATTTCTATCTGTGAAATTGAGTAGTTGACAGGAGACCTATAGTGTGTGCTCATCAAGAAATACCTCAAGGCTAGCGGGTGGTACAGTTTAGTAACCTAAGAAAAAGGGAAAATAAATAGGAATGTGTTAGAAGTTGCAATAGACACTGCAAAGATCGGAATCTAAGGCAAGATAGGTACCAAATGTATCACGAATGTCCGATTTACCTCACGAATGGTGAAAAAATTCCCAAGGGACTTCGACATTTTCTCGTCATTTGCAGTGACAAATCCATTATGCACCCAATATTTCACGTGACTCTCAGGGCATGCAGCGCAGCTTTGGGCAAGCTCATTCTCATGATGTGGGAATATCAAATCCATTCCACCACCATGAATATCAAAAGAATGAGTCAGATAACGAGCACTCATAGCACTGCATTCTATGTGCCAGCCCGGTCTTCCAGGACCCCAATGACTATCCCAACTTGGTTCACCAGGCTTTGCAGCCTACACAAAAAAAAAAAAAAAAGAATTTAATAAATCTAGAAAAATCACTGGCTCATAGATATAAATTTAAGTTAGGCAAACATGAAGATATCTTACCTTCCACAGAGCGAAGTCAGCAGGATTTCGCTTTCTTGTATCAACAGCAACCCGTTCACCAGCTCTATTGTCCTCTGGTTTCCGTCCAGATAACTGACCATAACTTGGCAATTTTTCAACCGAAAAGTACACATCTCCTTCCATTTCATAGGCACAACCATTACTGATAATCTACAAGACAGGAAAGAAGATTATTCAGGATCGTACGTGAAAGATATATCTGCTTCCCTTCCATCCTCAACCAAAAGCCACCAATAAATCTTCGAATTATCACATGAAGTAATTTCAAATGCATCAAATATGCATCTCAACATCATCTCCCACAACCCAAAATGTTACTCAATAGGGAACTGGAACCGGTGATTTCATAATTAGACCAAAATTTCCCAGGGCAGCACTTGAAGAAGGTAATTCCATGTAGTGAAAAAATCATGTTCCCTCAAAACACTCCCTCCCAGCAAAAATAAATTTAAAAAAATACAGAATCAATTTGCTTTCAATACCTCCCCTAATAAAAAACTAAAGCACTAATGAACGTCGACTTCATCCTATATATAATAAGGCAAATCTCCATTTTTTTTAAGTCCAGCCTCTCAAACTGGTCTAAGAAACGACATTGCTTAGTTGATTTCTTCACAATTGGTTATTCATAAAATGTAAGGTAACATAAGGAAGCTGAAGTTTGATTTATAACCAGAAGAACTAACAAGCATAATTATACTTCTTTGTCAAAATGTTCTTACGCATTTCCGAATTCCAACGGGAGTAGTTTAGTGTCATTGCAATAGGTCACTACAAAGGCAATATCTGAGGCAGTCTATTAGTGTAATCTCGTGGAGAATATCTCTAGTTGTGCCTCGTGCAAGTAGGCGCTCACGCACTTGTTTCTGTGGACTGCGCTAGCACAGTGCACATGCACATACATGAGAAAGAGAGAGAGAGAGAGAGAGAGGGAGGGAGACTAAACATATCCGGGAAAAAGATACCATGATGGGAAGAGAACCACCTGAGCTATCATACCCTTGATTTCTTCCATGTTATCAGAAACACGCGGCTGATGCGTAGGAGGAAGGCACTGAAGATCAGACATGTCAACAAGAAATTCTTCGCAATATCGGCTACTCAAATATATTGGATCCTCCTCAAGCTCGTTTGCTCTACGAATTATCTGCCAAAGTCAAGACGTTAAAGGTCACAATGTAATGCGACACATTAAAAGCATAAGGACCTAATTTCAAGCATATTAAAATGCATCTCAATGTGTCGTATGATAAGAACTAAAAAAAAGCATGAACTAAACATCAATTATAAATCACATCAGGCTGAGTACTTCCTTGATTTGTAAACTCGGATGGCAATTAGTAAGAGAAACATAAGCCAAGCTAAATTTGATTGCAGTTCAGCCACTGATCAGGAATTAACCCATGTAATCACTGTAAGTTGACCTTTTGAACTATATTCATACTGATTTAAAGCTTAGAATGTAGGTGAAGAACTGAAAACAAAGTCAACACATGAAACACAGTAGAACTTTTATAAATTCTCAGAACATGCATTGCAAGTATTCAGATACATTACTACTTCCTACTGAAAGTAGGTATCAAATATATATAGTAAAGTGTAAGAGGCATGAATCAATTCAGAGCCGGCGGCAGAAAACATGGTGAGTGGGTTCAGAGCCACTACTGATACATTAATTTTGATCTACTGCAATTGCTAATATATGTCAATTCCTTGGATTAAGAAGAGAGAGGCACACTTGGGCATCATAAAATGGTGGAGGAGAGGCCCACTCTGGTAATAGACCAGTGTAAAGAGCAGACAACCTAAAAATATTCTTAACAACGAGAAGGGTCAATTCAGTACATCTGTTACAACAATTTTTTGCTTCTCCAATGCTACATTAAGTGAGGTGTTTTGAGGCCAAATACATAATTTTCCAAAGGCATAAGCTCACCTGATTATGTCCCATTAGATGAATCACCTATAATTCTTTCACCAAATGATCAAGAGGGTTCAAGAAAAAAGTCAATGGGGTCCAAGTGGGTTTCACTGGTCAAAATCCTCAAAATACCCTGTATCTAATTCAAATATTTACAGATCTGAGAGGGTTCACTTGCAGTCCCTGACTGTATCCAAGCATATCTTGCTAAATCACCTCTCATGTCGGTTTATTAAGAGTTGGAGTGCAAAAGGTAGGCCAGAAAAAGGAGGCAACTAAGCATTGCGAAAGGAGATAAGAGTTACACAAGCCAATGAATTGGTAATAGACTGAAACTGATATTTCAAGAAAAAAAAGGTTCAAAACGACCAAATAACAAGTGGAACAGCAATAGCATGTGTTTTAGCAATATGCGGTGATGAAAGCGTTCAATGGGGGGAAAAGGTTCGGCAGGCTTCTGTCCATTTGGATTGTAGGCCTTTGAGGTGAGGAATCTATACAATGTCAGCATGAGTTGATGACACACTAACACAATAGCATCCTCTTATATGTGAGCATATGACAGACGTTAGTTGCATGAAAAGCACATGCAGGTGAGTGAGGGTATGTAGATGACTAAGGTTGGGAGCATCTCTAGGAGCGAGTGCACAGATACTTCATCGAAGGCCACGTACCAGTGTCAAGACACTATCCGAACACGTGTCCGACACTCAAATCCAAAGTGTCATATTTTTTCCCAATATTACTGGTCTGGACACTCCGGGCTCGGGGACACTCCAAAAAATGCTTCGGACACCCTCAGGACACTGGCAATACATGTCGGGGGTGCTAAACAATATACCAGACACTTGTTAAAGCTTGGAAAAGTCCTTTTTTGTGTGATATGTGATGGTTTATTACTTATAGGGAAAAATAGATGGTGAAAAACTTTTCTTTTGGAATACTTTTGTGAATGATGTAATGATAGCATGATACATAATTGAAGGTACACATGATATTACATATTTATAATTAGAGCCTTTTCTATTCATATAACAAACAAATAAATATTTTACAAAACATATCCCCAACGTGTCGTGTCCTCCAATTTTTTTAAAATTTGTGTGTCGAAGGGTCAGTGTTGTGTTGTGTCGTGTTGTGCCGTGTCGCCGTGTCGGTGCTGCATAGGTCCTGGTAAAGAACTCAATTCATAATTGCCAACTGCAAATACCAGTAATGTGGTATTTAGGTACTCGAGCAATTTGGACTTTTTATTTCAAGGGAACATCATAAGCTACGAACTTGTTAAATTACTAAACCATTGACTGAATCATGAAGGCATAGAATGTGGCATAGCATAATATGTATGACTTCTCACCTTATCATCAACATCAGTGAAATTCCGTACATAATTGACTTCGTATCCTAAGTGCTTCAGGTACCTGCAATTTGAAATAGACTCAAAATACTTGAGATTACAGTTTAATGTCTCAGATGAAAACACGTCTATACATATGAGGACCCAATCCTCTATTTATGTTGCAAATGGACAAAATGTATATGCACAATGCATACCTTCAGATATCAGATTTTCAAATGATAGTGCAATAAAGTAACAAATCCCAAAACACAAAGAGGTAGACAAATGCCAGAACAAGGAGATTCCTAAAACACTTTTTACACATTGGAAAACATTTTCCCATATTCCAACAAACTTCTCACTTACACCAACACAGTTTTGGTAATCTTATTGGCAACCCAGTGGACTTTAGCATTCATCTCTTTTGTAAATTGTTGAAATTCTCACTTTACAGGTGCTGATTCCAAAGCACTATCCTTGTACTTTGGATGTTAGATCTCATTCAATTCGCAGATATGAAGGCAGCACGTGTCAAAAACAAAAGATCCTACGTTCTCTTGAAGCAATGGCAACTTTCCCACTGCTGCTGAAATTTAGCAAATGCAGTCAGAGCAGCCAATAAACAGCATGCAAATTATCCTAAGTTATGTAACAAGTAAATCGCAGGTGTCTATTTGAAAATTTAGCCAAGTAGCCAACGCAAGTGAAAGATAATTCTGTGACTAACGAATAAAGTAGGTCTACATTGCCAATTAGGAAGTGCTAAATGCTACTGGAATTGAATCTGGAATAATCCAAAATACTAAAAAACACTACCAATGTAAACAAAAAGGGACGCATAGGCTTGGAATAACGGAAAAAATAATGAAGATATAGTTCTACTGCAGAAAGTAACACAAAAATTTCCAAAATACTCATTTTTATTTTGTTCACACTCATGAAAAATCAGAGTATGCACAAATAATTTAGTTTCCCTTTCATCGTTTCTTTCCCTCAATTAAACATGAATTAAGCGGGTAAATTTCAAAACTTTTCGCAGCGCTAATATACCAAGCATTTTACAAATCATCAAATACCGTTAAATAGCACGAAAGCAGTACGGTCCATGAAGAGTCCAATTGCTGTCTAAGTAATGGACACTCAAGAGTGAGAGAATGTGCGGCTTGACAATTTAAACATGCTTTTCAAGTACTTAAATACAATTAAATCAACGATAAAGGGAAATTTACGAATATTACCTGTACAGGACATCGAATGCGACGTAGGCGCGGGCGTGGCCGATATGGCTGAGGTCGTAAGCTGTAACGCCACAGACGTACATCCCAACCTTGCCTGGCTCCTTCGAAACGAAGATCTCCTTCTGCTTCGTCATACTATTATACAACTGGAATTCCTGAGCTTTTTTCGCCATTTTCGAAGAACCCTCAACTCTCTCTCTCTCTCTCTCTCTCTACCCAAATATCGCAGAAGCCCTAACCCTAAAAACTCCAGCTACAAAAACTGCTCTTGGGATTGCGTTTATCTTCACAATAAAGAGATGCCACGGTTTGAGCGTTTTAAGTTTTGTTAGATATGGGAAATCCTTGTGGATTCTGCACTGTTAAAGACGAATATAAATACCCCATCCTTCCGATTTTGACGAATATAATTAGAAACTCAAACTTTTAAGGAAACACTTGAGGTAACTTTCCAATTTTTGCCCTCAATGGGATTTTTTAGAAACCCTAAGTTATTTAAAGGAAGAGAAAATGAGGGGTAAAATTGAAATGTTACATTATTTTTTTGGAAATTTTTCAAAGTGGACAATTTTTTGTAAGAAATTCCAAAATAGAATACTGGATCATCTTTGCGGGACAGAGGGAATAATAAAAAACAACTTTTTGGAGTAGTTTTTTTGACTTTTTTTTTTTTTTGAACCATAAACATAATAACTATATTAATCAGAAAGATTACACAGGCGACTCCGAGCAAGATGAAAAATATTTTACCACTATTAATTTAAATTTGACTTGTTTGTGTTTTTATTTAAAAAATTTAAATTTGAATCATAATACTTTAAATTTTTTACGCAAAACTAACGAACACAAAAAATATTAAATAAAGATGAAAAAAATAAGTCAAGCGACTTATTAATCAAACCTGAGTTATTAGTCACGGTCTCGAAAATATTTTACCACTATTAATTTTAATTGCTATATTATTTAAGGTCTTGTTTGTTCTTCATATAGTCGTAATTTGAATGATAAAAATCTTGAATTTTAACGCAATCTATAGAAAATGGAGATTTCCTCTAGTCCATTATGCTTATTTTGAAACCTAATTGTTTTCAAAGACATCTAGTCCACTTTAACAAAAATACCCTTCCTCCTATCTTTTGGGTAGCATGAGATAATCGAAACCATTCATAATTTTAAAATATTTTTTCAAGTAGCCTTGCAAAATATTAGCTCAATGAGATATGTGTAAGTGGTTGATTTACTATTTACCATGTTTCATTCAGAATTAGAATCCTAAATTCGAATGAAACTTGGAATATTGGATCAACCACTACACATATTCCATTCAATTATTTTTTTGCAAAGAGTTGCTTTTCCAAAATTAGTGAAGGTTTGGATTATTCTTACGAGACCCAAAAGTGAGTCCGCATGCCGTTGTACATTTTCGGTACCCCAATGTCGGCACCACAAACAATGGTACTCAAAAGACATAAAAACGCAATGAGATGCCGCCCAAATTAGCTTTATTTTTATGGAAGTGGTGCATAGAATCTTACCTGCTAGGGTAGCTTCATTTCAGAGGAAGTTAGTCGAGGAAGTGGCTTGTCCAGTTTGTGGTGAGGATGCAGAGTTTATAGAGCACTTATTTTTTCAATGTGATGTGGCTTGTAGGGTGTGGAGAGGGTCTAGACTAGGTTTGGATTTCTTGTTAGGGCAGTCAAATTGCTTTGAAGAATGGCTTTTGAATTGGTTAGGGAAAACTCCTGATGAGTTAGCCGTTTTGGAGTTTGTCTTTGTACTATAGTCAATTTGGTGCTATCGGAATAAATTTGCGTTTCAAAAGTTTTAGGTAAATGAATGCGGACTGTGAAGGATGCTTGTTACTTGTTCCGGATGATTTGAGTAAGCAGAACGTGACTTGATAATTTTGGTTCGCTGTCTTGTGTTTCAAATGGCTCTTCTAGGAATAGAAGGTGAATTTCTCAGAAGGGGGGATCAAGATGATAATGGTTAGAAGGTTAAGAAGATCTTGGCCAGTGGATGGTGCTTGGAAAAAGAGTCTTGGGAGTTGGGATGGTGCGACGGCTTCGTGCAGCATGGTGAAATTTGGGTTGGAGCAGCATGAGGGTGCAGCTAGAGTTATGACAAGCTCGGCTTTCATGGTGGAAGCATTTGCGGTGTTAAAAGCCTCGGAGTGGGCAAAAAGAAAAGGATGGACGTGCGTGGAAATTCTCACGGATTGTCTCCAAGTAGTGAAAGCGCTTGTAATGTTAGATGATGTGGATATTTTTGTGAAGCCTAATTTGGTAGACGTTATGCATATTTCTAGTTCCTCTTCCTTTCTTTGTCTTTCTAAAGTTCCAAGACATTAGGACAAGGCAGTTCATGTCTTGGCCAAGCATTGTATGGTGTGGAATGTATATTTATAATTCTTGGTTGCTCAAAAAAAAAAAAGCAATGAGAGAATAATTCCACATTTTGACAAATAACAAACACCCGAGGAGAGAAACATAACCCCAAACAAGGACATCAAAAACAAAATTAGCAACATTATTTCCCATCTCTTCAGGCCGAGTTTTCACTACAGTATTTTTGGTATTATTGATATTTTTGAGCTACAAGTTATCAAATCAGCCACTGATTATCCTCACGTACATCAACTACTGATTTGACAGCACGTAGTCCAAGAATACCAAACATACCATAATGCCTCAAGTCCTATTAACCTTTGAAACACTATCAAATTTCTAGCATTTCACGACCGAGCTTGAATATTGATTCCTGCCTCTGCATTCTAACCTCTTCATAAAACCTCTCAATGAACCTCTCAGCCCTCTCATCAATCGAATCCTCATCACCTCCGGAATCCGACAAATCGGGAGTTTCCATTGCTACTGCAACTCCAATGGAAGGCAAAGCCATCAATGGATAATCTCTCTGTATTCCCTTTTCACCTCTCAAACTACCCAAACACTGGCTCTTCATAAAAATGGAACGTATACGTCTGAAATTTCTCTTTTTGAACGACTTTCGGCGGTAACTAATGGGAGGAGTACTTGAAGGAGAGAATTCGTATTCTTGAATGTACCTATAGTTGTAATGATGCCCGAGCTTGTGAGTCTTGAGCTTACATGATTTCTTGAGAAAAATGAGCTTTGAAAGAATGGGTTTCTTCACTTCGGCTAGGAAGATGGAAATTTTGAGCAGGTTTGAGAGCTTTTGCATAATGGGTGCTCTCTTTCTGGGCATTTTTGGGGCAGCTCTTTTAACATATGAGAAATGAGAAAGATATGAAACTGGTCTGGGATTTTGGTGCTCTTGGGATGAGAAAGATGGGGGTTTAATGGAGTGAAAAGGTGGATGAATCAAGTACAAAAAAGCAATTTTCTGCCGTTCGAAAAAAAGGTGCTCCATAAGCAGGTCAAAATGGGATTGTGGTGGGGTGCCAAGCTGGAAAAAGGGATGAGTGGTCGGTGGCATTTTGGACTTGTTTTATACGGATAATCAAATAGCCGTTGCAGGGAAACTCTTCACCATTCTCATTATTGCACATTCCCGCAACGTCTTATTATCACACAGCCGTCCAAAAGTGTACCATGTGGCATCTTACATGATACCTGCAACGTTCTCGTCATAGCCGTTGGGTGCAAATAGGGAACCATGTGGTGTGTTAAGTGAAACGCGCAACGTCCCATCACAGCCGTCCAAAAGTGTTTTGAATGGTCCAAATTTTAAATAAATTCTTACCGTTCAGAACATTTTGGAGGGGCGAGATGTGCGCTTGGTACTGCCCTGTGGTACTAAGCCGGCACCCAAGTTTTTCTAGACACTTAGGCTATGGACACAATGTGTTTAGAGACCCAAGCTGAATTCCGAAGTACACAAAAAAAAAAAAAAAAACCGAATAATTCCCCTTAAAAAAAAGGGTTTAGAGATCTAA